>CM076657.1:1463369-1970942 GCA_038496675.1 Rachycentron canadum | reverse complement strand
CAGTATATATACTTAGTGAATTTGTTACTTTTTATATATATATATATATATATATATATATATGAAATATTAATTTGGAGCACTGATAATTAAATAACTAAACAATTAGCTTAATAACTAGAACCAAAATGACTACATCAATAGCAAGTAAAGGTTGAAGGATTTGGAGTTTGTAGGAGCCTCAGTTATTTTCCATGATCATCTCTGCCAATGGGGATGGATTCATTTGATCTCCTCCTTCTGACAGCTCATTTTTTACCTGTGGCCACCAACACTAGTTTTAATTCCAAGAAAGAAAGCTGTAAAAAACAGTTTACTTCAGGAGTTCGATCATGTAAAAGAAGTTATGTCCTTGTCCTTCATCTTTTTGACCAAAAAGAATTTATGTATTTTCTTTATAGCATTCTCATATAGCCATTCATCAGTAAAATTGGAAGAAAAGAATGTAACCTGTAGCCCTAAATGTAAATTAATGTTGAATGTTTTAAAGCCACTGATGTCAAGGTGAGAAAACAGTGTTTATAGGTTTTGCAAAACAGTATTTTTTAATAAGAAACTGAGCTGTACATGCCACTGTGAGCTCACTCATGCTACAGGAAGTCGAACGTGTCCATCTTAACATGCTCCACGTGAAGACGAACACACCTAGTGTTTGTCTGTGGTAAAACAGACAAAGACAATATGGCTCTTTTTTGTTTTTTGTTTTTTTCCTCAGTCCAAAGTGCGTGTGTGGGGTGGGGTCCTTTTCCAGTTGTAGGTTTGCAGTTGCCTGGTGGGGTGTGGGCTGGTTTGGCAACATGGCTTCTGTCTCTCTAAGATCACTCTGTGCTCCTTTCTTCTCCTAACAAATTTAGCTCCTGTTGCTTGTAAAAATCAGCTGGCAGGCTTTGAGTCATAGCTCCTGGCTCTAATTTAAACTTGTTCACTCTTGATTAATCTCATGCAGGCTTTCGCGTTTGCCGTTGAGACAGAATGCAGAGCAGCAGTCTGCTCCGAGCGGGCCTGCAGAGACGAGAGCTGTGAAGAGAGGAGTTGTTGTTGCTGCTCCTGTGGGAGCGGTGAAGAGAAGGGGAGCTGCTACTCCTCCTGCAGCTGGAGTGAGGAAGAGGGGAGAGCAGGGGAGACAGAGGTTTTGTTGACATGGCGACATTGTTGGTCTTGTGCCACACAGTGATCAGTGGTAGCTGGTTGTCAGGTCAATGGATGGATTTCTTGCCAAGTGGGGAAAGGTTTTGAATCAGCTGAGGCCCAACACAGGTTTGAGATACAGAGAGAAAGCAGAGACATTAGAGAACTAAAATAATCTTTGATTTCTATTCTTGTTCCAAAAGGAAGGTTCAGGTTTTGGATAAACTGTCATCAGATTTTTCTTCAGAATAAAGAAATCCCTGATTGAAAGACCTTACTTGCAACTTACCTGATTAACACTGATTAATCACTGTAATGCAAAACAATATTTGTGACTTTTATGGTCACGGAAGATACAAAACTTCAGGCCAGTATCACTGATAATGTAAAGTCTTAAGACCTGAACACTGCTCACCCCTTGATGCGACCTCCACAAACGCATCAACGATCAGTGTTTCTGTTGCAGAGTCTTTTTCGCCTTGAGATAGAGATATTTCTGTTTTCATCGGACTATAGAAGGTTTTGTGATATCCACAGATTTACATCGACAGGAACTTGTGTATTCAATGTGGCGCCTCATGGCCCATGTTCTTGCTGTCTGACATTCTGCCTTCTGGGAGGGAGTCATGTTACATTTATATAGTATCTCTGTCATTTATCCAATGCTCATATCCACAGAGATGCACCAGTCCAACAGAATGAGATTAAACTCAGTAGTGGAATCCACTGTCTTTTTTTAAATGCTTTCTCATTTGTAAGGAGCCACTGTGATGAAAATCTTTGAATGTGTTTTTCAGTTACAGATTAGTCTTCATTGGCTTGGCTTAACTGGCCGTGATAAATGTCTTTTTGACTGCAGCTCATGGCTGAAGTGGTTTTGACATGTGGCAGCTCAATCAATCGTCACTCTCCCCTCCAGGCCCTACTGTGGTTAAAAGCATAGCTTCCTGTCCCTCCATCGCAACCAGGTCTGAGTGACCCCCATCATCTCCCAAGTCACCAAGCAATCAGTGTCTTATTCGTTGCAGGCATGTCCACACAATGACCAGCTCTTATCTGTTGATTAGGAATCTGCAGCTCGCACACAATTGCCACGAAAGGATCAGCCTCTTCTTCTTGAACGTCTCCTCTATCACAAGAATGTCAATAGCTCTCAGAGGCAAAAGCTCCCTTTTTGAGATTGTGTCATTATCTGAATACAATTCTTCTTTTGTATTAAACTTTTCTCAAAGTTTTTATGTAACAGCAATGGTGTGGATGTCAAGTACAGAGCAGTTTAATAAAACATGGTAGGTGTCATTATGCCATTAGCTTGAAGATTAAACAGGTATTAGATGAGAGCTAACAAACCTCAACTGACTAAACGGGTTTAATAAGTATAAACAGTGTCTGACTCATTGCCTAAATCAAACAGGCGGCTGTTAGACAGAAAGGCTCAGAGGATTCAGACGGTTCCCTCTGACTTCCTGCATGATGAGTGGACCATGCTGTAATGAAGCACAGGGTCTTCCGCTCTGCTGCTTTGTTTTCCTCGCAGTGTGAAACATTGGCTCTCTCATACAATCCTCACACACTTTCCTCTCTCTGTACTCACTATGGGAAATTTTGCTGAAACAGATTCTTTTTTTTTTCGAAGTGATTGTGTGCACTGTGCGTGTCCTGAAGCATCCTGCTCATGCTTCTGGTGATATTTCTGTCTTACCAATGTTTTATTTTGTAGTGTATGGGGCAGGCAAGAGCAGCAACCCTGAAGGCAGCTTTAAAGGACCATGCCGGTGTATTTACAAATTTGATCTCCTTAAGGTATAAAGCTGGCATTGTTGTACTTTTTTTTTCTTACTGTCAAACAGTCAAATAACTAAAACGAAAGGTAAAGGCCAGACTGGATGATATGAGCGTGATAGTAACCTTAACCGATGCATGAGGGAAGCAAAAATGAGCGTTGGTTGCAACACCCAATACTGCCAACAAAAATACCTTCACTCACCCAGTTAGACAGTGTCTGTGCTTAGTTGCCCTCTTTCTACTGACTGACCTGTGGCAAATGAATTTATGAATCCAAGTTTTCGTTCATTCAAGTGTGTTTAAACGTGCAAACATTGACCGTCAGGGAAGTTGATCGCCTGCACTTTAACAATGATCTAACCAATGATTAACAAACGGTTAATCTGATACGTCATCCATATCAAAAGGCATTTGGGCCTCTCAGTAGTTTTGTTTATATTGGTGATGATAAAAATTATTATAAAAGGCAAACAATGTCATTAAAAAGAAGGGTACTTTTTTTTTTTTTTTTTTTTTTTTTTTTATACAAACATTGATTGTGGATTTATTCTGGAGTGTATTTTACTGCCTGCTAATAAACATTTGGGGCTTTTGTGAATATTGGCAGCACAGACAATGGTCGTGGGATAAAGTCACAGTGGGTTCTGGTCTTTTCATGGGATTTGTTGACACTTTAAAGAATATCGAAGCTCACCAGCCTTATCAGACTTTTCTGACAGTCCAGTCTGTGCTCATGTTTGTCAAAGTTACACAATACTGTTGAGAGGGCAGGCAGTGCAGCTTTTCCAAACTGAAGGAGAATCCAATGATAATGTAACATTAACAAAAATAAATGCAGCCAGTCCACTGTGATATATGATAAATAAACAACCCAAGCAAGTTTAGACAGCATGCTAATAGATTTTCATTGCTTACAGACATGAATAGAAAACTATTATGCTAAAAAGGGAAATTTAACACACCAGGCCGGATTGCAAAAATGGAAAAAAAAGGTTAATTCACATGATAAGCAATTTGTAATAAATGGACTAAAACATCATAAACCACTGGTAAGGGTGAGAAAGTGATCTTAGCAGAGAGACTGGAACAGTCTGGCAGGCCTGCCTCATTATTATTGATCAAACCATTAACCATCACTGCAGAAAAGCTGCTTTAATTGTCTCTAGCTTTGTGCAGCAATTGTACAGAGTAAAAATTATCTCTGGTTTGTGTGGCGTTTCTTTCAGAATCCACCGATGGTTGTGCTTCTCCACAGTTTATCAGATAATGAGGGAGATTGGAGTATCCTCCCTCTACTGCCCTAGTAAGTATTCCTGAACTGATTTTTTTTTTAAAAATGAGACTGAAGGGTTGAAAATTGACCAAAGTGTCAGAAACATTGTGTCTTCTTACAAGCTGGAATTTTGGACATTTAGGTTTTGAAAATATTTTGTTTACCATGTTTTGAAGTTACAGATCGCTTAGAAGCTATTACTAACATAATAACTGAGATTGATTGCTTCACATAATGATAAATGCCTTCCTTATGTGCCCAGGACTGTGACAACAAACCTATTACTGCAGTTATCCAGTGGTCTGAACAGCATGATAATGACAGCAGCTACAGTCGTCTTCATGCTCAGGCCTTTCAAAAATCCAATATGTTTTCAATAATTGTTTCGGGGAAATGAGAAATAACATCTGAATTTGTTTTCTTCCATCATGAAGATTTAGGACCCAGATCAACAAAAGCACCCAAAACAATTACAGAGCCCCCACCCCCCACCCCCCAGCTTGAAATAAGTCTGTGTGCTTGTGATGTTTTCTTGTCTGTCTGCCCTCCAGGGAAAACTCTGTGGTTTCCTTTATCTGAGAGGGTCAGGAGCCTCAGTTAGATAGTTCCTCAGACTGGACTGAAATAAAAACAAAGACTCGTGTAGGATTGTGTGTACATGGCAAAGTTTCGTTTAGTCTTGTTTTATTATCCAACAACAGTTTTGATGATACTTTATTTATTTTGTGTCCCCAGTTTATCATATTCCTTTGGGAAAAACTCATCCTGGATTGTATTTCTCGAGGAGGAAACAAATGTGAAGATGACTAAGCTTGTTCAAGTCCTTGCAAAATTTGACAAGAATAAAGTAAGTGTACAAAATTCTCTCTAAATGCCTCCCCTCCACTCTCTCTCTCTCTCTCTCTCTCTCTCTCTCTCTCTCCCTCTCTCCCTCTTTGTTCCTATGTCTCTCTTGCGCTCTCTTGTTGCCAAATTCATCACTGAGGCCAAAGCCTCCTGTTTTATGCTCCAGCTTAGCTGATCATCAGTTCAATTAACAGATACAATATCAGGTCGGCTCCAGCTCCTCTGAAGCTGCTGAGCTGCACTGAGCTTCGCCAGCTCACAGTGTAGTCTGTCAGACATGTCACTCCATACTCTGCTCTAGACCCAATTTAAGCCCTGTCTCTACACTCATGAAATAATTTTTCCTGTATATTGGTTGGTGAGGTAGGTCGAATGAAAACTGCAAAACCACTGCAGTCAGGAAAGTAATAAGACAACATACACATGCATATTATACCAGTACAAACAAAGAGGCTATTATAAATAAT
The DNA here is from genome assembly GCA_038496675.1 of Rachycentron canadum. Lineage (NCBI taxonomy): Eukaryota > Metazoa > Chordata > Actinopteri > Carangiformes > Rachycentridae > Rachycentron > Rachycentron canadum. Next base: position 1,965,443 of record CM076657.1, on the reverse strand, counting down.
AACAAAACTCATATTATAGATAAAAATAAATAAATAGAGAAATGGTCCACATGGCAGATAAGCATTTAAATATTTCATGTGCCACTCTCCAGATTATTAATCAAGCTTAGCAAAACTGCTTTTTTTGTTGTTAATTGTAGTTGTTATCAAGCCTTCACAATAAAAGTTTGAGCTGCCTTTTAAGTGAAACAGAGCAAAAAATTATGTTAATTACACTTTCATTGCAATTTCAGAGCGAGAGAGAAGGAGAGAGAGCAGAGCAAAGAGAGGCTGAGAGAATCAATGCACTGCACACAGCTACAATGAAATAAGATTTTACCCATTTGAAATAATAAAAAAAAGTAGAAAATCAATATGAGCCGTCAGTGTCGATATTGTGCCTGGCTGCCGCTAATAAATCAATGTATGGGAACCACTGATAAAAACCTGCAGGAAAAAAACTTTTTATCGTCAAATGCTGGAGTTTACTTTGTTTTCAGAAAAACTGTGCAAAGCAATTAATGGAAACCAATTTTAGACTATTTATACCCTGCATGGTATTTCAGGGATGGAAGTCATTCCTGTGTGAGCATCCTCGACCTTATCTTGAGGAGGAAGCGACACCTCATGATATGATTCATTCCAAAACACCCTAAAGCAAAAACTCTTCTCTCAGGTGTTACAGCTCAGTGTTGTCAGATGAGCAATTAGATACCAAAGTAGGAAAGTAATTAGACTTGTTCTACATTTTTTATATGTTCATTCATTAGCACATATAACTCTTAAAACTACAATTGGACATTTGTATTAAAGGGCAGTAAACAAACTCTAAATTATTTCTTGATGTACATATTTGTAGTAAGTTGTTAGTTTTTGTTTTTTTTTAGGTCCAACTGAATTACCAGTGACTACATGATTTCACCAAACCTCATTACACACAGCCTGTGAAACCTCACACCCTGCAAAGCAGTGAGATGTAACGCTTCGGGTTTTTGTATGTGCTAATCATTGAGCCTTAGAGGAGCTGCTAAGCTAAGCTAACCAGCTGCAAGCTGTAGCATTAGACACATACAGTTTCCCAAAATTTCCCAAAATGTTGAACTGTTCTTTCTAAACTGTTTGAGGATTTTATCTAAATGTCTGATCATTTTTACTCCACGTGTCAAGAATTATGATGAGAGCCTTTAAGATACAATATTTGGCATCTTTTGAACTTTGTTCTATCAAGAAATCTCATTATTTTCACAGCCAGTAACAAACCTACTCACTGGAAAAAAAAGATTTTCTGGCAAGTGCGGTGTGAAAATTCCCAAATTAGACCGGATGCCCAAATGCTTCTTTTAATGAAAGTTCACTGTAATATGTTAACAGGAGTAAAACAACTTTTTCACCTGTAACATTGAAATGTGTATCTCTAACTGAATTTTCAGGAGTGGTTTCTTGGTAAGCCCCTCAATGATGAGGAGTCGACCATCATCCATCACTACGCCTTTGCAGAGAATCCCTCTGTCTTCAAATATCCAGACTTTACTGCTTCTTGGGCCTTAAGCATCCCCCTTGTTGTTCGGTGAGTATGTACAGTAAATCCATTTTTTACTGCTTTTTATTCACTTATTCCATATTCTCTGAATTTTTTTTTGTCTGTTTTTTTTTTTTTTTTTTAGACTTGCAAACAAAGTGAGAGACGAGCCACTAAAATCTGACTTCACCATTGACCTGAAGCATGAGGTAAGATTAACAAGACAGCCACACAAGTACCTTAAGAGCTGTTTTGTCTGGATAATGATGATGAGGCTCTTGTGTCTTTTTCTGTATTTGCTAACCATTTTCTTGTGTCTCACATTCAAGCTAACGCCAGCATACTTTAATTTATTTGCACAAAAAGAGCGAGGCATGAAATCCATCTAACCTTGAAGTCAGATCTCATTACTATGGAGAATTGTCATGGCACAGGTTCCTCTTTTTTAACACTGAAATTCAGTCAGGGAGGCACCTAGGGATTTTATTGAGTAAACATGGCATCAGACTTATCAGCCTCAGTCTGAAAAAGGTTCAGTTAGAGATGGCATGAGTTCAGTCTGAGAGATTCAATTAAAACACTGTCCACTCTTTATATATTTAAAAAAGAGGATACAATGTCGTTTTAATATCTGATGGTCTCTGAATGCTTTTAAAAAAACAATATGCATTTTTTATTTTGATGATTACTGTACCTTTTAAATGGGACCATTCATGTCACTTACATGCACATACAACCTCATATGTGGAACTAAGATAAATTACCTGCAAATTCACAGATAGAAAAATGAAAAACATTGACAATTATGAATCATGAGTGTTAGTCCAGGTCACACGGGTAGATTAGCTCCAGACTGTAAGTTTACAGTTTCTGTAGTTTCTGACTCTTTGAGATAGTTGCCAATAGGCAGATAGTGCTGTCCTCATTACAGATTCTTTTACTGTAATATCTCTCTTCCCCCTGTAGAATATTTAAACTAGATCCTAGATTTTATTTTGCTCTTCTTCAGAAAGATGTACAATAGCATAGCTCTCCATTCCTCCCTATCTCTCATTCCCTTTATCTCTTTCTTTCAGTCATATTAAAACTTTAAAATGCTTGTTGGATTTTTTTCGTGAGAGCAAAATTGTCATATTTATTATAAAAGAAAACAGAAAGCGCCCTATATCTCTGCAGTTGAGTTTTGAATAAAGTATTAATGTCTAAGAGATTGCATGTTGTCTTTAGATCATAAACTTAACAAGATAGGTCTGTGTCATTACAGGTTGCCTTGTATATTTGGGACAATGGGAAGGGTCCACATCTCACTGCTGTTCCTGAGCTGTGCACTGAGCCAGAGGACTCTCCTCAGGCCCAGCACTGTGCCACCACCCTGAGCAGGGAGCCTCCACTGTGTGTGAGTATCTGCTCTTTCCAGATCTGTTTGATTGCCCTCAATTTCCAGGAAATGGAAAGGGCACAAAATTAAACAACAAAATAAAACAGAGGTTGCTTCTGTGTCAGATAATGGCTATTTTGGGAAGATCTACAATGTCAGGCCTTCAGCGTTTGTGCCCACAGCAGCAGCCCCAATATTTCACAGAGCGGTACAGCCTTGAATGTTATTGCCTTTATACACCATTCAGCAGAACACTGTGCATTAACCTAAAAAGACAGAAATCTTGGGTTGTTTTTTTTTTTTTTTTTTTTTTTTTTGCTAAATTTAATTTAGTCATGCACCAAGAGAGAAATACTCTTTCGTTGCTAAGCAACATTTTTTTGCGTCTTATCAGCATCACCATTTTTACATCTGTTTGTTCTGACTCTTTTCCACGTTTATCTAAATATGTTTGAGGTTATCCATCTCCAGTACTAACCGGCTTTCAGTTAATACTAACATTTAACTAGTTTTACAGGTGGTACAGTACATTGCTCTAACTTTGGCTCGTCCTCTTCTGTTAGATTCATCCTTTTTATCACATCCAAGCAAATTGAAATTCACATACAAACTCATATTGTCCACAGCCGGTGACTTATCAGCTCTGTTTCTCTCTCTTCTTTATCAGCTTTATTTTTTTGTTTGCCATTTTATACAGATCATCAGACTTTTGTTATGTAAGAATAGGTCTAACAGATCGCTACCTTGTAATTAAAATGGCTTGTTTGTGTCACTGTTGCACAGGCTAATGTGCAGCGAGACCAAGTGTCGGAAATTAGGTTAATTAAATTAAAAAGGGGAGTAACACTGTTCAAACAGTCAGGAAGTGGTGCTACACTGCAATTACAACAATCCACAGAAACCCACTTTGTAACAAAGGATTTATTACAAAATAAGTGTTATTCATCACCTGTTAAATAATTGTGCTCATGTGTAACCTACTATTTTCCAGAAATGAAACTATTTTACAGTCAGCTTTATGTGGAAGGGAGAAATGTCGAAGAGGCAGGAAATTTCTTCAGGAATCTTCCCACAGAGAACAATTGGTATTGACTCACGCTCAGATTTTAGGTTGTGTTGGTTCTGAGGATGGATGACCCTGCAACTCAGGACACCATTATAAGAGTGGGAGCTGATGAGTGGGTGTGGCTGAGGGAAAAAAAACGGAGTGGGTCATAAAGTAAGTATGGTCAGTATTTCCGATACATTACATACACAATTTTGGTCAAACTTAGTCTGGTTTGTCCATGTGCATTATTGTTTTGATTATGATGGTGTGTTTAGTTGCAGGTTGTCCATCCTAAAGCCTGTAGTTTTTGAGCCCTGGTTCTATAAAATGAGTAGTAATGTTGAGACAGCGTTGCATGGGTATGTATGCGGCTGTAGTCTTTTTGAGAGTGGGTGAGGTTAGTTGAATTTGGGATGCTGCTGAAAGTGTCCCAATTCTTATTTTCCCCCTACCCCTCCTTTTTTTGACAGAAATTTTCTTCTGATCTTTTCATTTGTGATTCAGATTTCATACTGCATGTGCATATGTGGTCTAGAGTCTGATACATGTTTGCTGCAGCCTGAGCTGTCAGATTTATATTCATGTGGTTTTTAGCTTCCTCTCTGTGGAAATCACTATCCTCATAAAACTGCATTCATTTGACCAGAAAACAGGGCAACGACTTGAGCAGCCAGCGGAGAAACATGAAGGTCACAGGTTTAATAAGTATTCAGGGAGAAGTTTCCATTCACACAAAACAAGAGAGGACGTATCGTAATCGTCCCGTGTTCGAAACAGTTCCAAGACACAATTGCCAAGTGGGGCCCCAGCCACACTTGGCTGCAGTGTCAACAAAGAATCAAGTCCCTCTAGAGGCAGATTCAAGGAGGCAAAGGACAGCAATCAACAAAGTGGCTGTTGCAGCAAAACATGTCCTTTTTATTTTAGGCAAGAACTGCGCTTATTGTGTGGTCGTTCTGCTGTTCATGTCGGGTATTTCAGAACGGGGGCTTTTTTCAAACTGTATTACATGTGAGTCATCAGACAAATAAAGTAACAATGAAGTCTGAGAAAGGAACTGGAAGTGAGTAAGTAAGAACCAAAATAAGATGTGTAGATGTGCTTTGAGCCTTCTGAGTTTTCTGGGGTCCTGGGTCAACAAAGCATCTGTGCCCACACACTCAGCAGATGCTGCTCGTCTCTGTAGATGACAGTGATTGCAGCCTGTTGTTGTCAACATTTGGGGTTTTAACTACTGCTGCAACGCCAAGTGGAAAAATTAATTGACAACAGCTTTGATAATGAAGTTAAAAAGGTCCAAATTCTCAAATGTGGAAATGAGCTTTTTTTTCCCCCCATCTTTCCATCTTTATACTTTTGTAGATAATCGTGATTTATTATATTTCCATATCTTTCCAACTCTTGTTTTGTTTGTGATGCTCAGGTGTGACATTATTACCGTACATCACATTCTTTTTATGAAAGTAAGAAGTGAAGGTTTGCGTAACCGCTGATGACATTTTCAACGTCGCATACATTTTTAATGCTTTCTGTCTGCTGTTGATTTTGTGAGTTGTTTTGTGTGACTGTTTGTTACCATGTACGATCCAAAATGAAAGATGCTGGAATGATTTTTTTTTTCTTCATTGTGTTCAAAGAACGTGGGCAAAAAGAGATGTTAGTTTCATTCACTACCCTTCAGTTTATCACCCTTAATGATCCCACATCTCTGATCTTTTTCTTTTTCAACAGCTTTTATGTGTCACAACTGTTCACCTCATCCAGCATAAATCCTTTAATTTAACTTATGTTGCGTAGTTATCAGCCAATGTGTGTCTGTGCGTTCAGAGGAGAGACAACCTGATGGCCAAATGACCTCAGACCATTTACAAAAATATCCATTTTTAATTTGACTCTGAAGATAACAACTCCCACTGATCACTTGGACACTCAGTAGCGCCTGAAAAAGAGAATTTTAACGATTTGGCTGCACATAATGTGGATTCTGTTTTAATCATTTGTGATTTATGCAGTTTGTTCATGCGAGCATTTCTTTGATTCATCTCTCTTATTGTCATCAAAGGGGGAGCCTGTAAACAGAGAAGATATATTTGTTGCTGTGAAAACGTGTAGGAAGTTTCACAGTGAAAGAGGTGAGTCACACTCCCATGCTTACAGAATATGCAAAAGACCCACAATATCCTTTTAAATGGCAGGTCCTGTTTATGTGTCATACTGGATTTGTTTTACATTTGACACGTGAGACTGTGTAAGAGCTGTTAATCATAATCATGACGAATCCATTCACTAAATGATGCTACCTTCACGTCTGCAACATTTTAATATTGTTAAGGCTTAAAAAAAACACACTAACGTACTCAACTGCATGTTTCCTGTAAATCCTGAAATCATTTTAACACAATCCTGCAGATGTTAAGAAATCACTTGCTAATGTTCAGCAATTAATGGGCAAGTCAAGAAGCTTCCTACAGTAAATCTGCTTCTTTTGTCACCTAGTGAAAACGTCAATAGATCAAATTGCAGATTCGTATAAGAGGGATCGCACATATTGTGCACTACATTCAGAGGTTGGCGTTCAAAAGTAATTGCACTAATTACTTTAATTACCATTTCCTCTGCCAAGCTGCCATTATCAGTTTCAAATGCAGACAGGATGAAAATGAATATTAAATTTATATATCAAAGGTTAGCTGAGATCAATAAGCAAAACACATAAAAGCATCACATTTAATTTGCTGTGTCAGTAACTTTTAAGGTTCTTTAATCTTCATTATCTGTAATGATTATATTGTACATAGTACAAAAACAAAGATATCAGCATGAATGTGTGCATTTATGTTTTTGGTTTGAAAGCTGTAACTAAATAAAATCAACTCAAATCAGCTTATAACACAAATAATATGTCATGTATAAAGTGGAGTGCTGTTCCTCCTCTACAACTGTGAAAGTTGTGACATAAAGACTTGAGAGTACACTGTATATACATATAGTGTTGTGTGGTGGGGTGTTGAAATGCAGTACAGACCTTAACATTGCTGTTTAGGAAGTTGATGTTAACAAAGTCAACACTCACTTTGTCACCAGTGTGCTACGTTGCTGCTACATAAAAAACATTAATGTCTTGTGTCTAAACACTGTCATTTTCCGTAGTTGTAAACTTCACATTCAAAGTTACACGTCAGAAGTGTAGCTGCCCATGTTTGCAACGAGAGGTGTAGCCCTATGCCCACGGTTAATACCCATACACCATCCATTGTTTTTAGATAGATTAGCCAAGTGGCTCAGTTGCTTAATGATCTTCTGACTGGAGGTACCAATTCCTTTTCTGAGCCTACCCGCAGGTCTGGGAAATCTTGTGTAGTTCATTTTCTGATTTGATCAACCCACTGGCGAAAAGTTAAACCTGTGAGCGTTGAATCACAGCCCCCTCATTTGCGTAATGAAACAGAAATGCATAAAACACCATCTATCAGGTAACATGTAAAAAGAACAGAAATAAATATGTTTGTGGGGAAATAAAAAAAATGGTGAATGCAAAGGAGAAATAATAAATACAGATGAGTAAAAAACATAAATGAAATGGAAAGCAAATAGAGGACTTGTACAAAAGTAAATAAATGTAGAATCAAATTCATTTTTAATATTTTGTGTATTTAATTAATTAATTTAATATTTTATTTATTTATTGGTCATTTTAGATTATGACTCTCTAACCTTTTTGTTTCTGTTTGTGTCTCTTTTAATTGTATTTATATGTTTGGTGAAATTCCATTTGACGTATTCTGAAGCACACCGACATGTAAGCTGCTTGTCTGTTTTAGTGTCTGTTTTCAAACTGTTTCTTAAACTCCATTGATTGTGCACCACAGGAAGACAAGCTTTTCTTTGTTTTATTTGTTTTTTATAACTGCATGTGGCAAAATGAAATAGCAGTGTTAAATTTGGAACTCACTTCAGTTTCCAGTTGTCTAACAACCTTAAGAGGCAGTGATGGTCAGCCAGCCCAACTTTTTGTTCTTGTTTTAGTCTTTCTGTATTAAATGTGCCTCTCTGATTCACTTTTGTTGATTTATGAGAGATGAACACAGCCTCAAGCCCCCACTGCTGCAGATCTCTGAGTATTCTGTGTTTCTCAGTACTCAAATACAAGTCAGAAACTCATCAAAACATCTCCAGATCTCGTCAGTAAGATCCCAATCTGGAGGAAAATGTGATGCCAGGCATTGGGTCAGTGGCATATCAGTGCTCTGTGAACTACTAACTTAGATGAAAGATGGTGTGGATCAATAAAAGGAAAAAGAACATGCAGATACAGTAATCTGCTCACTGACTTCTCTGCTCTTTTTCAACAGAGGACAAAAAGTCAAATGGCTGCAGGTCTCAGTATGTTTCAGGACATCGGGCACAACCTGACAAAAAAACTAGACAGGTTTGCCAGGATTTCATAGCTCTGAAAATGTAACTGCTGAACTAAAGATAATGCTCCAGGTTATAATTTTCATCTTTTAATTTGGTTTAACCATCAGTTAGACAAATCAAACATTAAGTGCCAAGGATTCAGCTTAACCAGGCTGGAACAATGAAGGGTTTTCACCCTATGATGACAGAGCAGAATGGCATCTGCAGAAACTGTCTGATTTTGAAGTGATCCTAACATTAAACAGAGGGGGAGGATTAAAGGGAGCACAGCATTTCATCTCGCTATCCCCTTTAAATTTAATCTATTTTCCCTCTTGTCTCAACTGATGATTTATTGCTTAATACATTCAGTGGTCTTTAATAGAATATTTTACTAAAAGCAGACAGAAACATGGATTGAAATATATATGAAATAAGCACCAGTGCACACACCACAAAGATCCAGAGGTCTGCTTGTTGTGAAAGTTTGTGAACAGTGCATTGATTTTTTTTTTTTTTCCCCCCTTTGCTCTAGTTCCAGTGATAAAGAAGACTTGGGAAAAGGATGCCTTGTATTTAGAGTACTACAGCGATCATGCTGATCCTTCGATACCAACCATTAATTTGGGAGTGCCCAACACTGAAAGAGGTAAGAGCTCCTCTGGCCTCAGTGGCACCAAACAGATTCAGTGAGACCTCGGTAATGGTGCAGGGCCGGCTGCATATATGGATGAACATGAAAAATGAAATGGCAAAATAAAGTTGAAATTTCTATAACCTGACACCTTGTGAAGGGGCCGGTGCCAGTGATTCAAACTGACGTTGGAGGTGAATTGGAGATAAAGCAAATAAAGCTGGGAATTTCAGATCTTAGTCCCTGAAAGTGTGTTTTCCTCTCAGACTGGATGTTTGTTATTCAGTCCCCTGTGTAAGTAGCAGATTTTAGTTAATCATGCTGAGTTTTTTAAAAACCATTGCATGCGATTTATATTTTTTTCAGAATACTCTGAGGTGATAAATGGGCCTGTGTCTTTTGTTTGTTCTTGAATTTAAGGAGCTTTCCTCTGACTGAAAGCTATAAACTGCACATTTACTCACCACATGCTTGGCCACTATTCCCTGCTGACTTCCATAGACTGTTGGATTGTCAGCACTTAATAAGCAAAATGTTTGCTTCAGATATTTGTTTGTATAAGAGAATTCAGTTCATTTCACCATTTGTAGTAGTTTATTTTTAACCAGAGCACACTATATCTATTTGAACTTTGTCAGACATGCTATCAGATCCATATTTACGACCTCATATTGTATGATATGTCACATTCTTTATATGTGTTTGTTAAATAAGTAGCTACAGCCAGCAGTCAATACAACTGAAAACAGGAGGAAGAAGTTAGCCTGACCTGCCCAAAGGAAACAACATCCACCTACCGAGACCTCTAAAGCTCACTGGTTTACATCGAGGTTATGTGGCGGACAATTTCTTGGCCAGGAGCAGAGACTCGTCATCTGTGCATGGTTACCAGACAGTTATCAGACTCCAGAAAGTCATTCTCAGTAGGTGGATGTTGTTACCTTTACACAGGCCAGACTAACGTGTTCCCTCTGTCTTCAAGAAAGCCAATAAGTACATTTCACAAGATCCTAATATTATCAAAGATATTTGAATCAGAGTTTGAGGAAATGTTTTCAACAAAATGCATAAAACATCCTTGATATTTTGATTTCATGTAAAAGTGCAGACATGAAAAACATGTTGAGGAAGAAGCTGATACAAATCAAGTTTTCATATGCATACACTTACGCAAATGTAAGGAGCAAATCAGGAGTTCAGAGGTTATTAATCACTACTCTCTCAGCATTAAGAGGCTGCACATGGTAATAAAGCCCAAAGGTGGCTCCCTCTGGAGGTGCACAAGCCATGGCTGACTGGGAGGAGAACCTAGGGCAGACCAGACTTCTCTAGAAGGAAAACACATCCCCCAGCTGGTCTGAGGGTTTGGATGGTCCCTCAGGAGAAGCTTTAACTCAACAACATCATCCTCTATTTCCTCGGAGAGACGCTGGAGGATGATGTTGTTGGGTAAACCAATGCAGGATTATTTCCAATCACTCTCTGAACCAGATAAGAAACAGATGGATGAATGAATGTAATTTACTGTGCCCAGAAGTGATTCTTCTTATTATTATTTTCATTCTTGATATACATAGTCACCTATTTATCACATAAATCTTCTCATAAGTCAGGTTTTATCCTCAGGCAAGATTTTGAGCGCAGCTCATGTCACTTGGGAATGGATGTGTCTGGATGATCCATTTTTACAGAGTGATTGCTACCCAGATTCTCTGACAAGGTATTGTGGCCATTTTCTGAACAGTTCCAACAGACGCTTCTCAAATTTAGAATTCAACTGGATAATTTGACAAGTCATCAAAGTTTGATTTGAAAAATTCAAATATCCCTAATCAGAAATCAGCTAATTAAATCAGTAAACAGTGCAATGATGGTATCAGGGCAAAACAAGGCCAGATGTAACACAGATACAGAAAACACATCATGTTCCAGTTCATATAGGATTTAAGGGAGATGCAAAATAAATAATAATAATCAGAACTTGGTACACAACATGTACATGGAGCATAGGAATGCTCAAAGCAATCCAGGGTTGTTTTTAAAGATAGCTCAAGCTCTCTGCTTCAGCGCCCTCCTGGACGCCTGAGGCAGGGGCCATTTGGGCACAAATTATTTTACAGTCTGATGGCTGTCGGCACAAAACGGCACCTACGACCTCTCATGTTGCACCTTAATGGGATGATGCATCGGTTGTAGCCACTTTCAGCCCACCACTGTGGAAAGGGTTGTTGTTCAAAAGAGTGTGGTTTCGTCTCCAGTCTCCCTTCAGTAACTGTCTCCAGGCAGCTCGGCTCTTTAACAAGGATGTGTTTTGCAGCTTATTTGCATGGAGGCAGGGCAGGATGCAAACTGCCAACGGCTCCATGCTGGAACACACGAACTAGTCTGTTTGTACGGCTGAGCCTTGACAAGAATAAAAGTCAACTTTTTGTTGTAAACTTACTCTGTTATCCGTCCAGTTCATTGTTGATATGCAACCTCCGTACTTGAGGGCCGCCTCATCTCCACCTCCTCGTTGTAGATAATGACAGGTCTCAGCAGCTTCCTGCTTGCCGACAAAACCACTACACACTCCTTTACCTTCCCAACTCTGCACCACAGATAGGTGGACTTGCACTTGCAAAGTGTCAGTGCTCAGGTTTCAGGCTTACTGTATCCTCACTGCAGTCATCACATTTTATATCAGGTCTCTGAACTTAAGTCTCACCCCAGCTAAACAAATCCTATTTCAAACTGATTCCAAAACTTTTACATCACCACAAGCAGCAAACAAACCTTGATGCCACATGTAGAATGATTTTATAGCCGCAGTAATCGGCAGAGATGGAGGAGTTTCACACTGCGCCTAGATATTGTTGTTCTGTGAAGAGTGATAGGATACATCTGTTTCATCTAGCCTTCTGCTTCTCGTTTTCCCTCTGTATTGTTAAATATGCCACCAGTAAACATGCAAATATGTGTGCACTTTTCATCATTACAACAACCAGTATATTCTGCTCTCACTGATGCGTCACTTGAGATGGTGTAGCTGGTGTAAAGCTGGATGTCTGATGTGTGAAGAGTAAACAGGAAGGTGACAGTACAGACCCCTGAGCCACTATAGTGTCAGTCCACAGCTTATGATGCATCACTAAACCTGCTTTTTAAGTTGCTTAAAAAAAGCCCATTGATTTTAGGAACTTTAAAATCCTAGAGAATCTGTTAAACATGTTGCTACTTGATTGTATCATATTGTGAATGACTGCTTAGGTTTAATTTAGAGGGCAGAAATACTGTGCTGGGGCAGTTTTAAAAGCCTTGTTGACTTTACAACTAATAAAGCCTATTGGCTCAAGTGAGAAAATAAACTCTTCGTGCTATTATATATTTATAATATAATACTTTTATAATAATATGACCTTATTTGTGTAGCACTTTTCAATACAAGTAACAAAGTGCTTCACACCGTGTCAATATGAAGCAAACAACGTCAAATATAAATGACACAAAAGCTTTTTTATGTGGAGTGAGATAAAACAGTGGCTGACTCTGCAAACCTCATCTCCTCTGGCAAGTTGTTCCAAAGTCAGGGGGCCCTTACAGCAAAGGCCCCATCTGCTTTGGTTGGAATAGACCCGGCCAGCAGCACACGACCACAGCGTCATCATATTGATTTTCTGATTGCATTATAGACTAAATGAAACTGAAAGGTGTTTCTAATGTAATGAGTCCAGCTACACATGCAACTAAACACGCAAGAGTGTCAAAAAAACATAATCTTGGACTAAAGGACTACTCAGGGAGATTACATTATATTTGGTAGAAAATGGAACTAGAACTAGTAACTTCTTAAACTGGTGATACAGCTTAAGATCACTTTCTCAATTTAGATAATTTTAAGAAATCTTTCAAGGAATTTTTAGACAGCCCCAGAAGATGTATAATAATCACCTGTTTGACTCAACCATCAGTCCAAAAGCCAAAGGTTCACCACCATAAATGGAAAGGACAAGCATCAAATCCTCACATTTGAGCAGGTGGAACCAGAGACTTAAAGGATAGATCAGCAGGTATCTAATTGCAGTGGCAGTAATCAGCAGTGAAGAGGAGCTTTTCTGATCTAAAGATAAGTTGAGTAGTCATGTGTCCTGTCATTGCCACCAAGCAGAGCAGCATTAATTAAGTTTATAGATTAGAGTAGAGAGATTAGATGTAGAGTCCATTTGTATAGAATTCTATGGGAAAATGTCCCTACTTCTCACTTGATTTATTACCTCGGTAAACATTTTCCTAATGAGTTTATAGTCTCAGGCTCTAGTTTCAAGTCTTCTTTAAAAAAAAAATAGAAGAAGATAAGGAAAGGTATGTATTAGGGCTTGGCTCACATGTGATAGACAGACAGAGCAGGACAGATCAACCACTCAGCTCCACCTTCTTGTCCAAATGTGGTTTCTTCTGCTTTCAAAAAAACAAGATGGCGACGGTCAAATTACGAACTTGAGGCTTCAAAATGGCAGCTCACAAACCAATGGCTGACGTCACGGTGGGCTGCCCCTTGGTTTGTCTTGTTATTCTCTTTCTGTAGGAAAGATAGTGGACTGGGATCGGGGGCAAAAGATGACGTGTGCTCACATTCCCACTTTGTGGTTTGCAGCTGGTTGCACCATGACAAAACATTCAAGTGGAAGTCATCTGGCTCCTGATTTGCATAACTCGCCTTGTGCAGGGAAGAGCTGATATGACTTTACCTCTGAGTTTGACGTCTTACACCAGAAAAAGCCACAGCTCTGCTCCTCTCAAACAGCATTCGCGTTGATATTGTTTGAAGCCTTTGTTGGCTAAGTCTTTCTCATTCTAGGAGAGAGTTTCTCCTTCCCTCTAATTTTGCTTTCCACTGCATGCCAGTGTTTCTTTACTTTTGGGAGACAACAGTCGAGTGTTGAAACTCTGGCAGCTGTCCACAGTCCGTCATCAAGGCAGTAAGGTTTTCTCTTGTTTGGTAAGCAGCCAAATACTGAAGCTACTGTCAGTTTAATAACTGTGCGCAATGTCAATCAAACAGAACTCATTATACCATTTACATCCTGGAGTTGGTACAGTGGGTTGGATTTTACAGTGGTCTGAGTCTGAGAAAAGGGTGATTTTAAAAGTGATGGCCTTGAACACCATGACTATGAAAATAAAATGAGTATTATACTGTATCTTTAAATCGCCAGTGGACTCTTTCAGGTGTTAAAGCCAGAGTGCTACATTAATCACACAAAAAAACGATGTATGATTGAGGTCAAATGAAAAATAAGCTCTTTATCCGTCGAAATATCCACGAGTCATTTTCAGGCTAAACATTTTGTGAAAGTTGGTACATATATAATTTCTTTCAATTTCTTTTGTTGAAATCTTTCTACTGCTTTCCCAAGGCCTCAAGGTTTATGCTCATGATTGCCGAGAGGAGCCTTGAAATCATCAACAGTCAACAACCATCAAGATGTCAGTAATCTGTAGCTGCCACCATAATTCTTTCTTCTTCACCTTCAGTTGACCCTTCCCATTACTTTGATTCGTCTAAGCTTTTAAAGCCAACTCTAAAAACCCCATCACTAATTTATCTCACTATAGAAATACAGTATTTGTGTATATTTTGAAGAGACAGCTCAGAATTTTATCTCATCGTGGTTGTCTGGAGAAACTGGAGTATTGACCCTATTTAAAACTGCTGGGGTTAACATGCTGCATTCTGTCATCAAAAAGAAATATGTCTGACGAAAAAAACACAAACCTTACCATATACATATTTTTAAAATGGGAGAATACTCTCAACAGTCTTGGGTTAAAATTTTTAGTCTGAGCAAGTGAGGGGAAGGTTGATGCAAGACCTTGAAATGGGAGCACGGCATAGGAACTTTATCAAGTAAGTAAACTATTCATGGTCAAATGTGTCCTAGTGGCAATATGGTTGCACTCATGTGAAGGAAGCAGCAGTGGTTCTCTCTTTTATACTGACATATTTCTGATAGATACTGCATGACACATAACCAGAGAAGCTACTGCAACTCTCTGAGCCCCTGAATGCCACTCACTAACCTCCTTCAACCAGAAATAAGTTTACCAGGTTTTTCTGGAGACCTACCTCTAAAAGTGCAATTTTTTTTTTTTTTTTTTTGGATTTTATTCCTGTCAGCAGTTCAAGGTGTCCCTACTTTTTCTATATTCAGATACAAGGAGAAAACACACCTTGGGTTCCTTATAAATAAAACAGTAGAGCCTCAGTATTCTTTGTTATGCTTGCCACCAGGGATTTCCATGTCTCAGCTCTCAGCCATGATGGTGTGCAGATATTTGGATTCTGATGGGTATGTTTCTTTAGGTTACTTGTATTTGTTGTGTACTTCCACATCACTCTTTTCATTTTCAGGAGTTGGCAGAACATTTTGTTCCATCTGGCGGTCATGTCAAACACGCCAGAGTAAAAGTTTGATTTTCCCGGCCCATCATGCCAAGCATACCTTATTATGTCTTTGAGGTGTCAGATTGTAGACAACAAGCTTTCATTTGTTCACAAGGCTCTAGAGGATCCCCAGGCTTTAAAAGCAACAAAGAATTTTCTTTAATGCTATAGGATTCAAATCTTACAAAGGTGACAACATCATTCAAAGCAGCAGCCACTTAAACATGAGCTCACTTTTTGATGGCTGAAGTAGCTGATGTGTCCACCCACAGCCACATGTGCATTTGAGGTATCCTCGAGCAGAATGCAAAGCTGAGGCTTGTTCAGGTTATACAAGGTATCGTGCATGGGGCTGAAAAGTAAATGCTGGATTTATAAACAAAAGTTGTAAATGTACAGTACTGCACCATTGTTAGGTCTGAGCACAGCAGTCCTACTTTTTATTACCTCCTATCAAGAGAATAATTGTCTAATTAATAGTTTCTTCCAATAGTTTCCATACTTTTTAAATAAATTGCCATTGGCTGCAGTTAGCATGAAATTAATTGCCCACGCTGGATCACCACAGGAGTAATTTATGATGAAAACTGAATTGATGAAAACATTGAACTGAATGGAGCTGCGGCATCTTAAGTTACTGCCTCAAAGCTTAAGTCCCTACAGTAAAGTCCTCACCTGAGTAAATGTTGCTGTTTTTTTTGTTGCAAATTGTAACTGCTGGTTACCCTGCTGCCTTTTCAAATCCTGGCTTAATTTATGACTGTAATTTTTCCTTTTTGTGTCAGAGTGTCCCGCGTATGTGTTTGTGTATACACAGGCGTGAGTGTGCATGTAAATACCTGCTGATGTCAAGTTGTGTTTTTCTGTCAGTAACTGGGTCATTTATCTTTGTAAAGCCAAATACAGCACATGGTCAATATGTGATTAAGTCGTACCGGACGGTCTATTGACAGCATGTCTCAATTTACAGGCCACTGCGGGAAAACATTTGCGATCCTTCAAAGATTTCTAAGCAGCAATGTCCCAAACACCAAGTGGCTCCTTGTTGTGGACGATGACACACTTATCAGGTAAATTTTTTTTTTCACAATCTCGAAATGGTTATTAAACAGGGTGTATCTCACCCTTTTGTTACCTGGGACACAGTGTTTTGATCTTTAAATGCCACATTTTCATTGTTCTGATGGTTTGACTGACATTTACTCATAAGAGATTCTGTCTCATAGCCATAAAAAAAAATTTGTACAGTGAAACACTTGAATGAAGTGAAGTCATTTTGGGAAAATAATTTCCTGTCAAACATCTGAACACTTCAGTACATGGATTCAGTACATAAATCCAGCTTCATGTGGAGCTCTGGATGTGTAACGGTGCCTAAAGGAGAGTGTTTACCTTCAACAAGTGGATGTTTTCATACATGTGCAGGCCTATGCATGTATATGTGCTGAGTGTGTGACGAGCTTGATCCTGATCTTTCTGCAGCCTCCCCAGACTGCGAGGACTGCTGAGCTGTTACGACCCCTCTGAACCAGTGTGTCTTGGGGAGAGGTACGGCTACGGCCTGAGCCAAGGCGGCTACAGCTACATCACGGGAGGTGGAGGGTGAGTTTCACGGCTCAGATGTTTGGGGAATAGTGATGGAAGACACATGCGCTGCAGAGGGACTATAAAATGTGTAATGAAAAATCTGTAATCTGTAATTTACAGATAAACCTTTTCAGTAAAATTTAAAAATGAGTTGCTCCCTCAAGGGAAATTTAAGTTTGCAGAATGCATTATGGTAAATATACTAAATATAAACTCTGAAAAAGGCAGCACACAGTTATCAGTTGAGAAGATTAGACACAGATAGAAGCTGTTTGTTCCTGCAAGAAAGCATACAGCGCAAAAATGATTACAATGCCATAACATCTATATTTTAAAGCCCTTTTATTGCATGCAAGTAAAAGTGGACAAGAAGCAAAGTTATATGTCAGCTGTCAGCTATAGTGAAGATAAATCTTGAGCTGTGAGTGAGCTGTGTGAGAAACTCTATTTAGGGACACTTCAGTTGCTGTGTCACTTGACAACACTGCAACTGCCAGTTTTCCCAAAAGTGATATCTCCTAAAAACTGTTTTGAGTGGCAATGAGAGATTTTTCTGGCAGCCTAAGATTTGTTTTTTCATGTGTAATTGCTTCTCTTTTCAAAGAGTTGTCACATCATTGTTGTGCAGAGCTGATTCACAGAAAAACCACATCTCCCCCTCAGTTTGATTTGCAGTTTCACTCCCCACTCTGTCGCCCTCTCGCCAGATGAATAAAATAAGCAGGATGACTCTCGGGATGATAACTGAAAGACATGCATATAATTATTGCCATTTTCAACACGTGTTTCTAAACTGAACGTTTACAGAGCCGCGGAATGGGCTGTGTTATGTATTTGCTTTTACTTCTGTGTTGCTGCAGTATGGTGTTCAGCAGGGAGGCTGTCGTCCAACTTCTTGACAGCGGCTGCAAGTGCTACAGCAATGATGCGCCGGATGACATGGTGCTGGGAATGTGCCTCAATGCTCTCGGACTTCCTGTCACACACAGTCCACTCTTCCATCAGGTTGCATTCACACCCTTTACAACACAGTCTATGTATGTGTGTGTGCGTGTGTGTGTGCGCGTTTGTGTGTGTGTGTGTGTGTGTGTGTGTGTGTGTGTGTGTGTGTGTGTGTGTGTGTGTGTGTGTGTGTGTGTCTGTGTGTGTGTCTGTGTGTGTGTCTCTCTCTCTCTCTGTGTGTTTGTACCTGGGGCTGAGAATGAAATTTTTTAGCTTGGTAAACACTCATCATTTGAAATTTGCCCAGCACCTGTTTAGTCATAGGGGAAATTTTGCAGCAAGATACATGAAGCCTTTTAACAATTAAAGTGTGCAAAGAAAGTTGAAAAAAATTTCTTCTAAGGTTTTAGAGACTCATTATCAAGAAACAGATAGACACCTCTGTCTTATTTATAGTTGACAACCTGCACACTCACACAGGTGTTTTCAGTTTCTCTGGCTCATTAAGCCTCTACTGAAGCAGTGTCTATGTCATATCTTCGACTCTCTAATTACAAGTCATTCTCTGTATTTGTAGTTCTGGGTTTGAGATAGCGGATTTATGACAGCAACACTATCCTACCTACAGAGGAACAATGGCTGCAAAACTGCCATTTAAATTTCATAAAATCCCATATTCACACTCATACAGTAAGTTCAATTTAATTTTATTTGGATAACGCCAAATCATAACATAGTACCTCAAGGCATTTTCCAGGGTGAGGTCAAGCTCTTACGCCACTATAGAGAGAAACAGTTCCACACAGAGCAAGCACTCGGCCACAGTGGGGAGGAAGAAACCTCCAATAGAACTGGACTCAGGGTGGTCAGCCATCTGCCTCAACTGGCTGGGTTTTTGAAGAGAATGGCTAGGGGTGGTGGGAGGTGAGAGAGAAAGAGAGGGAGATGTTCACATCGTAGGATCATCGCACATTTCAAGGTGGCTTCAGAATTAGTTGTGCGTTGGTTAGAAGAAATACTCTGCATCAACAATATAGCAGTTTATTGTAGTGTAGTCTATCCATTAAGTTTGGGTTTAACAAATTTGAACTAGCTGTTATGTGTCCATATTGATTACACCCACCAAAGTATTGAATACAGAGTAGCTTTCAGCACAATCTGAATGTCCTGTTCTTCATTATAACTTGGATGCTGATGTGAACAGTATTTACAGATCAGAAATGGGTAATTGTGGTAATTACAGCAAGCACAATAGCAGCATCCTGAAAATGAAGCAGCGAAATGGAATTTGGCCAGTCTTTAATTTTAGTACCAGCACCTGTGCTTTTATTACTGCGCCATGTCAAAATGCCTGTGTGTAATTAGTCCCACCCTTACATAAACCACAGAGGAGTGAGCGAGGTGTCATTCAAATGCAGCCCGTACACCCCTGCAGAGTCATGAAGAAGATTAGCAGATATAAATGAATCTGCTGTGTGATTGCTCCATGAGTGCAGTGCTTTTAAAAAAACACGAGTTGACAAACTATTATTTTCATTTAAACATAATTATAGGTCACTACGTCAAAGAACCAGCCACTAAAAAAAAAAACGCCAAAGCGCAGGGTATGTTCAGTTTTTTAGTAAGCAGTGTGTTTGAACATAAACTTGCACTTTCATGTCTTCACTCTTGCTCTCTGCAGTATTAGTACGAAGTCTCCTGTGACTGCTTCCAAATATAAATTACTGTACTTAATCTTACCTTTCAGGCACGCCCGGAGGACTATGCCAGAGACTTCTTAGCTCACCAGGTGCCCATCTCTTTCCATAAACATTGGAACATCGACCCCGTTGCGGTTTTCAACAAATGGCTTAAGGACGACTTGAGGGAAAAACCTTCAGGTGGACTTAATAAGAGCACTAAGACTGAGTTATAAGAATTTTAAGCACATGGCTGGCATGTATGATGTGTGTGTGTACAGTGTGTGTGTTTCAGAGCGTGCGTGTATTGTGGAGTCATGGAGTTGAAACATTGTCCTTTAGAGTTGTAAATGTTTTTGTATTGTTAATGTAGAGTTGTTATTAAGAGGGACCATGCAAGTGTGTGTCCATGACTTAAAATGTGGGTCTCTTCATGACTGACTTGCATGTTGAGGTTATTGTTATTTTGAAAATATGAATATAATGTGTGTATATTTATATCATAGTAATCCAAACCTTACAGAGGAGCGTATCTTCTTCTCTGGGAGATACTGTATCTTTCAAGAAGTATTACCAATGCTGTACAATGTGCTCTATTTTGACATAAAAGTATGAATATTTGAGAATGTTTTGCTTTTCTATTTCACTGGAGGCCTATTATGGGATTTAGTTTAAATCAGTAATGTATAAATTATGCAGTTGTTTAAGGTTAATTGGGGCTAAGACTGAAATGGTGAAAATACAGTACTTACACAGAGTGTGCAGAGCAGCTAAAAGGCAGATTTAAAGCATCCTACAGCATAAAGGCTTTTAATTACTCTCAACACGCAGTTTTTAAAAGGGTCCAACTGGTGCTCAGGCAGATAAACGCCTTACCTTTACTTTGAACTTAGCTAAACACCCTCATTACAATTTTGGCCAAAACCATCTGTTTCTCAAAGCTCGCTCTGACCTCGGAGTCTCAGGCGCAAAAAAATAATAAAAAATACTTGTAAAACATTAGCTGATATCCTGAGGTATGAGGTGAAAATTGGTTTTATCAATATCAGTACCAATTTTTCATTTTCCCTTTTTTTCCCTCAGAAAATTAAGTGTCTCAGATAATTAATTGGCAGACTCAATGATTTGCTGACCATTATTAAAGGTCTTTCAAAGACCTTGAGCCTCATTTGAACAATGAAACCTTTCTTCTGGCTCTTTGCCCTATTGAAAAGTTAATTTGCAGTTGTAATGCTTCATTTCCAAAAAAAAAAAATACTGGAAGCAACCGCTGACTCATAAAGGCTGCTAGAGAAACCTTAGGCCTGTGAAAGGCCTAATATTAATTACATTGAGCTAATGAAAACCTGAGATGTTAATATGGTAAAACTCATTACTATCAGTCAGTAAAATGCACAATGTAATGCAGAAGCTTCTGCTCTATTCAGATTTTTTGAGTATTTGTGGTGCTAAATTTACACTGTCCTGGTAGCACAATCGGACAACTTGAGTTCATGAAAAGTCTATTAGCCTCAGGCATTTGAAGCAGTGCAATAAGTCAAGTAGACATCTCGTAACACACCTATGAATTGTAACCTATTTGCAGGAAACAAGTTAAATTCCTAACGGGACTCACCCACACATGGAGTGATGAGTGGTGGTAAGACAGTGCTTTGCACTCAGGGAAATCCTCTGCATAATTCACAGTAGGTCCACACAACATGCTTGCACCGCCAGTATTTCTAGCATGTCAGCAACAGCGTCCCAGTCAGGTTAGACTTTTATCTGTTGTTGAATCTTATTCTTTAATCCTAGTCCAACGCAGTGAGAAAGGAGGATGAGTATTGCGAGCATTTTCTTTCTATATATCCTCTGTGTCCTCAGAGTCTGAGTTGTTTCCAGGATTTTAGAAATACTGAGGTTGTGCACTCCACCCCCTCAGAAGAAAATTGACCAGACATTCAAAAAAAGGGAAAAAAAAAAACATTGTCTTTTTTTCAGCGAAGTGCTGGATTATAGTTTCTGGAGATTTTATACCCTACATGACGGTCTAAATGCTGTTTCATATCCTCTGAAAAAATGAAGGGTAAATACTGAATTATTTATATTTCATTTTGTTGGCATAAATATATGGAATTATACTAAACCCACCATGTGCAACTTAGAACCGTGAACTCCACTGCAAAGAAATTCCCATTTTTACAGGAAGTAAAGACTTTGGTGACCTTGGTTGTAAAAGTACTATAGTCTACAGAGTGACTTCTAAACATGACTTAAAACATCAGCTGTGCAGCTATGACTGTGGCTTTGATGATCATTTAAGTCACAGAAGGGATTTTGCATCATGTGCTTCAAAAAACATCACAGCTTTCTATGTTGCCTAATTCCAGTCATTTATTCTGCAATATTGCTCCATGAACTGTTTCAGTTTTCATGAATATATTTTTTATGCTTTTCACCTTCATCATAATTCACACACTTCATCCAGTTTATGATTCATTTATTGGTGCTGATGGAAAGATGTACAATACTCCTCCTGTGTTTTGTGTCATTTCAAGAGGGTTGATTAACTCAAATTACAGAAAACGTTTAAATGCCTTGAAGATTTGTGTCTCTTTCCTGAAGCAACACAATGAATGGAATTGTATTTGTGTGTTTGTGTACACATCAAAATATCTCTCTAATCTCCTAGTTTTCAGTGGCAGCTGGACAGTGTGCAGATTTTGATTTGAATTTGGGTCAACCAGTCCTTTAAAACTGCAGCAGCCTAGCTTGGGAGCAGCAGCAAGGAGGTGACGCTGCCTTTGAAGCTGTTCACTAGGTTACAAATGAACTGTGCAGAAAGTCCAGGTTCACATTATATTTCAAGGTCTTTTTTTTTTTTTTAAGTGTAGATTTGGGGTCACATGGTCAGCTGAATATTCATACAGCTTTATTTGAATAAAAGCATGTGTGCAGAGCCCCAGCTGGAGAGCTGTTGGAGGGTTTTGAATTTTCAGTTGGGTATGTTTGAATATGAGTGCAGGTCCCTTTGAGGATTCACTGTGACCAGCAGGGCCTCCCAAACCAAGAGAGGGTGAGAGGAGCTGCAGCAGTCAGTGCCAATCTCTGTCACAGCTGGCTCTGCTCTGAAACTTGTATCAACAGTCAGTTTTCTCACTTGTTGCCAATCTGTTTCCCATCCCCTCAGGGCAACAACGACTGCAAAGCTCTCTTTAGCCAAACAATTTCCAGATTTGAGCTAAAGAAACTTCTCCCCATCTACATGATTTCATTAGGGTAAAGTGAAGCCTGGAGAATCATGTTCATATTTCTGCAGCAGCATTTTTAAATACTATATGGGTGGCAATTGTCTGTCTGTTGGTTGGTTCACTACTTAAAATATCTTTAAAAAGTACTGGATGGATTGTGTGAAGCTCTTAAATTAATTTGGTCCCATCACTCCTGCAAAAGTAACAACAGTCCCATCAGCCTCAGATCTACTTTGTATGTAGTTTTAATTAGCAAATGTTAATATGCTAATATGCTAAACTAAGATGGAAAACATTACACCTGCTGAATATCTCCAGTTAACTCTGGTTAACACTTTGTAAATTAGACAGTTGCTTTCAAAACCAAGCTGAAATGTAAAAAAACACATATTTCTATGTATTAGAAAAATGTAAGTATTTCTGTGAATAATTTCAGTTCTTTTTTATTCATGCTTGCAGGTCATTAAAAGAGTCATGTTTACAGCATAAATGCAGTACTTCTAATTGAATCTTTTGGTAATAAACACAAAGAATTTACATAACGTCAGCCGGCACAGGGGTCAAGTTGAAAGTGCAACCAGATTCATTCATCACTCACTGCATTTTAATGTTTTCTCATTAATGTGAGAGTACTTCCAATTCCACTACCAGCCTCTCCCTCACTCACATACACACACTCACAAATATTTGCCAGTTTTTTAAGTCAGATATGTACATGTTCGCAGATACTGTAGATGCTTTGTAGACTAACATCTTGCCTCCCAGTCCTTTGGGACTAACTGATGCTGTCCAATAAAAATATGATGCACAGATGAACATTATGCATTCAAAGGGTGTACCTCAGCAGGAGTCATCTCTTTGCTTGTCAATCTGGAGTAAGAAAATCATATAATCAATGTTGGCAAGACTGGTGAATTATTTATTTTCATGTGCATGTGTAGTTCAGGGGTGCACTGTAAAGATAATATGATTGTGGCTGTTCGATTTAGCCCAACAGAAGAAAACTCATTGTCAAATTAATACTGAACTTGAGAAGTGTCTCTCCAAAAAGGCAGAGTGGAAAATACAGATAGTTCTAAATCAGTGCAGATTTGCTGGTAAATGGGCAGGTTGCTGTTAAACATGGGCCAAGGGCAAGTGTTGAAAGTCAAAATGCCACTGCCTCTTAACCATCTGTAACGCAAGATTGGTTTTATAGCCAGTTAATAGTAAAATAAATAGTATGCAGTCATGGTGTCCATCTACTGATAGCAATTAAATATTTCTGAATACTTATCCTTCACCAGCTGCTTATTCCAAGAGAAGATTAGATTAGATGAAATAAACTTCATTGCCCTTGCAGGGAAATTTGTCATGGATGTCACAGCGGCAAGGACAAGAAACAATCAAAGAAAACCATAATGATCTGCAGAGCAGACCAGAATCAAAATATGTAATACACGCAATGCAATTAATGATGCACAACATGGGAAAAATGTCAATTTCGGCACCAAACCATAAATAAATTACAGGAACTAAGGAAAGCAAGGACAGGAAAGGTGTGTGTTTTTGCAGTAGAGACCCAGACTATCATTCTGAGTTAATCACTTTTATTGGCAGGGGAACAGACTCCTTGTATCTGTTGAGGCTGCGGCATGGGACACTGTATCATCTGCCTGTTGGGAAAGAGACAATACTAGCTGACTAGCTGTCTACTGAGTGTATTTGCTTACATATGATATATATGCAGTAGCCTATAGTAGCGTAAGAAGTTAGAGTACACACACACACAAACACATTTATATATATAGTGTGTGTGCGATGTCAAAACCAATACCAATGCAGTAAAAACAGGACAGGTAGCCAGGGCAAGAGGTAAAAATCCCCAAAAAAACTTAACTTAAATCAAAAAAATACAGCATAGAGGCTATGCTTTTTTTTTTCCTTTTTTTTTGTAAAGTCTTTCCTGAGGGGAGCTTTCAGATGTCAGCATGATCTTAAATTGTTGTACTATGTGACCTCAATGTAGTTTTTGTTTTGTCAAAGTTCTCACTGTGGCCTAATACACTAAACCTGTATTTGTTGGCTCTCTTCAACAGCAGGACATTTACGGTGGATCAGGCTGACCCTGAAAGACGACATGTTCTATAGCTGCAGAACATTATGGTTTGTTGGTGGTCTTATGGAGCACTTCAGGAGTACTCCCACAATTTAGTATTGCACTTCCATAAAGTTTGGGGAATTGCAAGAGAGATTTTTTTAAACAACTTGTCAAAATCGAAGCTGTAGAATTTGAGATATCTTGACTTTTGCTCCCTTTTATAAGTCAAAAATGATGGATCCTACATTTCATATAATGCAACTCAACTTGCCTCTATTATAATACTTGCCTCCTACCAAAATCACTGAATAAATACACACACATATAGGTGATGAGTCAGCATCATTGAACACAGTGAAATACCCCTTTAATGTTCAATTGATGTTCTCAGTATTTTTCAGAGGAAATGATCATCACACTCCCAAGCGGTGAATCAGACATGTTTATAACCTGAGGCTTTCATGACATGGATTCTTGGGGTGTTTTTTGACATTTGTGCAAACTCTGACAAGGATGGAGACAGTCTGACAGCAGCCGTGTTGATAGTCATGGATTCAGGGAAAGTGCTGCCTTTAACAAGCTTAGTTTATTAAGTGGGGAAGCAGTGGGAGCACTCGATTATGTGAGGTTACACCTCCACTTCCCTAAGCTGTATGAGCAGCACGTATTGAATGGGGGTGTGGCTGTGCTGCAAGAGTAGGGGAAACTTCTGTATGTCACAGAGGAAAATATGTGTTCTGGTATTGTTCCATCAGTATAACCCTGCATGGTGCACACACAATGTATCTCTGTGTTCCTTGGTACTTTACAAATGCCTATGGGTAATTTTGTCTTTCAATTTGACCCATCCCAACTTTTCAGGAGTGGCTGGCCATACTACTGCACCTGGGGAGCAACTCCAATTCTAAGGCCACTGTCCTTGACCGAGTCATATTATATTCAGCTAGTGCGTGTCAGAAAAATACTGTCCAACACTGGTCTACTTTCAAATGCAAGTGTGGATACCACCATTATGATGACACTGAGCCTAGGAAGCAGGATATAAAGATTGTAAAGCAGCTCTGTGTTCAGGTGCCTCGATAGTGTAGCTGTGTAATGAAACAACATGGTGTGATGAAACTAGTCAGAATTCCTCCCACACATCTTAACCCTCATTTATCTTTGAGACACAGAAAGCAGAGAAAAATGGCCACCTGTTCACTTTCATCTCCACATGAAATGTAATTATTTTGAGAGGGGCGAGTAAGTCGGAGAGGAACAAGGTCCATAGGTTGAAGCTATATTCTTTCATGTGAATAAAAGTCTGTAAAATCTGCTCTAAATCATTTTACATTTTTGGATTTTTGGAAAAATGGCAGGCAGCTATTTGAACTTCTCACTCTGAGGATTTCATTACCCAGAGTGCAAGATGGTGTAAGATGAACAAAACTTTCTTTTTAGTGAGGTGGTGATGGTGATAAAAATAATTTTGTTCTTTCACAGTCTGCTGTGAATCCAGCTTTCGCAGTACAGAGAGCTCATATCATGTTGGGTAATAGATGTGTTGTATTTATTTCATATGGTCAGACTCCCCACTTCCTGGGTACTGATGTAACCTCACCTGTTATGTTGCTAAATAGGTCAGGCCACATCGTGAACATTTGTAAATCCAACAACAATACTACATCCACGTGGACAAGAATCTACACTAGTAACAGTATCCAGAAACATAGGAAATAAGACTGTATACACTGAACCATGATATATCCTTGAAAGTATAGATATAAACTAGTTGCTAAATATTTGCAAAAATTATGAGCAATAAATGTTAATTTCTCCCATTTGTTTCAACAATATTTATCATAGTAAGTTATAAATAAATATGAAATTATTATGGTTGTTTGTCTTAGTGTCCCATCATTTCATGTTGAACATCAAAGTTTTTTTTTTTATTTCACAAAAGCTCATAATCCTCTTATGTATGTTATTATTGGTGTTTTTCTTTATTTTGGTTTTATTTATTTGGTTTGTGATGTGCATAGTTCAGTTAATCACCAGGAAAATTTGGGAGTAACAGTAGTGAAATACTGCTGTCTATATATGATTTATCTACTCACAAGCTCTAAACGCCATTGTCCAGGGCAAACTGCACAACGTTATGGTGTAGTGGGAGAGAGGAGAGCAGTTGTGAAACAGGGTGCAACCTGCATTTTAATGAAGTGCAGAATTAATTAAGGGAAGCCGGAGTACGAAGGAAGAATTCAAAAGATAAAATTCAAAAAAACTGCAAATTGTGTTTGGCTGCAACCAACAACTTATTATGGGGTTTGTTGTTGGTGTTGGCTGTCAGTTCACTGTCTTTCTTGTGCGTTTTCTCAAAGCATGCTGGGCTCCACTCTTTAAGCTGTTGTTGATTTGTGAATCGGCACTGTGTTGGTGGAAACATACAGAGAGAGCAAACACAAAGACTCCCATTCCTGCTTTGTATGGTGACAACTGCCATCAAATATCAAGGAGTATGGTAACTACAACTAAATAGTATTCTCTTTGATGCACCCTTGATCAGAACTTCCTGGCTGCTTGGTCGGGACCTTCTTAAATCACCATGCTGATGTCATCTTATTATGAATTGCATATATGTTTTAAGATGATTTCGTGTTCATCTTGCAGCTTCTGGTTAAATTTATTGGAGAGGTGCTGTTAGATGTGGTGAAGCACAGTTTCATTTTGACATCTAGACAAATGTTGGTTTTTAATATATGCATTTTTATGGTCTCGTCAAAGAGCTCACGAGTGCATACTTTTTAACACGGATAGGAGCAGTGAGGAATTAAAGCCCTAAATCTTTTTACCACCAGCACCAGGCTCAGTCAACAAATCTGCTGTATAAGGCCAGTTTTTAACAGGATCTGCCCCACAGATGCTGTATTATGAAATAAAAGCAGCAAAATAAACACAACAATCAGTCATAATAAAGGAAAAACATTAATTGCTGAATCCATTAGTGCCCACTTAGGAAAAGTAAAATGGGAGAGCAGAAAAGATACATAGCAATTTGCATATGGGGGGGGGGGGGCTGGGGGTGGTGGAGGTGATTAGAAATAACTTCAGATTGTTCCCTTCACCCTTTGTAGCTCTGTAGAAGCTGGGGTCTGGTTTTCTGCTGCCCAGTATGGGGACAATGAGATCAAGCATCGAAACTATAAAAGGCAGAGATGCAGGTCCTGTTCTAGTTTTTTGAAGCCAGGTCAGTTTTTAGCCTCTTTCGTTTCAACTGATGATGAGGGCTGTGAAACTAACTTGAAACAGCCCACTCCTACTAATGGACTGTATGAGTCAGTGTTGGAAATGAGAGGTTGAAATTGTTTGAAGTGTCCCTTTAGTGTTTGCATCTTCAGTTTCACCATATGATGAACGTGAAAGAATGATTACAGTGAATCCTCAAGCGTGTTCGAAATTTTAATCAGAGCAATAAAACTGTCAGTAGCTGCTGTGGATGTGACTGTGGTGTAATTCTTTCATAGGCACGCTGCCAACATGTTAGCAGAAAAACAAACATAACACACACAGGACACATTCAGAGTTTATGTCCCTTGTCAGTGTTGAGATGACTCGGGATGCTTGGGGATACATTTAGTCCATCATTCACATTAAATCTCCTTATATTAGTCCAGTATTTCTACAGTAATGTGTCCCAGTGGTCATTAATATCACTTAAATTGCTGTCAGTATTACATTATCTTTATTGTCTCTATTATTATTGCTACGGCCTCATGAAAGTCAGACCTCATGCAAATTCATACAGAAGCGATGAAGTCAGAGTGCATAAACTTTTTAACACGTCAGTGCAAAAAAAAAAAAAAAGGCAAAGATTTAATCAAGTGTGACATTTAAAGTAGAATGAAACTGTTGTTTCATCAGTCCTCTCTGCCCAGGGACTTTAAAGGGAACCAGACTGCCTCCACCTTTATATTGTGGAGTAATCTCACTGTGCTCTATAATCACTGTCTGTTCAGTATACTTGCCTGTTACAAGTCAAAACTAGGTTAGTGTATGATTCCAGGTACTATGAAGACTGAGTCTACAGCCGTGCTAGTAGCATTGTTGTCTGGACTGTATATAAAGATGGACATGGCTACTGTGTCAACCACAGGTTTCTGGACAGCGGTTTTAAGAGTAGGATGCTTCGCCATTGCCAACTTGGCAGTGCCTGACTCTGAGACTAGCTAATCCAAAAACAGAGACATGGTGTCTATGTGGAGTACTGGTGGTTTAATAACTGGGACAAGCACATGCTCCCATTAGCAGCATTAGCACAGGTGGGCATCTGGGCATCTTGCTCAAAGGCTAACACAAGGCTAATTAATTTACCTGCTAATTAGCTAGTTAACAAGCTAAACTAACAACCCACATATACTGAATGCAGACATTGATCTAATTGAGCTAATTAGCGCTGACATATTTATAAAATAACACTAGAGTTTCACTCACCTCAAAATACAGCAACAGCACATCAGGCCATATCATGTGTCTGATATTTAATAGAATATAAACAGGTGAGTTAAATGTATTATTAGCTAAATAGATTAAAACAGTTTTTTTGTGCATCACTAAACATGTTTATTTCTACTTTATTGCTCTGATTAAAATTTCGAACACGCTTGAGGATTCACTGTAATCATTCTTTCACATTCATCATATGGTCTACGTTTATTTGTACTGTAAAGTTGAACACTTTTTAAATGAGAATTGACTCACTTTTGGAGCCGGCTTCAAGTGGTCACTCACACAACTGCAGTTTTTAGCAGTTAGCAGCTGATTATTATGCTCACAATGACAATGCTAACATGCTGAAGTTAACTGTGTTCACTGTATGTTCACTATCTTAGTTCATGCCAACATTTATGCCAACATAGCTATGCAGGTTATAAATCAAAATACTGAACAACTGAAAATTGTCCTATCCAGGTCTATTAAGTGCATCGTGGACATCCACCAAATTTGGTAGACAGTTTCAGTCCTTACCAAAGTAGGAGACTGACCACTAGACTGATATTAACATTCACAGAGTCACACCACTAGTGTTGCAAAATCTTACACTCTTCTCAACAGAACAGATTACACTTACACTAACTCACAGAGCAGTGAAAGACAAACAAAGTCCAGATGCAAGTAAGTACACTCATGTTAACCTTCTCACCCAGGAAGAATTGCTTTGCCAAACTTCTAATGGAATTTTATTGCATTGCAGTCACCTCTGGACTGACAGACTTTGTGATCTGTTTTTTTAATCTAAATCCTTATTGTGTATTTTGTGTATCTTATGTAATTAGTGATGCATGTTATGCTGTTAATGAGAAAGGATATTGCACTGTTAGAGATATCATTGAAAATATTGTTCGGCTCTGTTTGGTTTACTGAATTACACATCGTGCTCATGACTAATCGCAGCATTATACGTGCTGTAAGAACATTAAGAATATATTGTATGTGGTATGGTGTAATTTGTCTGCATTTGCTTCCCTGCAAGTGTACTCAATGTGAGTGATTGTCTCTCTTAATAATATTAGTTTGCATTCATCTTGGCATCTGTTGCAGATTTACAGTCACTGATAGAGGTTCTGATTGAAGTTGTCCAATCCGTTTATGTGAGGCAAATGTGTGTTGAACACAAAGAGTGATACATATTCCTGCATTTAATGATCTGATATCACTGTCCTTCATCCTTTAGATCTGTACTCAGAAATTAAATTAGTAAATGACTGGAGGAAAAATTCCATGCCTTACACTAAAAAACATGCAGCGAGCAGCTCACTTGCGGCAAAATGTGAACATACTGTGACAGATGTTTGTGCTTTTTCAGTAGCCACTCAATCAATGAAGTGACAAGTAGGATTAGAGATTCTTTTTAATATTATCATAGGCCTGTGATGTATTATGACTGTTTATGTTGACACATTTGATCAGAGTCTGCAAGTGTTTTTGTTCAAGTTTGGGATGCCTTTTCAGCTGTCTATATGATTTTGAGTTTTCATAAATGTGCATCCAGGCAGATTTAATCACTTGTTTGCATTTTGAAGTTTGCAACTTCCAAGGATACATCTCAGTTATTGTGAGTTATACCATGCCCAAGAATAATCTCCTTTAGAAATTGATTTGATAAGCCCATCTGGCCATCCTCTTTTTTATGTTGGTGTTTTGAGCGATTTTACAGCAACCTCATAACTTGAAACCGTGTTGTCTTGTGTGTTGGTGTTGGTGTGTTATATTTCCAGAGAAGCAGATTGTTGATAAAATCAAAGATAAACAAGTGGCCTTCCTACGTGCTTTTGTGCCTGGCCCAGGCCTTCTATCCCTCCTGGGGGAGATTAGCAGGTAGAGGACAGATTGAAACCAGACAGAAAGGAGATGATGAATTGTAGCATCCGTTTCGGGAAAATGATCCACAGCACTCACCTCTGCTTTCCCTTTGAGTCCTAACAGTAAGACTGATGCTGCTGGTACACTACACAGATGTTCCAGCTGCCACTGTTGCTGCCTCACATGTGGAGCAGTCGGTAAGTATTATAGAGCCATCATAACAACAACAAAAACATCAAGGTCAAAAAAAGAGCAGATGCAATAATTACAGATGGTGCAAATTAGGCCAGAATTGGACACAGAGATGTTAAGGTCATTATATTTATTAGGAATAATGAAATGAGCTCAACAGCAGTGAGGCAGCAACCTTCAATCAGCTCTAACTGTGCAGTAAAGCAATGCTCGGGGTGAGATGATACAGACCAGATAAGGCTGATTTCTTTTAACAGTATGTGTTGAAGCACCCAAATAAAAAACTACATTAACAGTTTGGTAAGTCTACCTGATATATTTCTAATACAGACAATAACAAAGTAGCCACAATTGGAAAATATGCAAATACAACAGATCTATCATATGTTTGCAGATATGAAAGTAATGTATTCATCCCAAGAGGGCAACTCAGTGCCACTGCCTCTTTGCAAAATATATGGATACTGGCACAATTCTCAGGCTATTATTAATAACAGTGATGTTATATGTGCACTTAAACTGAACTTGACTGAACTTTTAAAGCCCTGACCTCAGCTGTCTGTGACAAGCAGGGAAGTATAGACAGACAGAACATCCACACATCAGGTAATCACTTGAAAGTCAACAATCAAGTCGTAAAGCTACAAGGTCCTTACAAATCACCTCAAGGCTACGCTGTTGAGTGTGAAATGCTGACCACGCAAAATGCACTCAAACAAGACAGGTGTTACGCAACCGATGTCCTGACCAGCAAGTTGCAGTAGGTTTTGTTGCTAAACCTTAAGTGGAAAGAAAAACCCATTAAAGTCCTCTTAGCTGTGCAGAGCATCGGCTCTGCAGTGTGCCGTGCATAGTGTGCCAAGTGGCTAGCTGTGCATAAAAGGAAATCACTGCTGTGGTTGAAGCTGGCAGCTCTTGATTTGCACTTAAGTCAATTGTAACCGCTTTATCTGAATAATATCATATATTGTCTCTTACCTACCATCCCTGGTCCCTCCTTGACCTTTCAATTTTATGTTCCAGGCCATTCACTGAGAGGGGCTTTCTCTATCACCACAGGTATGAATAAAAATACATTAATGTGGGAGCTAAGTGTTACTGGATTACAGGTTTATTTGCACCATAGATATACATCCATATTTACATTTACAGAATGAATATTCTACTATTTTTGTACTGAGAATCTCTGCTCATGTACAAATAGTCTTGATGTGTGACTCAAACATGCCTTTGCAGTGGTGGCATTACAGCCCATAATTAGGATGGCAGAGTGGCATTAATACCACACTAGGCAAGATATTAATGGAAAAATACACCTGCTTTAGCAGACCAGATTAAAACACTGAGTTGCAGTGTCAGAGCGTGTCCCACCCCTGCTAAGTAAGACACTGAACACTTGTCAGCTTGCAGAAAATAACCAAATTTAAAAGCACAATTACGAACAGCAAGTGTGTGGCTGCTACATTCAGTAAAGGCTGGTCTCATTACATCTTTTGCCTCCCTCATGCCTTTAATGTCCTTTGGCATGAAGCAATCAGAGCCTGGTTTTGTACACATGATCGTGCTGTGTGCAGTTTACTGATGATACATGATTTCTGGGTATAAACAGTTACTTCTCGGCACAATTTGGAGCTGTCATTTTGCCAAGTGAGGCGTTGGAGATGGCTCAAAAATCAGCAGCTGAAAGGATTGCTTGAGTATTTAGCCTTTAAGATGTTATAAAGATGGTATAAAAACATCACTGTTGTAAGGTGACGTCTTTACACCTCCCCAGGTCCTGTATGCAAATTGTATAGGATCTCATACACTTTCCATCTGTCTGAAAACCATTAGTTGCATCGACCAGCTGTTTGCCAGACCAATAACCAGACATAAATCTCTGCCGTTTCCAAGTGTTTTGAAAGTTCTTGCTTTGTCTTTATACATATCCACTCTCACCTCATTTCTCCTTCCCCCCAGTAAGTACATCACCTGCTGCTTTCAAGCTTCTCCACAAGAAACCACTAATCATGCCAAATTTCCCTTTTGGTAAGAATGGCAAATACCTCAGTCAACTTCAATTACCTGAACACTGGTAATGATGTTCTCCCCTCACTTCTTGATGGCAATTCAAAATGAGACTGAGCTGTGGGCAGCTTTATAACTGCTGGCTGAATCTAGATCATATTCCCAAAATAAAGACAATCCTGACACATCATCCATCCATTCTAACATCATAAATCCATTAGTGGGCTGTAGCACCCAAACGTTACAGTGTGTCTTTGCTCAGATTCTTAGCAGAGCTCACTGAAACTGTACAGCTCATCTGTGGTCTCATCAACATTGTTTGTGGAATTGTACAACCCAGCCCAAGCCATGCAGTCAAAGCATCCCCATAAGACATAAGAGCTTTGATCCACACCCCTGACCTGCCGCTTCAGTGGCCTCTCCCTCTGCAGCCGCCCTGTGTGGGGGACTGATCTCTTGTGCTGTAACTCAAAGGTTTCAAAGGCAGAGTCATATTCTCCATTAAAAGAACCAAAGCATGAATCAAAGGTCATCATGCCTCAGACTTTCAGCTACCAAGCTGAAAACTTTCACATTATAACAAAAAATCCCTCTAATATGGGGTTACTTCAGGAGTGTCAGCAGCCACAGAACACCCCTAAAAAATGTCAGGACAGCAATGAATGTACTTCCCGCAAGCACAAAGTGAAGCATGACTTACTTTGAAGAAGATGTGGCTAATGTGATTTTACACATGCCTGTGTGGGTCATGGCTTTCACAACTGGTTTATGGAATCTCTTTTTAATTGGTTTGCAGGCTTTCATCTGAGCTGAAAACTACCTGCATGTGCATCAATGCGCTGCGCTGTGACAATAATCCACATCCTCCTTTATCCCGCATTTGCTGTATTCTGTGAAGAAACCAGACGGAAGCACTTGGATCAGGTCAGAGCTGCAGTGCTGACTTATGCAGCTGCTTTGGAATCTGTCTGTCTTTTGTGCTGTGGCACTGATGTGTTATTTCATTGATGGGCAGCCTAACAGAATTATCACTGCAGCCAATATGTTGCAAGCCAAGAACACCTGGCTCACTTCAGGACAAAAAAACACATAGGGAAGCATTTTCTGCATCTTAATTATAAAATAGAGTGCAGTGTATCAGTACTACTTCTCATTTGATTTCAATACATGCTGCTTCTTTTTTTTTTTTTTTTTTTTAAATCAAAACACCACAATTATTTCCATACAAAAATTTGTTTTTTCCTTGCAGTGCACCTGGTGCTTTATAGCTCACCAGCACTGTCAAGCTCTGCTGTCATCGTGACAAGCCCTAGTGTGTGCATACAGTTGACAAAGCAATTTTTTTGTTCTGCTCTGGACAGAGCTCTCGGGCATGCTATCATCTTGAATCAGTAACATTCTCTCTCCCTGAGTGCTAAAACAGAGATGTCTGAGAGGGTGATGGCCAGCCATTGAACTGCGTCCAACCCTGTCAGAGTATCTGCTTTCATGAACAACCGCTGGGGCCTCTCTGTGGATTAAGGTTCACACATTATTAAGATATTTTTCAAAAAGCAACTTAGATCTTAAACTTTAACTTCTGACACATCTATTAGAGCCAAGACAGATATTTGTGAGTGAGTGTGAAGTGGTAGTGAGACGCTCCAGTGTAAACTAAAGAAAACAAGTCTTGTCATACTGTAATATTTGCACTAGTGCATATTTTATCTCAGTGAAAATGATTCTCTCTTGCTCTTCTCAGGCCTGATCTTCAACAATTGTTTATATCAGTGGTGTTGCTCATCCCCTCCTCCTCTTCAAAGATATTTCTACTTTTATCAGGTTCTTTGACGCCATCTGCTGGATCCTCATTGAACTAAAAATTAAATCACTGAACACAATTCAATATACATCTTTCTGCATTTGTGCTGATTTAAATTGCATTTGCAGGTAATTGCCAACTCTTCCATGCTGTATTTGTTTGAGGCAAAGTCGTAGAGGAGCAAATTCCCTGAATGATCTCACTCAGATTATCTGATTTCATTTGATTTCATGCCATTCTTATTGAATTGGTGTGGAAACATTAAGATAATGTGCATAAGAAAAAAAAAATGAGTGGAGTTGAAATGGCAGAGAAGCCCAATGGCGGGGAAGCTTGTTAAATAAATTATAGGCATAATCTCCTGTGGATACAGTCATAGATGCAGCAGTATAGCATACACTAGACCTATCTACACCTATGTATAGATGTATGTGTGTGTGTGTATATATATGTATGCGTGTATTTAAAGATCTTTTACCATATTTTACTTTAACATTGTTTATTTTCTGTTTTGATTTTTTGGATTTTAATATTCTCTTGTGAGTTATTTCTGTAAAGACCCATCTAGAAATGCCAACAGACCAAAACATTACTGTATGTAGCATTTGTCTATGCTTTCTATGTGTCCCTCTGAAAATAAACATTGAATAGGTGTATTCTCAAATTCAGCCTTGATGCACATATTGCATACAAACATTTGTGTGACTAAATGCTGGGCTATTTATTTGAATTAGATTTGATAAATGAGTTCAGGCTAATATGTTTAATGTGACATTTACTCAAATAAAAATGTATCTGAATATCTAATGTGTGTTTTCAGAGACTGCTTAAATATTTTTCACCCAACATACTGTGCTGTCGCCCTCACTGTGGCAGTCTGATGTCAGACTGTGTTTCCTGTGACTGACCCCAGAGCAGCCGGGGTGTGGGTCGCGGTGCGGACGGAGGAAAGCCAACATGTTTCCCATTATTCAGGAGGACGTGAGCGGGGCGGCCGCCGGGGGCGGGGCCTGTGTCCGCAGAGCTGATGGAGGGAGACGGACGCGGAGAAGTGAAGCGCCTGGAGGGAGCCCGCCGCTGAAACTTCACAGGTGGAGGTGGAGTAAGCGAAACAGACGCACCTGCCGTGGTCCAAGGTATTTACCATCGTCTCTGGTGTTGACCAGCCTCTGCCTTTTCTGCCGTTCACCTCTCGGGACGGTGTTGCCTTCGAGCCCGAACTTGTCTCTGTGTTTCTGTCAGTCACACGAGGCCTTTCAGCTCTGAAGGGAGATGTTGTAAATAAACTCCAGCAGTATGTTTTATGTTGCATGTTATATGTTGAGTCCTCAGTGGAGATGAACTCGACAACTGGGGTTCAGTGTTGTCAAATTTAGTTTTGACTTTTTATTTCTTTCTTTCTTTATTTATTATTACAAAATAAAGCCCAACTTCCGTTCATCTTTAAGCTCTTACTTCCAGAGTCCCCTTCATGTGACAGCTGCTGTGGGGCCAATCTTTAAGCATCACTAAGTAAATGTGTCTCACTGTTTGCTGATCTGAATGAGACTTTCTCTTTTCGCTCACCCAGAGATGCCCTGACCTGTGGAGGGCGCTGTGTTGGATCTCTCACACGCTTCTTGGGGACATCAAGGAGACTGAGCTGTCAACAAAGGTTGTTGTCAATGTGTGCGTCCTGCAGGTGTGCTGGTTTTCTACCTGTTGTCCACATGTATGTGCTCCCCTTGTGATAGTCCGGGCTGTGTCTGCTCACCTGATGCGTAGGTCAGCCACCCTGAGACCCACGATGAGTTTATGTCGCTCTTGTATCTCTTGTTGCAATATTCTCCTTTTTGTTGTGTGCACTTTTCTGCAGACGTCAGTGTTGACTCTCTTTGTTAATACTTTAAGTGAACATACTTTAGTAATTTTGCTCGTAATATGCCATTTTCACAATGGAGATGATTTGAAACATTGCTAGTGTCGCCTCCTTCATTGTGTACTTGGCATCACACCTGACACTTAAGCAGTGCTCCACCTTGCATGTATTATATTACAGCCGTTGAAGGGCCGTGGCTATTTGGGGTATATCTCCTGATCCCTCCTCATCGGAGTCTCAGATATGTGAGGAGATTTTTTCAAACTCAAAATGAGGATTTTTCTAACTTGATTCTGCTCAGATTTATTTGACAGTGTTATTTTGTTTGGTGCTATTTCTGCAAAACAAACAGGAGAGGCTTGTTTGTGCAGGGGCGCTCCATAAATAATGTAGACTTGAACTGACATGACATTACTGTCACTTCACTGAAAGGCAAACTCTGCAATTTTTGTGCATGTTAATTTGAACCAAAAATGTCTCTCACATAAAAGCTTCAAACTTTGCCTCGGCACTATCACTATTGTCAGCACGCGATAATACTATGGACTGGGACACGTAATGTAAAAAATCTGTGGCAGCACTTCCTCCTCAGTTAGATGTGATCAAAGATTTTCTTCTCTAAGAAGGCAAGTAGGGTAATAAAATAAAAGCAGAGGGCTGCTTGTCTAAGAGAGGCTGGCACTGGGAATATCGAGGTGTCTTTAGCAGAGAAGTGCAGCGGTTTATAGATTTTCAACCCACCCTCAGTAGAGAGAGAGTGCATGCCTGGAGGCAGTGGATATAATGAAGGCTTTAACAACTCAACCTGGCATGTCTCTCCTTTTTATATTTATAATCCCTTCCAAGTTACTCAGATAAGCCCCTGAACTATCCACCTGGCAAAAAAGACACACACTTTAGATTTGGTTTTTGTACTCTGTTGACATCCAGTAAATGCTTTAATATTTAACAGGGGTGATCAGTGAGGCTTTTGATGCACAGTGCATAAGGAAATACTCACCTCAGTGTAACTGGATATTTGAGGTGTTTACTTCACCTGTTTTTTTTTTTGTTTTTTTTTAGGCCACAGTGGCTACATGTGTTCAATGTGAAGCCCCTCCCTCTTCAGGTTGATAATAGCCAGGCAGTGCTGGGAACAGGTGCAGTTTGAGGACTTGTTTGCAGCCCTTGAATAGTCCTTTTGTGTATTGACCCAACCCAGATCCAGAGCAGTGTAGAGAGTAGGTGACCCATCGAATAATTAGTCTCAGTGGATGAAGGGGCAGGATCAGGAGACTGTGACTGACCTGTAAAAGCTATAAAAGGCTTTAACAGCTGTAAGTGGTGAACAGCCTCGATCCCATGTGGTATTAAGTTATCATTATGCAAAGTCCCTCCAATTACTATTCACAGGATTTGTAAATGTTTAAACTGTCCCCTGTACAGTTGCTCAGTGTTGCTCGTTCTCTGAGCGTCAAGAGAAAACAGTTAGGTGAAATGCTCTTCAGTTTTACAGCCATAGACACTGACATTTTATCACTTGAAGTTGTTAAGTGCGTTATGTAACAGTCATCTGTATCCAGTCCAGCATCAGTTCCCACAGTGCTTTGTGTGTTTGTCTACTTGTTGCATGAGTGCGCTATTCAAGAGTCCACGGGCATAGCTGGAATTAACCTTCAGCTACTTTGTGCTAACATTAGGGCCTGATATCTATCAATTATTCATTGTGTTCTGCTCTGCCTGTGCAAATCTAAATGTGTCTCACCATGGAAACAGCCTTCTGTCTCCGCCGGGGGGTGTTGGTTTCAGCGGCCGTGCCGACTCCAACCTCACTGCTGGCCCAGGCAGTCCTGCTCTGCTCCACTTTGTGATGCATGCAATGAAACAAACAGTTTTACAGATTGTAGCTGGTTTTAATTTAACTCAGGTCAGGATGTGATTAGTTCAGGTGGTTTCTACACAAGTTTATGCAGAAGCAATAGTTGATAAAGATGTATTTATAGTGGTAGTTTTTTGTCTGCATTGTTTTCCACACAATTGATTACTGATTGTCG
Source organism: Rachycentron canadum (assembly GCA_038496675.1). Taxonomy (NCBI): domain Eukaryota; kingdom Metazoa; phylum Chordata; class Actinopteri; order Carangiformes; family Rachycentridae; genus Rachycentron; species Rachycentron canadum. The sequence continues at coordinate 1,926,315 of CM076657.1, read as the reverse complement.
TGTCTGATTTTTGTGTTACTTGTCATTCGAAGCACAGCGTGCAGTTGTAGTCTCACTTTCACTTATAAATGTCTAGAGGGTGATTGGTAAAAAGAAATAAGCAAAGACACAGTCGTACTTGCTTGTATGACTGAATGACTGTGACTCCTGACACTGTGGTGACAGACTGCAGTGTTTCTTTTGTTAGATTCAGGTCATTCGTTGACTGAGCAAGTGAGTAAGTTCCCATATTTATGTGCTGCGCTCAGTGGTGGAGGCTGAGCAGGTGTTCATACCCATCACAAGCTCTTTCTCAGATAAAGTAATCTTTGATGAAAAGTTCACTGAAACTGTGGCGTGACGTGTCAGTGTATTTTTGTTGCACACTAGAGGGCGCACTGTTCCTACACCATCCTTTGGTTGTTCATGTCATTTAGAGTAATAATAAGTTGCAGCACAGTGGCCTCTGTCTCAGGTGCTTCAGGTATGTGTGTAAAATCTTTTTTTTTTTTTTTTTAATGAATACTTGAGTACATGAATATGACACAAAATATGATAAACACAAACCTGAAAGAGAATAAAATGATACAATTTTGAGCCTTAATGTATCTTTAAAACATTTAATTAAACACAAAATAAAAACTTGTGTGTATATTGGTGTGTATATTGAAACACTGGAAAAGCAGGACCAGAGTGAGTGATGACAGGTGTGACTAGATATGTTTGTAATGAGTTCAGTTTGCTTCTGTCAGCCCTTTGACTTCAGATCTTTCAACCCCAAACACAAAGCATGTCTGGGTGTTTTGAAGACATGTCTTTACTTTACTTATTATTTACTGTGACAACATGAGGATATCTTGTCCTGAAGGACTTTTAAATTAGGTCAGGAGGCTCGTCGGTAATTGTGATTCATTTTTCTGCAGGAGTGATAGAAACATGATGAATGTACTTTGTTGTTTTTGGCGGTTTTCTGAAGTGCGCTGCTGCAGAAGTGCTCATCTGAAACTGTTTTCTTTAGGCTACCTTCTTCTCTGACAGGTGGATGAAAAGTGAAGCTGCTGCTGAACTCGTTAGACGGAGGGAAAAAAAAAAAAACTTGTTGCGGGCGGCTCTGTGATGTGCAGCTTTTCTCTTTGACATTGTTCAGCCAGTCATGAAGTTAGTCATGTTCAGGTGTGATGTTTGATTGTTTTGCACAGCAGTCCTTAAAAAAAATCAGTGAAGTGGAACGATTCATGTATAGGCTGGATTGTTCCATGTTCTATCTGAGGTTTCTTCCTAAAACAGAAAACGCCTCCACTTCACACACACACACACACCCACACACACACACACACACAGGGTGTTTGTATTGCTGATGTAGGTCAGACTAGGAAAAACTGGTTCATGGGGTAGGTGTGTCCAGTTAGTGTTCACTTCAGTGGCTGAATAAAGTCAATTGAACGTTAGCTGCAAGCTGTGTGAACGTTCCTCTGGATTGATGTCTCACTCATTCCTTAATGGTTTCACACTTTTCCCTTATTTCCTCAATGACGCCAGACATGAACGGCAGGAAATAATGTAGAGGGAACACAAGACGGGCCTCAACGCTGAGTACTGGATGTGAAAGAAAGTGCCGGGAATGTGCAGATGTTGTTTACTGGACTAATGGAACCAGTGGGGACTTGAGTCCTCTGCAGCATGTGGAGGATTCTTCAGAATCTGAAGAAGCGTTGTTGTACAACTTTTAACTGTCATTATTCTCTGCCTACTTGTGCTGGCAATGAGTACATGATAATTTAAGAAATGCTGCTCATAAACACTGCCGGGGGCAAGACGTGTGTGTATAGACATTGATGTGAAGATTCCAAGACAAATACAGGATATTTATTCAGGAATGCCTCGTGGGCACACAGTAGGTGGGGATGTTGTAGCTGTCAGAGCGGCCTCTCCTTCCCTCTCCCTCCCTCTCCCTCCCTCTTCACTTATGACTGCCCCTCTCTTCTCTGCCTCTTGCCTTTTTGCTGAAAAGGGGAGGCTCTGAGTAATCCAATACCTGACCAATTCATAAATCTTACTGTAACTTGCAGAACTGCTCCAACAAGTGCAGGGGTTAAAACACCTTAGCAGACTGAAGCTGACAGGCCTGGCCGTATCTCTGCACAGGAGAAATTTGCTGCCTGACCGAGAGAAAGAAGTTTGTAAGGAGGGAAAAGGAGGAGACAATTTAAACACTACTCTGAAAAAGAAAGAGGGAGAAATCTGGCACAGCTTCAAATGACTTCTTTGGAAGAATGATAGAAGTAGCTGTGGGCTCCCTGCCATCCAACATGTCTTTAGAGGAGAGTCCTGTGAGAGACAAGGCTGAGAGTGAGACGGATTGCTCTGAGGGACTGGATGAGGTTGTCCTGGGGCGCATTGCCAGCTTACCTCTGGATCCATTCCCACCCAAGGACTTCAGAGGGAAGTTTAAAAAGATGCGCCATAAGAAGAGGCCCACCATTCTTGAAAGTAGGTACAGCTTTGACTCTGTAAAGTTGTGGTAATCGCCTCAAGGATCCTGTTTTTAGTCTGGGAGAAATGTGATTTTTCTTCTCTTTTTAAACATGTGGTGCAGAGGCAATAACAGCATTTCAGCTACTACCACAATCACTTTGTGAAATACCACACCTCCTTGTTGGATTTGTCATAGTTACATAGGAATCTGATGATTTGTTAATAATGGACTCAGACAGGGGGAGAAAAGACAGATGGTTTCAAATATTATGTTGTTGACCTCATTGTTGCAAGCAACAAGGAAACAGCGATAAAGTGAGAAAAAAGGAGAAGATGAAAAAAATGAGGGGCGCCATGGGCAGAGCGTGAGAGTAGGCCGGAGTCAAGGGTTTGAGCTTAATAATCACGAAGATGGCTGAACTGGACAGACATACCTCACATTCCTCACCTTCATCAGAGCTTGATAATGCTTTTAATAAGTACTTAATGTGTCAGGGCCATCACCCAACGAAAGCCTAATTAAAGAAAACCGCTTACAATTGTTTTTGTCATTAGCAATGTGTTTCTGATTTATCTGCCTTATACATGTGTTGCTTTGACACTGAACATGGCTGAGGGAGAAGCTGCCAATAAACAAACCTGCGAACTTCAGTCTTTCCCTCTTAAGAAGTGACACTGATCCTTTCCAGCCTGCCCGCAAACTGTCAGTGCTTTGTGTCCAAATGTTTGCCAGCAGCTGCAGTGACAAGTTGAGAAATATCCAGATAAAGTCTGGTGCCATAAACATTATTCACGTTTCTTCAGAGTGGCATTAGCTCTGATGTCCACTCCTGGTTGTTTTGATGCGATGTGACACTAATTTCTTTGGCATCTTCATTACATATATACTACTGATCTGCTTTGACAGTTAAGATATCTCTAGTACTGTGTACAGTTTGCTTCGCCGCTTTCTACTACACTCGCTGCAGATCTCTCTGACAGACAGCTTCATTGGATGAATCATTACTGCTTCACAAATAATAAGACGTTTGGCCTGTCAGGACAAAAGAGAACTGTAAAACTACCCTCACAGTCACTGTTTTGGATTTAGTCTTATTTTTGTAACAGGGAGGAAGAGTCGCTGCCTCATATAAACAATCTTAGTATTATACTATACTACTATACTATACTGCAGTGTGGGACCCTTAGTGAGTCAAAATATCTTAGTAATTTTGCTGTTGAATTATTATTTATCCGAGGCCTGACAGGAAATGTGGTTTGTTGTGGTTTCTGCTGTGTGTTGTTGGTGTGATTTTTAAAAAAAACATTGTTTGAGGTTCACATTTTATTATCATAAGAATATCATAAGCAAGTAAAGATTTTTTTTCTTTTCAAAATTTAAGTTGAGTGTTAGTCTCACTCAAAAAACCCTAAAATTATTCTACTAGGGAATTACATAACCGTTTGCCCTTCTGAGGGCCTCTTACTGGACAAGTCAGGCTGACCAGATTATAAGTGATGGATAAGTCAGGGAGAGGAACTGTGTTTGTTCAGTGTTTAAAGAATCCATTTGGATTGATCTCTGTTTTCAGTAATGAAGTGTTGTGCTTGGACCATAACAGGCTGAGCAATTGTCCATAATTAGTCAGATTTGCTCTGATTAGTTGTTATCACTGTTTCTGTTCATTGTTGTGCAGATGTGAGGCACATTTTATCTCCAAACAAGTGTAATGGGTGAAAGATTTCTTCTCAACATGGCCAGATCTTTTGAAATCTGTGCTCCACTTCTCAGTGATAACATACAGTCTCATTAAAATGCAGGTAATGAGTTATTGTATTGTGTTTAGTGTGACTACAGAGGAATCTGTGATGTTCAGCAGGTTCCTTTGTCATTATTTACACTTTTTATTTTATTGGGATATGGTAAATTTAGTGTTAGTAACCTCTGTGAGCTGCTTTCTTCATGAAATACGGACATGATCAGTCACTCCTTCACAGCATACCCACCTACTGCATTTTTACTGTGTAGCTGTAGATGTTTATTCTTCAATCTATCCTTCACCACACCGTTTAACACTAGCTGTTGCGTTGTCATGATATAACTCTCAACCCGCAGAGCTGCTTTGCAGATTGTGCAGGTTATTGCCAGACATGCTCTTCACATATATAAAAAGAGAGCTCCCTGACTCCAGTCCCCAGTCTTCATTTGTTATGGTGTGACAAAATGAACGAGTGTGGCGGAAGCATAACAAGTTGGAAACACAACCCTCATAAATAACGGCATAAGCCACAACTGCACTGTTGTTCAAGGTGGATCATTCATTTCTCCCAGAATAAAAACAAAGTCACTTCTGTGGGTAGGAGGATGAGAGGAAACTTTGTTACACACACACAAAAATGTCCTGTATGCCTCTACAGACGACAGACCACCACAGCGACAGCCAAGCAGTGCTGTGTTGGCTACAGTCAAGACACTGAAATGTGTGTTTACAAAACACTGCGACCAGTAATGGCTTCTCCATCACAGGATATATTATGTAATGAAGGTCAAGTTGCTGTCGCTTGATGGACAGACAGAGTTCTGATAGGATTATACTAAGAGCGCTGAGGGGCAGTAGAGGAAGGGGGAATGGAGGATCTGCTTCATAGTCCATATGGTTAAAGTCATGCATCTGCTTTTTACATAGTTCACATGCTGTGAATGTTGGATGTAATTGTTACACATTCAAGCAAAGCAGCAGGAATTAAAAAGCCAAAAAGGGGAAATCTTACTACTGTGTAGCACATATCTTTATTTTAGATGTACAGGTGGAAAATGCAGGTCTAGATGTGTTTCACTGACAAGTATTTGCCCCTCATTTATTATTGTGTCTTTATATTGCAAGTAGCATTGATGAGTACTTGTCTCTTGCATGAATTTAAAGATAATGTATAATAGCAGCAGGGATAAATGTATTTGTTGATTACTTATTTAATAGAGAATTAATAAACAGCATTTGCATTGTATCTGTCATGCAAATGCTATGCTAAGTAAATTTTTGTGAAAACGAAGCTTCTTTTTTCTGTATTGTATTGCAGTACTTAAAAAACAAACAAAATGAGCAAGGTGTCAGGAGGGGCTTGGTAGGAATATGCTGTGTCTGTCGAACTTTCTATAGACAGCAGTTTAAAGTTGGTGCTGTAAGTAAGTAAAGGGTTAAAAGCCAACAGTCAGCCCCCTGTTCTCATGCGGATCCCCTGTCTGCAGTTAATCCCGTCTGCTTGCTGATCATTTTAGTGTCTTCTTCTTTCCACTTCTCTCCCAGATGTTCCCTGTAATGTGTCACACTTCCTGTGGTCTCTGTCTCCTTTGTCAGTGGCGGTGGCCCGTCAGATGCTCCCAGTCCTGCTGAAAGGCGCACAAGCCCAGCGCTGTCATCATTATCAGGCCGTGCACGCAGACAAACAGTAGTTATTATTAACTGCGCTCCACTAAGAGGATTGCTTCCTGCACTCTCAGCCTCCGCGCAGTTATTTAAAGGGAGCTTGCATTGCCGCCCACTGCCTGCCACAGATTTAGAGAGAGAGAGAGAGAGAGAGATGTTGAGAGAGAGTGGAGGGAGGAAAGGAGAAAGGGCTGATAGCAAAGGACAGGACATCAGAGGAGGGGTAAAGCGGTGCTAGTGTGTTTTCTGAGGAACTCGTCAGCACAGTTGTGTGCGTCACAGAGAGGTGACAGCAGGCGCTACCTGCTGGTCCCAGCTCAGCTGCTGCTGCCGCCGCCGCTGCTGCTGCTGCTGCCGCTGCTGTTACTGGAGGGAAAGCACAACTAGAGGGGGGACACTCAACAGGAAGCTGCAGCCATGGCCAGCCAGCAGGACTCAGGCTTCTTTGAAATCAGCATCAAATCCCTGTTGAAATCGTGGAGCGGCAGTGAGTAGCAGTTTGTGTTTTGTTGTTGTTGTGGCTGCTGTTGTGCTCAGCTGACAGAGCTGTCTGACTGACTGAGGCTGCAGCTCTACAGGGAATCTGACTTCATAGTCTCTTCTTCTTCTTGTGGCCCATGACAGGGACATGCTGTTGCTTGATGCAGACTGAGTTGTGCGCAGGTCTGTTTTTCAGCCTGCCAGTTGCTGTAAACTTGGAAGTGCCTTACTTCTATGAACAGATAACCACAATTCAAAAAGGCTTTCACTTGTCTCATAGCAACAGCCAGATATGTAACTCCAAGTATCTGGCAGGAGTTGCTGTTAAGAAGTTGCTCATTACACACAGACACACAGTTCACTCCGTTAGATCAAACTGTGTACTAAAGGTTCTGCTGATGATGATTCAGCATTTCATTTCTGCTGCTTCTTTTTAGATGCTAACCTTATTTTACTTTTGCCTATGAGTCTATGACACAGTCTAAACAGCTCTTATTAAGTGCAAGGACACAGTAATAGGATTAGTGGAGGTTCAGCTTGGTTGCATGTTCTGTCCAGAGTGAGGAAGGGCTCCACTGCCTTTCATTAGGCCCACGGGGCTGGGATGGGATGCCTTCCTGCTTCTGATCATGGTGTAACTCACAGTATAACAGAAGAATTGAAAAAGCAGGCAAATGTAGCACTTGTAGATTCCCAACTAAACCCAAATATAAGCAATATCCAATGTGACAGTGCTTAAAATCTAAAGGGAGAGATGGTAGGAAGTCATCTGCACTTCTCTGACAGTGTGGTAGCTTGATTATATCTGTTGGATCTGAATGTAAAGAGATACCTTTGAACACACTGTCCCTGTCTACACACTAAACATTGAGCCATCTCCTGATGATGTTGCATAATCCTCACAGTGGGTCACTTTGCTGATAAAGGCACAGGCAGTGATTGTACTGAATCAGCAGTGATCCATAGCTATGCATTTAACGTTTTCATTTAATATGTGATCTTTTGATCTCAGCTCTCTGTTATGTAATGTATCATAGGATAACAACAGGATAGACTTTGTAGCTATCAGAAAACTGATCATAAAACACACATATTGGCTGCTGATATGTGCCCTGAACCAGCAGTATACGTTTTCCATGCTGTCTTTTAGACACTGTTTCAACTGTAACCACAAGGTAAACAAATTCAAGGCCTTTTAGACTCTGGTCTCTCATAAGTCAGCCTGTTTAGCTTGAATAAAGCAGTGACAACCAGCAGCACAGAACTGGCATTGTGCAGCAGCAGCATCAGGGTCTGCTGTTCAAATTGCCCGAAGGCCGGTCCACCATCAGCCAATCAGAGCGGACCGATGAGCTGCAGTGAGTTGTTGTGAAAATGCAATTACAGGGTTTCTTTTAATTTAGTTATAGTCTTTTTTTTTTTTTTTTTTTTTTTTGCAACGCTCTCTTTTTTTTAAAATCTGTTCTTTCAGTTTCTGTCTCATATTTGACCAAGTTTTTGAATCAGTCCACTTCTGTGTTTTAACTTGGTGCAACTTGAGTATGCAGTGCAATACATGTGCTCTATTTGTGGAGCTGAAAATAGTATTTCATCAGCAACTAAAAAAGTGCAGGAGCTAAACATACAGTAGACAAATTCCTTCTATTTAGCTGGAAGAGACAGATGCAGGCGTTTTAACGGGGACTTATATAAATGCCCTGAAAGGCTCTCCCTCACAGCAGGCAGCAGTTTCCAGCATGATGTCAGATTGCTAAAACGGGGCTGATGGTCAATAGTTTGAGACCAACATTTTAATCTGCTTTACACAGAGTCTGTAATCACTCTCTCACTCTCTCTGCTCTCCCCAATTTTTTTTTGAGACACTCAAACTGTGAACTTGTGATAACGTATTAGTGTCAGGATGTTGTTGCTTCATTGGCTCCAGCTGTCGTGTCCTCTTTTGATAAATATATCAATGAAAATGGCTCCACTTTATCCCCAGATAGCATCCCGGAGATTTGTAAAATAATCAAAATCATTTGTGAAATATTTTATATTTTTTTTACATTAAGTCATCCATTAAATCTGGATTTATTCAGTTTTATTTTAATATGGAAATATTGGGCAATGTGGCACATCTGGCTTTCACCGAAAACTTTATGACATAAACCGGCCGACAAGATTTTCCCCATTATTACGTTACATGACGCAAACTTTTTTTCTATTTACATTGATCTTTAATGTAGTGCCATAGAACAGTGTCCCATTATTATCTGCCTGGAAGAATATTATATATATAAAAAACTGCACAGCTTTAAATAGCAACACTTTAGCATTACTAAGCATGCATTGCCCACTACTCTGTCACAGAAATGCACTGTCAGTATTTCTCTCAGCAGCTGGACAGAGTGCTCACAAACGCCCATGTTGACATTGGAATTTCTGGTTCAGTAAAGGAGGTTAGTGGTATCTAAATATCCACCCACTCTGTTCACAGACGGCTGCTAAAGTTGCTGTTTACTCAGTGGGACTGTCTCCGTGGACTGCATATAGGGAGCTGCATTCTTTGTATGCATAGCATGTGTGTGTAGGAAGAGGGACACTTGTTAGCCTGTTTGTATTGTCCTCCAGGGAGCACCACCATTCTCAGGGTCTTTCCAGCATGGCGATGATGTAATGTACACTGTGCCCAAGCTCCTTGTTTGCAGAGTCACATGTTGCGTCTGAGTCTTCGTACAACGCCTGGAGCAAACTGCACACTGGTTGCTTTCTTTCACCTCCCATCTCCGCTCACAGTCATCAACATGGGAGGGTTTTGTTAAAATAAGATGTTGATTTAATTTGATCTAACATGTTGTGCCCCGTGAGATCGAGCTAAAGCAGACATTTGTGTCTGGACTTACTGTGGCTGGGGATCCATTTAAAAATGGCTTGAAGTGTTGTCACTGATTTTAAAGGAAGTGCGCCGAAGCGGTGCCTGATCAAGAATGGTGTTTACACTCTGGTGGTCTGTGCCTCGTGCTTCAGGATCACAGAGGTGGAGGAAAGGGGAGGGCTGCTCTGTCAGTATAGTGTGTACCACCAGGATAAATATAGTCACACAACTATGCCACCATAGCATGTTGGACCTCATCACTGTGCTGTGGCTCAGCTAAAAATTCCTGCCTGACCTTCACTCTTGGAAGGCACTGGTTGGTCACAAGGCAAGAGGAAGCCATAGCAGAAGCAGCTCAGAGCGAGGGAGAGAGAGAGAGAGAGTGAGTCTCTCGTACCACACACTACTCTCCACTTTTTAAAACACACCCGCCGTTGGCTGTGTGCGCCACGGAAACTATGCCCAGCAGGAAAGTGCCAGCTGACACACAAGACATGGACATTGGTGGATTTTATTAGTGATCGATTTGTCTTAATTCAGGACAACCCTGGATACCATATCCTCCTTCCCCACTATGGACGGGACGGCTGTGTGCTGGAGTAAGGCCAGCGTCATCAGCTTCATCAAGGGCCTGGGTAGGTGCTAAGTTGCCATGAGTGAGGAAAGCATGTTCTGAAAGCCATACGAGATCATCACACATGCTGGGTATTCCTTGAAAGACATCCAGACACTTCATGTCCCGAAAAGAGCTGGAGTAGAAGAAAGTGTTTACCTGCCCATCAGCATTTCTCCTACTTCTCTTGTGCACCTTTGCCAAAGTTGCTTATTCTTACAGCCTCTAAAAAAAATGTTGATTTGTTCAGTTTTCCCTTTTTTTGCACCACTTGTGCTGATGCTATGCATAAAATCTCAATTGCCTCTTCACTTGCTTGTAGTTTATTTCGACTGCTTGTAAAGAAGCAGTAAGTTAAAGTGAAGCAGATTAGGTAATTCATGAGAGCTATTTATTGCCTCAATCACTGATCTGCAAGAAAACTGAGGTTGCTGCTGACTTCAAAGATCGTTCAATTAAATTAGCAGTTACCCAGTTCATCTGTCTAATACATCCTGTAGGTTTCTATCTTTTCACAACTTGACAAGCTGAACACAAACTACATCTTAAAGTGTGCATAAACACAATGCACGGGACTGTCAGTATACTTCCACTGAGCTGAGAGCCTTTTAATTACACTTAATAAGAGTAACTACCTTCCTGTAAAACATGTGTCAGTTTTCCTCAGCAGTATCTTAATTCAGAGATAGTTTGTTCTAATTTACAACTCCCATTATCTTAGAAATTTCACACACGAGTGAGTCTCTGAGAAATCCAACATTATTCCAGTGTCATTTTGCATAAATGTGCAGCACTGCCTGTGTCTTCATGTACTGTGTATTGTCTGTAATCTCTTTTGTAAGTGGGATTCAACAACAAAGAAAACAAAATCATGACACTGAACAGAAAGTCAGGTGTTTGATATGTGACTTTGACACAGTGTAGTCTGTGCTTTGCTGCTGCTGCTGCCCGTGGTTTCTGTCCAGTCACATTTATTTACTACATGCACTCACACACATACACATTAGCATTTACACACTCAGAATGCAGTAGCTGCAAAATGAAAATGTGTTTCTTATTGTAAGGCAGTAAGTCTGCTGCTGTCATCCCAAAGACCTTTCTGAATGCTTTACACATCAGATTTATGACAGCTCCTGTTGTGGATGTGCAGTGAGGCGCTGTAGAGTTTCTGGCTAAATAGAAAATTTACTATTTCAATGAGATGTTTGCATGCAGTTCTTTACTATATTTAGCACTTTTGTGTGTGGAGGCAGCAGAGTGAAACGCTGAGGTAAAGTTTAACTTGTGTGTTAGTTTGTGGGGCTTTATGGCCTCAGCTAAGCCATCCATAATTAAACGTGAGCCACATCATAATACTGGCTGAAGAATGGTCACATGCACAAGATATTTGCTTCCCTCAAAGGGCAATGACATCTTTGGTACGAAATGAAAACACCAGCTGCTGGCCGTGGTGCTTTAATTTCCGTACGCACTCTGTTCACTGTAGCAATAGGAAAGAAAGAGCAGACTCGGGGCAAGCTGGTGCCCTTTGGACAGTCTCCCTCAGGAATGTTCAACATGTTGGGAACTTTATGTCCATGTTTGGAAACTTCTCACTAATACCCTATTCGGTGATCTCTCTTTGTAAACAGATCTGTGGCTGATCCTGTCCCACTCGTTTGTGCTTGAATTGGCAATGTTTGATTTCACAAAACCGTTTCCCATCTTGTGCTTTTTGTGTCGTTTCCGCAGCATCGCCCGTTGGGAACGGATACAATAAACCCCCCATCCCTCCAGTCTGCTGTCCTCAGGGAGAGAAGGGTCCCCCGGCCATGATGCCCATCAGCATCGACCCAGAGAGCAAGCCGGGCGAGTACGTCCTCAAGAGCTTGTTCGCCAACTTTACCACCGTGTCCGAGCGCAAGATCCGCATCATCATGGCTGAGCCGCTGGTGAGTCGGCAGAAAGTCTCTCCAGAGGGCTACTGCTTTTTTTGTTTTGTGCTGATTGGTTGTGGTTCCTTGTTATCAGAGGGAAATGAGATCATGACATTGCTTCTCTGTACCAGTGACTCCTTGTTATAGCTTTGAGGTTTACATGGTTCAATCAAAAAGTGAGTTACAGATAATAATTAAACAAGTGATATCAGGTTATGCAGTAAGAAAAAGAGTTTATGGAAAACATAACCATAATTTTGTGTAGGAGAATTGAGTGTAGTCTTGTTTGCTACGCCATTACTCATCGTGTGACCCCTTCTGGGTGTCTTGACCCACAGGTTGTGAACCACTATAACAGGGTCAGACGGGAAGCCTGATGGACAGGCCCACAAGAGCTGGCTTGACAGCAATGAATTACAAACACTGCTGGAAGAATTATGCAGATTCTTTAACAATTCTGCAACAATTAAAGAATACTCCAATATGTCTCTCACCTGATTTATGACCCATTATAACATGCTGATCTGACAGTAGGCAGCCTGGCTCCTGCTAATGAACCTCGTAACAGCTGAAACTTTATAGTAATGTATAACTGTCGAGGCCTTGGACAGGCAACTGAATCTCAGGCACAGAAGTGGAGATGCTAACTAGCTTGTCACGTTTAATTGCTGTCAGCTGAAGGCTGGTAGTTCTGTGTAAGGCAGCAGCTCCATCAGCACAAAGAAGGAAGCAGCCTGGGGACAAAATGTGGGACTTTTAGCCAGAATCATACTGTGTGCAACAGTGTTTACAAGCTTCAACTGAGCCCTGGGTAAAGTTGTGGTCATGTCCACTTAATTTTTTATTATGTTTTAGATTTAAAATCAAGTGGTTTTGTGGTTAAGTGGAAATTCAAAACTTGAACTCTCAAAACATTTTACAGACATTTTTAAGAACTGTACCACAGGACAGTTGGTCTAGGCTACCTCTCTGAGATTAATTAGGGATTATAAAATGACATAAATAATAATATTAAAAATGAATCATAAATAAGAAAAGCAGCTGATCCTGTCATGTGTTTGTCATTTTTCTCTATTTTTACTTAAAAAGTCACATAAAGATTACTGAAATGATTGGTTGGTTGATTGTTTTTATTTCAAATGACTAATTAATTAATGAAGTGATCCCTTCAGTCTTACCACAGTATCTTTATAAAAGGTTAAAATATGGGATTCTGATTCTCTGTCTTTGATTTACAGCATTGTCTCACATTGTAAAGCTATAATTAGTCAGAAAACAGGAAAATTAATCAGATTTACAGCTTTTCTCTGTTTCATATCATGATAAATGTCTTTGACTTTTTTGGTCTCACTAAACAAAACATTTGGCAATCTGTCTTTTGACTTTTCACTATTGTCAACATGACTTGAAAAATAATCAATCAATCATCAACTATTTTCATTTAGAACTGACCCTGTCACTTTGGTCTGTTGCTCTCTGTCCTTGTTTTTACATTGTGACTAATGAGCAGTACTGGAAAATTAGATGAAGTAAAAGCTGCCACTAAAATGTTAGAGAGAGTATTTGCCCAGTGGAGGTTGGAGCTGATCGATAGGGCCAACAACAGCTGTCATAAATAATTCTGTTGACAGACTGTCAGGCAGACAGGGAAGAGCCACTGTGTGTTAATGTGGACACCACTCACCACCTGCTCCCAGGACCACATTAGTATCCTACAAGTGCTTCTGAAAGTCAACTAAAAATGATCAGCTGATCTGTGTCACTCATATATATATATATATATATATATATATATATATCATGACATGAAACTTTATGTTGTAATGCACTGCAGCATTGGTTACCACAAATAGTTCCCCTGTCATGTGTGATTTGTAGGAAGCTGTTATTCACTGCCGTCAACTGTAGGAAGTGTTAATAACCACAGGGAAAGTGTGCAGCCCCTGGTTTCAGTGTAACTCCCTCTGGAGAATGGCAGAGAGGATGTATCTCTCTTTGTTTTTCCTGTCTGTGGAGACCTGGCTGAGTGATTTATCTCTCGCTCAGCCTTGTAGCTATTGGCATACAGTCGTCCCTCCCTTATCACTAAGGTGAACTTGTTAAACAGAATCCATCATGTTCAATCAGGGATCAAATTTATTCATCAAATAAAGAAGAACATTTTGGAAAGTCAAGACTCAAAGCGAGCAGATACGTGAGGTACGCTTAATTTCCAGAAAGAAAAAAACGCTGTCAATGTGTTAGACTGATTGAATACAATTACTGCTGCTGCTATATCAGCCTTACAGAGTTGTATCTGAAAAAGCCCAACAGTGCAAGAGGCATAGATGTTTTCTGTCATTCCAGCACAGATGGGCTCCTCAGATGCAAGCATTTATCCAAAATACTAAAAGGTTCATCAGTGCATGGGGCTTAGCTGGCGTTCCAGCTGCAAGGGAGTGACATTACCATCAACCCACGCAATGTCAATGTCAGAGGCATCAGACAGTTAGCTATTTTGGATTAATTATCAAGTAAGTGATGTGCAGTGATTTGCTGTCTGGTCATCGAGGCAGCAGAGGGACAGATCTGGAAGAGCAGAGCAGCAGATATCTTGATCTGTGCAAGGACGGATCATGTGCCAACTGTGGGTTACGTTTATAATTGTGGAAATATTACTGTGTTTACGATCATCTTGCTCATAAATGATTGTGGTGTGCAGCATCTTCTGCTACAGTTATTTTAAAAACAAAAATGACTCCATTTGAGTCCAATTTTCTTCCGTTTTATTTTGTTAACATTTCACAGGAGATTTCAAAGTAAGCGTTTTGACTGGTTGTTTCATTTGTGCAAAAATGAAACCGGGTAGCACTTTGTGATTCTTAAATGCGTTTCATTGAAGCTATGCAGTCATTCAAAGCATTTGTTGGACAGTGTTTGTTTTTATTTGTTTCAGTATATCAGGGGGCTGTGACACAGACCTTTCTTTGTGGCAAAATGAGAGAAAAATTGTTTACTTTACATTCCCGATCATCTCTTACATGAACCAAACACAGAGCTGCTTTATTAAACCCATTGCAAATATCTTAAGCACCTAATGAATGAAAAAAAATATATCAAATATTTAACTGTTTAAGGAGGTTGACAAGTTAATGTTTAATTCAGCTGAAATCCCTCACGAAGGCCTTTATCTTGGATGATAGAGGAGTGTAATAATGGAAGCTGTCATGAATGTCCCATCTCTAATATCTGACCCTGGCTGCTCATGCCGGGTATCAGACTGATTGATGGCTCTCTCATTAGCTGTTCTGTAATGACTCCCTGTTCAAAAATACTCCACCCACTCTTGGGACAGGGTGGATAGAGTTATGAACATCCAAACAAACTTTGTTCAGAACTTGGAATTTCTACAAAGAATAAAAATGCCAATTTTGTTCTGTTGTTTTCAGGAAAAGCCATTGACAAAGTCTCTGCAGAGGGGAGAAGATCCTCAGTTCGACCAAGTAAGTGCAGGAATGTTGAGATGTGAATTAAGTATTAAACTAAATAATATTTAATAGACAAAAAGTTTTATTTTTGCTTTCACCTCATAACATAAAAGCCTTATATCAAACAGTTTTGCCTCTCCCTATAAACATGTACGCAAGTCAGTTTTAACATCTTTCTGCTCCAGTATCAGGCACTGTAACATGAAAGAGCTAATGGGTGAAAGCCCTGCTCACATCCCAAAAGGTCTTTGAGATCCAGTCAAGGGCAGGAGTGTTTACTTTGAGAGCTGGCACTGGCTCTGCACTAGGTGTGTCCAGCAGGTCTGTGGCTCAGCAGAGAGGGCCATTTCACAGCGACAGGGGTGTGTTTGTGCTGCTGCGTGAGGCCATTCAGCAGCCACACAGAGCCAGGATTCTTCTCCAGCCCCATGCTGAATGAAGGGCTCGCTGTGTTCCCCGGCTCAACCAGACTCTCCTCCCTTCCTGTGTGCCCGGCCCGTTCCTTCCTTTCCCTCTCCCTCCCCCAAGACTGATGGAGGCCGCCCCATGGGCACCTTGTCTGTCTGCACAGTCCCAATGAGGACCAGCTCACCCCACTGTCTTATTTATCTCCCTTAATGTAGCCTCAGACTTTACCTGTCTCATCTGTATTACACAGACATGAAAATGTGAAAATTAATGCAAATTAATTCTCTTGTGCTGTTGTGGTTTAGTTTTCTAAATGCTGCACAAATAAACAAAGGAAACACTGATTTCTATCTCCTACTTTGGTATGTTAACTGCTAAACACAAACATCCATTTGCATGATGTATGTCTTGTTCCTCCAGTTGATAAGCGCCATGAGCTCTTTGGCAGAGTACTGTCTCCCCTCCATCCTGCGCACTTTGTTTGACTGGTACAAAAGACAAAATGGACTGGAGGAGGAGTTGCACGAATACCGGCCAAGAGCCAACACCAAGTCCAAAAAGTGAGAATTGCTCAGTTCATTTCTACACGCAGCAATGTGTCGCCATTCGAAACTGTAAAGAAATAACAATGAAGTTCACCTGCACTGTACAATTCATGTTTTTGCTTCTCTCTCTAATAGTGATGAGCAGCAGAGAGATTATCTACTTGAAAGGAGGGATTTGGCCATAGACTTCATCTTCTCTCTTGTACTTATTGAAGTTTTGAAACAGGTGACTTGACTTAACTCTGTTCTACACAAACACTGCTTAGTTCATCTTGTTTTATCATATGAAGCGCACATAAATAGTGCTGTCACAAGTTACCACTGCTGAAAAATATAACCTTATCATGATTGATAGTCTGTGAATGTGTTGTTTTTGCCTCCTAACTAGATGCCGCTCCACCCTGTCCTCGACAGCTTGGTCAATGAAGTCATTAACTTAGCCTTTAAGCACTTTAGATATAAAGAGGGGTAAGACTTTGTCTAGTTTTAGCACAGTTACTTCCCCCATAGTTTGAAGTTTCTCTGAAGGTTTGTTTTTCTTTGCTTTGTTGTGTTTCTCACAGATATCATGGTCCTAACACTGGCAACATGCACACTGTAGCAGACCTCTATGCTGAAGTCATAGGGGTATTAGCCCAGTCCAAGTAAGTAGCAAATACACAACTACAATTATATAATTAACCAGAATTGTTTTTCTCGTTTCCATCTTCTTCTCTGCGCTGTTGGGGTTTGCTCACATGCCACATAATGATGGCGTGTTATTATTGCCACTGCCTTTCTGCAAAACGTTCCTTCGGTTCAGGAGACTGGAACATACTGTAGGGACGGCACACTTTTGGACAGGTCCCCTTCACACCAAACTAGGACTGGAAATTGATGTCTGTTTATTTGAAGTTTTCAGATCATCACAGCAAGGAACAAACCCTTTAAATAGAGATATGGTTAGTGAGCACACGGCATACCTCCCATTCAAAGTGCGCTCTGCTTAATTTCCTGTAGGAGATACTTCACTGAGAGGTGTTAATAGAGATCTTTACTTTCTTTTGAGGTCAAGAAAGAGGTCAGGAATTTCACCATGAACTGAACTTATTCAGGTGTGATTCATATTTCAGAGATTGATGCAGTTTAAAAGTGGTTTCTCAGTCACTGTTTGTGTCTGTAAGAATAATGAACAATTTCTCCTCACCTAGCCACGATGCAGAAACAGCTGGATTCACTTTCTTAGAAGTACAGTACTAGCCAAAAGGGACGAGGTTAAGAGATGCTCACATGAGCTCTCATGATGAATTATCTTCTAAATTTAGACCAGCTGAAGAATCCCATTGCTGGTTCAATTTGGGTGAGGGATCAGATGCCAGACGAGGAGTTCATCTTGGGGCACAGACTTGCAGTCTGCATGTAGAGGCTAAGAGGAGGGGGTGATATTTTGGGAAGCTGTGCTCCCTGAATATGTTGTCACTATATTCTCTCCACGTCACGACCCTGAGCTGAGGACCTTTTTCCGTTGAAGTGCTGATTTGGGATTTGTCTCACTGAGCTATGCAGACACGTCTTTACATAAAATCTCATTTGTGTTCTCTTTTTTTTTTTTTTTCCCCTCAGGTTTCCTGCTGTGAAGAAGAAATTTATGACTGAGCTGAAGGAGCTGCGACAGAAAGAGCAGAGTCCATATCTAGTCCAGAGCACCATCAGCCTCATCATGGGGGTCAAGTTCTTCCGAATTAAGATGTATCCAGTGGAGGATTTTGAAGCCTCCTTTCAGTTCATGCAGGTATAACATCAATACTTCAGTCATAAACCTGCTTTGCAACAGTATCAACTGGTTATATGTTACAATATGTTTCTCCTCATTTATCAGCTTTCTTTTGATTGTGTGTATCAAAACTTGGCTTAAATATTAACTTAATTGTGTAGAAAATGTACAAGATGTGCTTTCCCTGTGTTTTGTGCTTGTTTTAACATGCACTTGGATTGTTCAGTTTTGATCATTACAGTTTTAAGTCTGTTTATCAATTGGATAAACCCTCTCTTACCACTCAAGTAGATTTTAAGTGACATGAGCTTTTGTGGTGTGCTAAACCATTCACAACTCTTTTCTGCAGGAGTGTGCACAGTATTTCCTGGAAGTCAAGGATAAAGACATTAAGCATGCCTTGGCTGGTCTTTTTGTTGAAATTTTGGTTCCAGTGGCAGCAGTAAGTTTTTTCCTGCATGTTACATGCATGACATAATATTTGATTTAAATAGGGAAAGAGCGCTTCTCTGAAGAGGGCTTTGTCTTGTGTGTGATGTTGTCCTAGGCCGTGAAGAACGAGGTGAACGTGCCCTGTCTGAGGAACTTTGTGGACAGTTTGTACGACATGACCCTGGACTTGTCCTCCAGGAAGAAGCACTCGCTGGTTAGTTATCTTGCAGAAAAAGCTGATCACTGATCGTTGGTCCTGTTGGGTTGTGTACAGCCTCTGCTGCATGCTTACATTGCCTAGATGCCTGTGATCTCTGTGAATCCTCAAGCATTTCAAGGTCACTCTTGTGTAATGTTCTATTACGTCAGTCCCCACAGTAGAAATAATTCATGAGGGACGATGGGCTGCTGTTTCAAATACATAAAAATTAGCATGAAAGTGGTGCATTATATATAAGCGTATGTTGTGTCCCTTCCCCGTAAAATATCTTCAATAAAGCAATTCACCACAGCAGTTTATAGTGAAATAGAAAGACAACAGCAAACTGCTCTTACAGACAGTCTACATTCCCCTGAGGCAGCAATTATGGCTGTGATGCATTGTCAAGAGAAAAAGCAGCAACAAAGCAAAAGCTTCATTAAATCCTGAAAAGAATCTGCTTTACATCCTAAACTGCACTTATACAGATATGCTTCAGCGATAATGCCACATTCCACAAGGACGATGTATTATTTGTGGAATAATAAGTGTTTAATGTATCTTTGTATCACTGTGACACTATTTTAACAATGCTGTGTATGATACAAGACATTTAAACCCCTTCTGCTCTCTGCACAGGCTTTTTACCCATTGGTGACTTGCCTGCTATGTGTCAGCCAGAAACAGTTCTTCCTCAACAGATGGCATGTCTTCCTCAACAACTGCCTCTCAAATCTGAAGGTAGTTGAAGAGCTGCCTTTAATTGAGACAACAGTGGGCTTTGTTTTAAGTGTGAATCCCTGTTGCACAAAAATGTTCATCACCACCTCAGATGTCAAACAGAAGTTTGTTAATACATCATTATTTATGGTTTTATTGTGTACATTACATGATAATATCTAGCTGAATGTATTAATTAACTATTCTGGTCAACATTGAATATATTGAAGATACATGGTGTGATCTCTGTCACTTTTAGACTTTCACTTGCTGCAGTGTGGTTCTGCTATTGATTTTTCTTCTATAAATGCATTTTTATTACAGAGTCGAGACCCTAAAATGGCTCGTGTTGCACTGGAGTCCTTGTATCGACTGCTGTGGGTCTACATGATCAGAATTAAGTGTGAGAGCAACACTGCGACACAGGGGTAAATATCTCAATGATGATGAGCTCAGCGAAAGTGGTGCTAATGTTACTTTGCATTTGATTTCCTCAGTTTCCTCAATTTCCTCAATTAAACATGTAGTCACTTTCACTGTGCTTTTATATGTCAGTTAACACCTGTGAGATGCTGATGAAGATTCTGGGCTGTTTGTACTGAAAATACCTATGAAAATATTTCCTTGCCCCCTCCCTGTTACTGATTTTATTGGCATTTGGAGAAAGAGGTATTGTCTGAGTGCAGGCCTTGGGTCAGATCACACCACACAGGTTTATCAGCAGTATACAGACAGTATGAGCCCACAAGAGGGCTCTCATACAGGTCAAGCCAGACTTGTTACGTGAGAGGCCCAAAAATAAACTTTAAGTCAATGGAGTACTTTACAAAACAGTTAAACATTTTTCTGTGTAATTTTACCCAAGCTTCTAAAACTTTTTAAATGCTTATTCATGGTATCCTTTGAATGTGTTCTTTTCTCTACGTCCACAGTCGCCTCAACACCATTGTAACAACACTTTTCCCCAAAGGCTCTCGCAGTGTGGTACCAAGAGACATGCCTCTCAATATCTTTGTGAAAATCATCCAGTTTATTGCACAGGTAAATACATGACATTGCTGCACTGAATTACTGAAGTCTCAATGCCATACAGATCATGTTTCATGTAAATTAGTGAGATGTTATCTCATTAAAAAATGAAATTTACATTTTATCTCATTTCATTGCAGGAAAGACTTGACTTTGCGATGAAAGAAATTATTTATGACCTTCTTTGTGTTGGAAAACCTGCGAAAGCCTTTAGTCTTAATCCAGAGGTATACATTCAATATTTATTCATATGTATTTATAAAAAATGTAATGTTGTAGATAATATCTCCTGAGCTTGAAAGAATAAGGTCATACCTGCTACTTACAGATGTGTATCTCTTATAAGTAAATGAAAATCCTGTTGAAATTGACATTGACATTAAATAAAATCTATGATTAATTTCTCATCATTTGAAGATCCAAGGTACTGGTAATCACCTACGGTTATATATGATAACTTTATATCACAGCGTTTCACTCAGTTTTATAGCCCATAATAACCTTGTGTTGCTTGGTACCCTTCTTTAACTGTAGAAACTGCTGGTAGAATATCTTTTTTATGTTGAGGTGTTTATTTTAGTTTTGGTAGTTTAGTTCAGTTTAAAATTAATAACAGACCTGAACTCAAAGTTTCTTCTCTGTTCAGAGGATGAATATTGGTCTAAGAGCATTCCTGGTCATAGCTGATAAACTGCAGCAGAAGGACGGCGAGCCGCCTATGCCTAACACCGGCTGCACTTTGCCATCTGGGAACACGCTTCGAGTAAAGAAGACATACCTGAGCAAAACGCTGACAGACGAAGAGGCCAAAGTCATAGGTGAGTGAGACAGAGCGTGGTCAGGAATGCTGGAGATGGCTTTTGCAGACTGCTTTAGCCTATAACAGCAATAGTCATTTTTCTTCTCTTGTCGTCATCTCCAGGAATGTCACAGTATTATTTCAATGTGCGGAAGGCTATTGACAACATCCTCAGACACCTGGACAAGGAGGTGGGACGCTGTATGATGATGACTAATGCTCAGATGCTGAACAAGGAGCCTGAGGACATGATCACGTATGTCACTCTGTCATCTGAGCTGCCAAAGCATTTTAAGATGTCATAACTCAGCAGAGATGTGTTAAACCATGACCTCATCTTTAATTTAACTCTGTATCACAATAAACTTAGATTTGAACTTTGACCTTCTCAGGGGAGAAAGGAAGCCCAAGATTGACTTGTTCAGGACGTGTGTTGCTGCCATTCCTCGTATCCTGCCTGATGGGATGTCCAAGCCAGAACTCATTGACCTGCTCTCCCGGTAAGTTACCTGTTGGAGAAAACAATTTTAAGATCTGGCTGAACAACATGGCTGCCTGACAAGACAAATAACTAGATGTGTAATCAAGTCTTATTATGTTTTGTTTGAAAAAATTCCAACAGGATTTTCCTGATCCAGTTTCACCTGTATTTCCTGTTTCCTCAGTTTGTGCCCTCATCCTCATGTTTTATTAGTCCATTATAATATACATTGACACATTATGGCCATGACTTCCTGTATTATTGTCAAAGGGGGATTATATATTAAATTGGGAAAAAAAAGTAATAAACTAAAGAAATGCATCAATGGGACTTGTTTCTGTAGGACAAGTTTATGCCACAGGTACCACACATGGATGTAATAGAAATATTCAGGATCCATTTATCTGAAATGAAACCCACTCACTGGTGCTAAATAATGGACTTAATTTCTATAAGGAAAACTTGTTTCATAATTTCTCTGTCTTGTTTTTAGATTAACAATCCACATGGATGATGAGCTTCGACTCATAGCCCAGAATTCCTTGCAAAGCCTGCTGGTGGATTTCTCAGACTGGCGTGACGAAGTCCTGTTTGGATTCACTAACTTCTTGTTACGTGAAGTCCAGGACACCCACCAGGGATTGTTAGATACATCTCTCAAGCTACTGCTGCAACTGCTCACACAGTGGAAACTAACCCAGGCTGCCCCAGGGAAGAGCTATGACACCGCTAAGATACACACTGCCGAGGTACACACCTTTGTGTCAACTATGACATAATTGTGTATCTTTCATGGGCAGAAATGACTAATCACAATTTGATTAAGTTGTTTTACTTGCTGCTGCTGATTATGTGCGATGCATTAAAAAAACAGTAAAATGTATAAAGGTGTCATTTTAATCATGCAAACATGAAATCAGTTTTTGTTTTATTATTTTGTTCATGTGACAGCTGCTGCAGACCAGCTCAAGTCTGAAGATACCCCCAGAGCGAGGTCCTCACTCTACTGTGCTGCACGCTGTGGAGGGACTGGCACTTGTGCTGCTCTGCTCCTGTCAGCTGAGCACCCGCAGACTTGCCATCGCCATACTGAAAGAGATTCGAAGTCTCTTCATGACCATCGGACAGACTGAGGTAAAGCGAGAGAGTGCAAAACTTAGACGACAGGAAATAGCAGAGATTCGGTTTTTGAGGTTTGCAGATAGTGATTTTATTTTTGTTGACTGCAGGATGATGATAAACCAATGATAGAGATTATGGATCAGCTCAGCCCTGTAATCCTGGAAAGTTTCGTCAGCGTTGCAGTCTCCGACACAGTAAGTTGTTTGTGCAGCTCAGCTTTCCAACCGAAATCCACAGCCTCAAACAACATATGTTTGCAGAGTACTTGCCTATGTTTTACTTTTCCTTACTTCCAGAGAGTTCTTAGATTCTTGTGAGTTGTGTCAATTTCACTTTTGGGAAAGATATCTGAACTGTGTCACTGAACAATTTAACCACAAGTAGAGTCTGATTTGGAAAACAGCAAATGCTTTTTAGTTATCTAACATGTAAAAACTGAAGGAACAGCTGGAACTGAGCAGCTGTTGGCCTTTTGACTCTCATTTATATAATAGTCAATCTGTCATGATTCTGAGAGTACAGGTTTTATTCAGAATAGGATAAGATTCTAAATATCCTTGTATGCTTTATGAAATTGTTTCTAAATATATCTAACATGGGATTTCCCTTAATGATACATTATTCTTAAGCATAAGGTTGAATAGGCAAATGAAAGGCATGTCTCTAATTAGATACCTAATTCAGTCACGACCTCTGACCTTTGCCCCTGCCGTGCCACTTGCTTGTTTGCAGGCCGCACTGCCAGCTGGCCACCATGTGGACCTTCAGTGGCTAGTGGAGTGGAACGCACTCCTCGTCAACAGTCATTACGACATCAGGAGCCCCTCACACGTGTGGATCTTTGCCCAGTCTGTGAAGGACCCCTGGGTGCTGTGTGTTTACAGCCTCCTCCGACAGGACAACCTGCCCAAGCACTGCCCCACAGCTCTCAGTTACGCCTGGCCCTACGCATTTACTCGAATGCAGATGCTCATGCCCCTGGTAGACCCAAAGTAAGTGTCCTCAAACAATGCAGTGAGTTCAGCAGGGACCACAAGACACTTTATACATCTCATCTTAGTGTTGCTGTTTTCAACATAGCCACCTGATACCAGTTCCCCATTGCTTTTTAAAAATTCCTCTTGGAGATTTCCTGTTTAAAAACAATAAAAAACATAGATAAAAATAAGCATCTACTAATATCTCCTTTTTGAACGATTCACCAGTAATCCAGTGTATGCAAAGAAGACCAGCACCTCTGGCAGTGGGGACAGTTACATAACCCTGTGGAGAAACTACCTGATCCTTTGCTTTGGGGTGGCCAAGCCCAGTATCATGAGCCCGGGTCATCTGAGAGCATCGACACCTGAGATCACGTCCTCCGCGCCTGACAGTGGTGTCAGCTACGATAACAAGGTAGCTGCCTCCCTGTCTTCTGGCCTTATTAATTCCCCCAGTGCTTTGTCTCTCCAGGATCAGGTGTTCATGCAGGGCTTGTTGACATTCAAAGTCGAAACATCAAATTACACGGCAGCTATTTTTACGTGAATGCAACAGGAAGCTGATATATTCTTAACCATACAGACATTTAATGTCAGCGTAGCACTGTGTAATTAGCCGTGTTGGAGCAGCGTGAGAGATTCAATTGTCTGACTGAACCGTCGGTGTTTGTTTGTTTCAGGTCATTGGGAGCCCATCTGTGGCTTGGCTTCTGAAACAGTTGGTTCCACTGATGAGAGCAGAGAGCATTGAGCTGACAGAATCATTAGTTCTGGGCTTTGGTCGCACCAATTCCCTCATATTCAGGTATGTCAGAGATGGTGTCTTAGATGTTACGCTGTGAAGCACTTTTACTGTCTAACAAACCAGTTTCGATTTAATTTGTCTCTCTTTCAACTGATGATGGTTTTTAGATGAGGTTCTCGGCCACTGATTTAAGATGAAGTTATGTTTTTGTCTGTTTAAATGAGAGAAGATCAGTGAAATGGACATTAGAACACAATCCATTATTTTATCTATAATTAAAATCCATGTTGTCCTGTATTTGTGTCATGGTGGAGATGAGCACAGGATTACAGTTGAGTGGTGCCCTGTTGCCATTTACAGCTGCATCTAAATTGTTTCCTAGAAATTTTTTATTTATTTTTTTTCTTTTTTAGCTCAAATCTCTTTTCCTTGAAAAGACAACAATAATTTTGCTGCAGCTTTATTTTGTTAGCGTAACGTGTGTTTATGCGTAACATGTTTACTCCAGTTGTTAGATGAATGGTTAATATTTTACCTAAAAATGAGCTGTTTATCTTTTCACTGTCTGTACAAAGGGAACTTGTGGAGGAGTTACATCCTTTAATGAAGGAGGCGTTAGAAAGACGGCCTGAGGTTGGTTGATCATATTTGCATTACAATACGAAAAACGTCTACCATTAAATAGTATTTGTTAATTAACTTAACAGTATGATGTGCACAAGAGGGCTGACACGTATCAGTGAATAATTTTTGATGACATTATTACAAGGACCATTAGGGATTGATCTTAATGACTTTTTGTAGAATAAGAAGCGGCGTGAGCGGCGAGATCTGCTGAGACTGCAGCTGCTGCGGATCTTTGAATTACTGGCTGATGCAGGTGTCATCAGTGACAGGTTAGTGTGACACCAGTTGACACATTAAAGCCCAACACGACACAGAATCACACACTGTGGACACTCGCCAACAAAAAAGGGGCAGCACAATTTTCATAACATTGCCTTTTAGCCACATTATGATATAACAAGTCTTATTATTACATACTGTTCTTTTCTTTTGGTGTCACCCTGTTGTTTTTTGTGATCTATCAGTACAAATGGTGCCCTGGAACGTGACACTCTTGCCCTGGGCGCTTTGTTCCTGGAGTATGTGGATCTAACCCGGATGGTGCTGGAAGCTGAGAATGACAAAGATGCTGAGATCCTGAAGGACATCCGAGCTCACTTCAGCGCCATGGTGGCTAACCTCATCCAGTGTGTGCCAGGTACTTAAAAAATATTCCTTTAAATAGCTGAATTGTAGACTATTTTCTCATCAGACCAGTCACTGATAGTCCTCTGCAGGTTAGAGAGATATAAAATAAAGATTGTAAATGTTTTTTTGTTTTTTTTTATCTGGATGCCTAATTCAATCTATCTGTCCTTTTCATCCATTTGTGGGTTGTGAATTATATAATAGGCTTGCAGTCTCTTGACATTGATCTTGATTTGGACAAAACCCAAGGGAAGTAGATCCAAAAATAGTGCTGCTCAACGTCAGAGCAGGCAAGGACAGGTGATGACTCATGGGTTGCCAAGCATTCACGAGTCCCCAGTGAATGACTAATGATCTGTCAAGGGGCATCAACAACTTATTATCATGTTGGAAAATTAACTTTTAATAGATGAAGACTTTAAGATACTTGAATATATTTGCTGACTCCTCGTTTTCTCACTGAACGAACCGATAAAAGCCTTACTCATCTTCCTCCCCAGTGCACCACAGGCGCTTCCTGTTTCCACAGCAGAGCCTGCGACATCACCTCTTCATCCTCTTCAGTCAGTGGGCTGGCCCTTTCAGCATCATGTTCACCCCTCTGGACCGCTACAGTGACAGGAATCACCAGATCACAAGATATCAATACTGTGCCCTAAAGGTATACACAATTAAAGAAATCCAATGACCTGCACACACATACAAATGTTATTATTACCCCTACAACTCACTTACCCGAGTCTAATGTTGTCCACTGTCAGAGTGAAGTGAAAATTGATGCAGAACATGGCATAGTTTGTTATTCTACTGTCATATATTTTCTTACTCTGTATCAAGCCTGATTGCTGTATTTAAAAGCTGGGAATTGAAAGCATTTGATGTGGACAATCATCAAAAGAGTGTGGGAGCATCGATCTGTCTGGGCTTAGAGCAGTGGTATTATAAAACAAAGCCAAAAGGTGACTTGGGTGTTAAAAGGTCCCATATTTTACACTTTTCCAGTGTTTTTTTGTTGATGCCAATAGGAAGACACATCGCAGTGTATTTTAACATTTGTTTCAGGCTTTTCTTTGGAGCTCTAGTAACAACAAGTCAGTGAAGAGAAAAGAGAGACTCCGAGCTTCTCATGGCTGAAAGACATGACTGCCTTGTTGTGACATCGCAAAATTACAGAAATCCTGACAGCTTGTTTTAAGACACAGTTTCTGAATACAGGATGTGTGCATTTCTCTGTGAACTGAGTGCTTTGATATGCAGTATGAATATACGATCAACCTGTTTTATCATCAAAGAAAACATGAACATCTCACTTTAGATAACGTGGTATCTTGAACATGTGAGTATCGTTGACTGGCGGTTGTTCTTCCAGGCCATGTCTGCTGTGCTGTGCTGTGGACCTGTGTTTGATAATGTTGGCCTCTCTCCAGACGGTTACCTCTATAAGTGGCTGGATAATATACTAGCCTGCCAGGATCAGCGGGTATGTAGCCAAACCTTTATCACCGTGATGCATTTAAACAAAGAGCTGACCCAGAAAGCCCCTCCAATAGCTTGCTGAAGCCTGCTTTGTAAAAGCCCTACTCCAGGCCTCGCCAAATGCTCGCCATTATCTTGCAAGAGTGCTGGCAAGAAGTGACAAGGGGTTTTGTTTCAAAATAAATGTCACTAATATGTTATAGTTTACAGTGATGCGGGATTAAATATCTGTATTTTTGCTTTATACATTTTTCCTCCAATAATTGCTTTTAAGTGGCAATGTTTTCATTACATGGCTCGAGGACGAGCATTGACTGGGCAGGCAGCCAAGAACATCTAATTTATCATCTTTCTTTATATGAAAGAAGCAGAGCTACTGGAATCATCTTACACTGAATCCCTGAATCTTTCTAAATAGATGATGCTTCAGTTAATCAATAATGTAAAACGAAGAATACAGAAAATCCTTTAAAAAAAAAATAAAAAATGTAAAACTCAAGAGAGCCTGTGCTGGTATCTGCTCCTGGCTCAGGTCCATCAACTTGGCTGTGAAGTTGTCATCCTGCTCCTGGAGCTTAATGCCGACCAGGTCAACCTATTCAACTGGGCTGTGGATCGCTGCTACACAGGCTCCTATCAGCTCGCCTCAGGCTGTTTCAAAGCCATCGCTACAGTCTGTGGCAGCAGGTACAAAATCTCACTGTCTCTCTGTCACCTGTTCAAACAGTAAAGGCTCGCTCTCTTTCAGCTTCATTCCTTTCTGTGGGGTTTGCCTTGTACTGTCTTTACTTGTAGTATATGCCACTTGTTTGAGGTGCAGTTGAGTAATGATTTACCTAATTGGGTGAGATAATGTATTTTCTGGATCATCCAGATTTCTTATAGAAGTGAGGAAACCGCTGATAAATTAGTTTAGGCTTTAAAGTGTCACCACAGCTAATCCTCTTAGAGAGCTCCCTGTTCGTCTGAAGTTTGGCCTTTCTGTCTTGCTCCATCTCAGGAGCATTAACCCAAACATTATGTGGAACTCTGCGTTGATTTCTTAATGCTTAACATCACTTCATAGTTATTATTGTCTCTCTCTTTCTTCCTTAGCAGAAACTACCAGAGTGATATAGTAACACTGCTGAATCTGGTGCTCTTCAAGGCATCGGACACCAACAGAGAAATCTATGAGATTTCAATGCAGCTAATGCAGGTGAGACAGATAACCACAATTTGTTGTGCTGCTGTGTAGGTTTTATGTTGTTACAGTCTCAGTGACACGTTCCCCTCTGTCTTTGAACAGATTCTTGAAGCTAAGTTGTTTGTATACTCTAAGAGGATTGCAGAGCAGAAGCCAAACAATATCCTCTACGGCACCCATGGTCCACTGCCACCTCTATACAGTGTCTCCCTGCCTCAGTTGTCCAGCCAGCTGGCAAGGATGTACCCTGAACTCACGCTTCCTCTATTCTCAGGTTGCTGTTCATTTCATATGTGGTGTGTGTGTGTGGCTACAGAAGGGTTAGAGATGGTATTTAAGTCCGCTGTAATACTCTCACAGGCTTGTCATCTTCTCATGGTTTCCCACTAAATACTGCCTCCTGTTGACACTCCCACTGACCACAGAAACACTGAGAGTATAGCCTCTCCACTTTAAGTGGAATTCATGCAATGATCGGGATTAAACTGGCTATTACGGTGAAACTGAGACGACAGTATGTGGTTAATTTCCCAGTAGAATATGCACGCTGATGTTATTATGTCTCGTTCCAGAGGTTAGCCAGAGGTTCCCCACCACTCATCCCAATGGAAGGCAGATCATGTTGACCTACCTCCTGCCCTGGCTCGGTAACATCGAGCTGGTGGATAGCGGCCTGCTGCTCCCGGTCTTCACACCATGCACCTCAGATTATGATGCTTCTAGCCGGATGACCAGCACAGGCTCATCACACCAACTGAGGGGCACTGGCTGGGGCTCCCTGCAGGCCACATCTATGGTTCTCAATAACCTCATGTTCATGACTGCCAAGGTAAAGTCATTTTGGGGACATGCAATGAAACGGGGTGTTGGTTATGTAAGGTCAGTGCAGCTAACATGGTGCTCCCTGGTCAGTATGGAGATGACCTTCCTGGACCAGAGATGGAAAACACCTGGAATGCTTTAGTCAGCAGTGAGAAGTGGAGCAACAACTTGAGGACTACACTACAGTTTCTCATCAGCTTATGTGGTGTCAGCAGCGACACCACTCTCCTGCCATATGTAAGATACAGTTTATTATTTTAGCCAACTGGAAAATGTTTTGTAGCTACTGTTTTGTTTTTTGCCAGTTTCTCAAAGATTTTCTGATATGATTGTTCAGATCAAGAAAGTGGTGATCTACTTGTGCCGGAACAACACCATCCAAACCATGGAGGAGTTGATATTTGAGTTACAACAAACGGATCCAGTCAACCCTGTGGTGCAGCACTGTGATAGCCCTCCTTTCTATCGCTTCACTGCCACAAGCAAGGCCACCACAGCAGCCTCAGGTACTTTTACTTCTTTAACTACTGTGTGTCTCGCTGAACGAACAGAATGTACTCTAGGAAAAATTTTATTTTTTTAATGAGAAAAATCATCCAACCAGGAAGTTCCAGCTGCTCCACAGGAACTACTCAGTGGCCAATCATAAAAAAAACTGTCTGGTCTGGACAGATCCCAGCAGTGAAATATTATGCTCGGTAGACTTTTCTTAAACATACTTTAAAACATAAGTATTTAGCTCTTTTTTGGTTCATCCCTAGGCACCACATCAAGCAGCAACACAGTTGTTGCATGTCAGGAGACCTTTCCTGATACAGATGACACCAAAACTGTAAAGGAGAGTGAGGAGAGGTACAGAAGGCAATGACTTTTTAAAGCTTGTCATTTGATTAATTACAGTATTAGTGAGACCCATCATGATTACTTTTTTTTTCTGACCTCAGGCTTAGCCACATAATGCGAGCACACAACCGCCTGGAATCGCGCTACAGTAACAGCTCTGGAGGATCCTATGATGATGATAAGAGTGAGTGGTTTTTCGCAACCAGACACACTATGAAAAAATGGGGTTGTCATGGTCTGGTGGGTGTGTGATACACAGGCTGGGCTAGAGGGCAAGATGGTGACCAGCATGATGTCATTGATAATGCATGAGCAATGCAGAGCAGCCTGGGGCGCTAAAAAGGCTTCTGTGAGAACTGGCACTGAAATAAAAGTAGTTGAGCCCAGGGCCTCTGCACTGCTGCCAGTGACCCAAAAACAGGTTTGTTACACCCTCTCGGGCTGAATTAGTCATGCAGACTAATGTGTGTAAGAATAATCTGACAAAAAAAGCACCCCAAAATACCCATTAGACAGTGATGCTTTAAAATTGTGAGTAGTATTTAAATCCATATCCTGTTTGTGTTTTTGCCCAAATGCCACCATTGTGCAGCTATAGAAAGTCAACACACTGAGGGTGTGATATATGTGTCAGGTTGGATGGAATTAAACATTGTACTGTTCTGTAACCATTTAGGTGAACCACTGCCCCCCTATGCTGATTGGCTGATGGTTGTTATTGAGACCAACCAGCCCCATCCTCTGCCCATGCCTCCGAATGGAGGATGTTGGGCTCCGCTGGTGGACTTTTTGCCAGAGACCATCACACCTAGAGGACCACTGCACAGGTTAGACTACTCCATGCAAAATATGCTCGTTCTCAGCTTAAAAGGTCAAGACAAAACTGCTGCCAGTGACACTGCAAGGCACATTTAAGAAAAGCAATAAAACTGATCTTTGATCTTTATTATATCTGATACATAAAGACAGATTCTTCTTCATGTTTTTGTGGATTGAATTAGTTTTAAATCTGTTGTCAAATCTATTAAATTTTTCCATACAGGTTTTACAGTATGTATTTTTGTTTGTTATAGGTGTAATATAGCAGTCATCTTCATGACAGAGATGGTGGTGGATCACAGTGTGAGTGAGGACTGGGCCATGCATCTGCCTTTACTGTTACATGCCTTGTTTTTGGGTGAGTTCACACTATCACCAGTCATCCCTTTAAAACTCATCTGTGTAATTACATGATATATATGTAATTACACTGTGTTACAAGCACAATATGATGGCTACATCACCTTTGTATTTGAAGTTGGGAATAGAGGAGGTAGCTAATGTTGCTCTTCTGGTAGAAATGTTTTATTCAGTTTCAACCATCTGATACCAGAGTTTCATATTTCATAGCCTCTGGGGTCAGTGTTGTGAAACCAGGATAGGGGGAACTTGAAAAAAACTCTCTACTGCTTGCCATAACAAACAACATCTTATCTTAGAGTTACCAACTGAACTGTTCCTTTCTCCAGGAATGGATCACTACCGCCCAGAAGTGTTTGATCACAGCAAACGTCTCCTCCTCCACCTACTCATCACCTTGTCCTGTAACCACAACTTCCAGGCTATCGCCTCTGTTTTACTGCAGACACGCGAGATCAATTGCACAAAGACCCTCACCTGCAAACCAAGCCCTCAGCCAGACTATTTACCTTCAGGTAAAGATAAAGACCTGAAGTTATCCTCGCTTTTCCAACGACAAATATATTCACGCTTTACCAAAAGGGTGGGGTTAGACCTGGGTCCAGTTGTTGGAGCAGCTTGGCATTTGACACATAGCTCTTCTTTCTGGCTAAGATTAACTTGAACATCAGCAGGGAATGGCTTAGATTCCTCTCAGAGGATAGATAAGTTTCTTATCTGGGGAGAAAAAATTTGGACACTGTGCCAAAAACAATATTGAGCACAGAGGACATCAAAGGTCTTGATTAAAGCATTCCATTCTGCTATTTTTATCCATTTGCCCAAATTGGGGCCATCTGCTCAAGCTCGAATAGGCTGGTTTGACTCCCCTCCTCCCCCTGCCGATAATTTGTTTAGCAAATGTCTAGACATTGTGAAATGTCCAGAGATTTCTTTGTCCGTTTGGCCATTTGAATACAACTTGTGTGCTAAAAATAGTGATTGTTTTACAGTGATACCACACAGTGATAACACTGCTCCAAAGAAAACATCCCATTTTCATCACAGTCTAACATCTTCACTCCCATGTTTATTACACCACATTAAATAAATACTGTCTGTAGTTCAGGCTAATTGGAATCAAATTCCCCACATGTTAAAGCATAGGTCATGCTGCTCTCTGCTCATTCTCCTCTGTCTCTAACACTTAATTTCCATCTTCCAGCCTCATGTTGCAGTTAGGGAAATTAAATGAAATATCCAAAATGAAGCACTGTGACCTGTTTCTGATCACACACCCATTCCACTGTTGTGTTCAGGAGGTGTCGACTTCCTGCGGGAGTGTCAGGCGTCTCCTGTACCAGACTCTGGGCTGAGTTCTTCCTCTACATCATCTAGTCTGAGCCTTGGGGGCAGCAGTAACAACCTGCCTGAGATCTCACAGGAGGTGGAGGAGCTCGTGACCTCAAATAAAATGGACGAGAAGACTAACAAGCTTATTGAGTTTTTATCCACAAGGTAGCAATGTCAATATCTGTGAAATACACAATGTGAAATTTTAGGCCTTATTTTGCGCAATAAATGTTGTACAACCATTTAGAAATAGATTTCTGATACACTGAAATGCTTCCTTTATATTTCTTGATGGAGATTACCACCTAGTGGTTGTGTGTGCATAGTGCAATAGATTCTCAGAAGAGTTGATTTGATATTAAGATTATGATGCAACTGGTATTTATCGGGATTAACTGCACACAATTACAATTAAATTTGCTCATTTTACAAAAATAATCTGCTTATTGTTCCACTTGTACTCTAGATAGACAATATACTGTGTTTTTAACTTAGAAAACTGTTATTTTCTAGAGTGCATGGACCTCTGTGGTGCCATGAAGACATTTCACCAAAGAACCAAATTTCAAAAAGCACTGGGCAGCTGACAAACTTTCTGCGACACGTGGTGTCTGTGTTCAAAGAGTCCAAGTCAGGTAACATTGATGTGTAATTAGTAATCAATTATACTAATTGGTTATCCTGCAAATATTCTAATTTCATATACGTACTTCTTTCCCTGTTCTTGTTAGATTTCCACCTAGAGCAGCAGCTCAGTGACGTGGCACTGCAGACAGCCTTGTGCAGTTCATCACGTCATTACGCCGGCCGTTCCTTTCAGGTGTTTCGAGCCCTCCGTCAGCCCATCTCCGCCCACGCTGTGTCTGACCTGCTCTCCAGGCTTGTAGAGGTCGTCGGTGAACATGGAGAAGAAGTGCAGGTCAGTGTTCTGTGTGTGCACATTATGTTTATGAGGATTCTGGCAAAGCAGAAACTGATGAAATCTACAATTGGAAAAAAAACCCAAGTAACAATATATACATATTGATTCTCTGTTTCTTTTCTTTTTGTTTACCAAATGACTCTGTGTACCAAATTTCTGACCATCTTACGAGGACATGAATGCAGCATTAAAACTAATAATCATAATGGCAGAAATACTAGCTCATCATGCAGGTCTCTGATCCCTGATCCATGGACTATGTGTCCATCAAATATTGTTCAAATCCAATTACTTTATTTAAAAAAATATATTGTAGGCTTCTTTGTTGTAGACAGACAAACAATCTGAAAACACAACCTCTTCCTTACTTAGCTCACATCTATATTTTTAAGGGTATTTTCCCCAGCAGTTAAATGTTTGGTTTTTAATTAAAAGGACCTAAGACGATCAATAAAACTGCAGCTATGTCTTCTTCTCTCAGGGTTATGTGATGGAGGTCTTACTCACACTGGAATCTGTGGTGGATAACTTGGCTGACTGTCTGAAGAACAATGACCTGATGGCTATTTTGACTAGGTTTGTGCCTCCTCAATGAGCATTTATGCAAAAAGATTTTATTGTTAAAACACTAACTTTGATTTTATGTTTAATTCCAGAGCCTCATCTCCAGACTTCCTGACCAGTTTCAAGCAGCTGTCCAACAGGAAGAGCACAGGGCAGCTCAATCTCAGACGAGAGGAGAGGAGCAGACATCAGAGAAGCTCCTCTGTCCCCAAGAAGTTTGGAGAAGCAGACAGGTGGTCTGATCCACCACGCAGTGCGACGCTGGACCGTATCCAAGCCTGTGAACAGCAGGTTTTGTTAGCAAAGACGCGCAGCTTGTCCTCATCCAAAGACAACATCACAGACCCCACCAGCATCAACCACCCCAGCAACCTGTTGGCCACCATCTTCTGGGTGGCGGTGTCCCTGATGGAGTCAGACTTTGAGTTTGAGTATCAGATGTCTTTGAGGCTGTTGAATAAGCTGCTGGGCCACATGTCGCTAGACAAACAGGAGAACAGGGAGAAGCTGGAGAAACTGCAGAGCCAGCTCAAATGGAGCAGCTTCACTGGACTCCAGCAGCAGCTGCTGAAAGGCTTCACCTCTGTCTCAACCACTGACCTCACACTTCAGCTCTTCTGCCAACTCACACCTGTGTCACGAGTGCCTGTAGTGGACACATCACAAGCCATAGGTAAACTCTAGGGATGTGCACATGTGGTTTTGAAGACCGTTAAGGTTGATATTCTTCAAGTAAAGTGTGTATAAGATCCTATTTTGCACAAAAAATGTTGTTATTATTGTGTAAATTATTTTTTTAAATGTATTTTCATGTGAAATATTGAATGAATTTGTCTATATTATCCATTAGGCTTCCCCTTGAATGTTCTCTGCCTGCTGCCACACCTTGTGCAGAACTTTGACGGTCCCACCCAGTTCTGTCAAGACGTAGCTGAGAGGATAGCCCAGGTTGGGTTCTGGTCCTGTTTCTATCCTCACTCAAAGATAATTATGCAGATGTTTAAAGCTAATTCACCTTGTGTGTAGGTATGCCTTGAGGAGAAAAACGCCAAGCTGTCCAACCTCGCTCATGTCATGACTCTGTATAAGACGCGTTCCTACACACGGGACTGCTTCTCTTGGGTCAATGTGGTGTGTCGATATCTTCATGAAGCCTTCTCAGATATCACCCTCAGCCTGGTCACCTACATGGCAGAGGTTTGTACAGCTACATCAGCTGATCGCATGTTTGCCGCAGTAAAAGGATTGAACATTAAGTTCTTAAAAGATGCTAAATGGATGCTAATGAATGACATTTCATTATTTTGTAACAGCTGTTGGAGAAAGGTCTCCCCAGTATGCAGCAGACCCTTTTACAAATCATCTATAGCCTCCTGAGTCACATGGACCTGAGTGGAATTCAAGCCAAACCCTTCAACATGGAAGTGCTCAAGACAATTGAGAAATTTGTCCAGGTGAGATTAACTCCTTAACATATTTCCAGCTTCAGATTATTATTTTATTATTGTGCTGTGACTGTGTTTCATCTCTAACATTGATTTTTGGTTAATGGCTGTTTGTATTTTTAGTATATTTCTGTGGTAACTTTCACAGAGCATGTAAGTTTGCATGGAAAGTGAAAGGATTTGGATGTTAGATCTGATGTGATCAGTGGAAATCTTTAGGCATCATGGTCTGAGTAAGAGTCTTGTGTTTCCTGCTCCTTTTGTAAGTGTTCATGGGAAAAAGGGAGAAAAAAGGCTGTAATGTGTCAGTGCAGTAAATTTGTAGACACACCCAAACTATAAACAGTCTGCCTCTCTGCTGCAGGCTGGGCCTCTGCTTAGTCTCATACTAAATCTCTTTTCCTCTGGTTTCCTACTGTCAGGCATCTGCCAGAACACCTCTGTCTCCAAAAATAGAAATATATTTTAACACACAGAAAGACATATCTGTCTGTTTCTTAAAAAAAAGTAGTTGTGTTGTTTGTTTGTTTTTTTTCTGCATGTATGGCTGAACTGCTGTGTGTATCTGTGTGCTGAGTATAGACCATCCATTGGAGAGAAGCATTAAATATCCTGAAGCTGGTGGTTTCTCGATCTGCCAGTTTGGTGCAGCCCTCAGCCCCACAAAGTGACCTCTCCTATGAGGACATCAGCCGAGTCTGGGATCGATCCTCCAAGGCCTTGCCTGGGAAAACTCTGGATTTCCACTTTGATATATCTGAGGTTAGAGGCTCTTTTGTCTGACTTTCTTTTTACTCTGTGTGAAGGCTCTTAGTTTGAAAGTCCCTGCAGATTGCAGGGAGGGTAATGCTAGTATGTTTGCCACTGTATTTTTTCCTGTATTTTCCAGGGTGTGGTGCCTGTTGAGGCTTTCTTGGAATCTTTTAAAGCTTTTTGGAAAGGAAACATTTCTTCTCCTTCCTTAATCCTGATATTTCTTCTTGACCAAACCTCTTGAGATTAGCTTGAAAGCTTGAAAGGTAAACACAATTAGCCATGCAGTGCTTTCAAGTGATGTCAAAGATTGAGTGGTGCATGTGTGGAAACTGAACAGGGACCTATTTGTGTTGTTCATGAATGGCAGGAAATGATATCAGCTCTTTGCTGCTGTCCTTTGTATGTGGCTCTGTGAGTTCTAGTGGACAGCCAGCAGCATGTGTATTTAAACTTGAGACACACAAGACAAACCACTGAAATTTTAAAATATCCTGATATTTTTAGACTGGGGGATAAAGCAGAGGAAATGGAGATTTATTTTTCTTCAAATGCTTCACACATTCATAAAGCCAAGGGGAATAAAAACACTGATGAAATGTCACTTTGCACTCATCCTGGAACTGTCAAAGTCTAGGAGAAGCAGGAACTGCCATGGAGCCTGAGACCAACAAAGCAGAGACGGACTTTCACTTCTTCGCACTTTCATTTTGACTCATCAGGATCTCTGTCTGCACCTGTGTGTTTGTGTGCGTGTTGTCAGACTCCAGTGATTGGCCGGCGTTACGATGAACTTCAGCGCTCTCCAGGCCAAGATGTGAAGAGCAGGACCACAGCAGTGACCCGCAGCACCTCCTCTACCTCCTCTGGATCCACGTCCAACAACGTCCTGGTGCCGGTCAGTTGGAAGAGGCCTCAGTCTTCGCAGGTGAGCCCCTCTCTCCACTCCCGCTCAGATTTATGCTCATAATTTTTGCTCATGAGGGCGTCAATTGTCTGATGCCTATTTCACACATTATTACCCAATTTACAGCAAGAAATTGGATGTGCTGTGTATCTGGATTTACCAGTTGCAAATGGGACATAAAACTGTGATGTGATTCAAGTGAAACTGACTTGTGAAATTTTGTTTGATTATATTTCCATTTTGTCTACAGAAAAGAACTCGGGAAAAACTGGTGAATGTGTTGTCTTTGTGTGGACAAGAAGTGGGGCTCACAAAAAATCCCTCGGTAAGATATAAAACAATTTAGCAGCACTCTACATTTTAAAAAATAAGCCCTTTTTCTGAGTTTTGTCTCTTTGTTTCTCTCTGTAGGTGATCTTCTCCAGCTGTGGGGAGCTGGACCTCATGGAGCACCAGCCCAGCCTGGTGTCCTCTGATGATGGGACCCGGGAACCAGACAACATTGACGACACCACCTCAGAGCAGCAATTCAGAGTCTTCAGAGACTTTGACTTCCTGGATGTGGAGCTTGAAGATGGCGAGGTGAGTCACAGTACCTCAGGAGCTTTAAACCAACAGTGAAGAATATAATTTATCTTCCTTTGCACCTCCCTTCATCTTTGACAAATACACAGTTAAACCTATAAAGCTGTAGCAACAGCAGATGAAAGAGCATTTGCCTCTAAAGAACTATGTTGGCTTTAGGTCTGCCTGCTCTGTGTAATGAGGTTTCTTTTTTCTGTTTTTATCTGCCTTTGCTATCTAGGAGCTACAGGTAAGTTTAGTCATGTTCACATTTTTACTTGCTGTGTTTTATTTAAATCAGTAGCAAATGTGTGTGCATGCCATGTAATTTACAAAACAGATTCTGCAGTGTTCATGGACTATAAGAGAGATATGACTCAAATGCCTTTATAATATTTCTGATTGACAATAACATGGGACTAATAGTCTTACAGCCAGAGTGAAATAGTCAAATGCATGATTTTTTTTTTTTAAATTTGATGTATAGTTGCATACTTGTTACATTGTGTACTCTTATGTAAAAAACATTTAATCATTTTATCTGATTATTAAGAGAAAACAAATATTGGTCATGATAATTTACTCACTGTAACGTACCATAACTCTATATGCTTTCAGGGTGTATGCTTGTGTTCAGTACTTAACGCACAAAATGAGTGGCTTGTTTTTCACCCATTATCAACATAGGGGCACTTTGTGATGATAGTAGTAGTGTAGTAGTAGTAATAGTAGTAGTGACCATTATGAAATAGTAGTGACCATTAAGAAGTGATTTTAAACACATCTGTGTCGCAGTTGTGCATCTCAGAATAAGTGCTGGCTCCATTTAGAAGAAGAAACTGTTGAGTTTCAGCTATTTGCATTCCAATTAACCTAAAATAGTTTTTTATATGTTGCATTTTTTTTCTTTTTGTTTAATTAAAGTATTTCTTACTCAGTTAAGCTTAGAAACCACACCAACATCTTGCAGTTTCATCAAATAGATGAAAATGAAAAAATAATCTACATACACATCTGTCTCATTGTCAACAGAAGTGCCACTCAGACCGTTTTGTAAGTTAATGACAACTTAAAACAGAAGCAAGTAGGCCAAAGTAAAGGCCTTTGTTTTCCATCAGCAGAGGTTATCCAGCTAATCTCTGCAGGAAGTCTCCCTTGTTTTATCTGTAGATGTTGGAGCTTGTTGGCTGAGTCATGTCTAATTGAAAAGACGAACTGCGTTTTGAAGGAGATACTGTCAGACTCAGGGGTTAGTGGGTTCTGCAATCTATACTTTCCTTCCAGTTACACCAGTGTTGTGGCTATTTTGGTCGTAGCTTTAGTAAAGTCTCTGTGTGAGGAAGCACTGAAGGGTTCATAACACAGTAGCCCTTCCACTCTTAGCTATGAGTGGAAAAACTGCCAGTGACTGCTCCCTTCCTGAACCTGCACTGCATGGTTGTGTGAATATATCATATGCAGAATGCGTATTTGTGCATGTGTGAGAGAGGAAGTTCCACTTCACTGTGCAGCGCTTGCTAACTTGAGGGCCTGTCTTTGTTACAGGGAGAGACTATGGACAACTTCAACTGGGGGGTGCGAAGACGCTCCATGGACAGCCTGGACCGGAGTGACCTTCAGCCCCTGGAGGAGAGTCAGCTGTCCAGCAGCATGCCCAGCCTCAGCAAGATCACCCATGAAGACTCAGACGAGTCGTCTGAGGAAGATTCCCTCACTGCCAGCCAGATTCTCTCCCACTCACAGCTTGTAAGTTAATTTGTGTTTCTGTGCTGATAATTTAAAGTCTTAATAAGGGGAAAACCTACCTGATGAAGCCCAGTACCATTTGCAAAATATATACTTATAATTATCAAGATGAATATTTATGCCCAACATAATTTTAATAAAATCTAATAGGGGTATGACATCTACATATATTTACACCCTTTGATAACCACATAGCTTTTCTTCTCATGTCCTCTTCAATGCCAAACTCGTAAAGCTCTAAAAATATCAAACCTGTCTGGCTGCATTTTGTTCAACCATTAAAAAAATGCTGTGTGAAGCTGTTTCATCTTGTTTGCATCATCTTTCTGTTATTCCATGACCATTAGTCCTCATACAGTATTAGCTGAAGCTTGTGGATAGTGAGGTAGCAGAGGGAAAGCCCAGGTGTCCATGCAGCTGTCATCCAGCTCCTCTTGTCTCTGATTTGTCAGCCACTCTACCACTGTCAGTAACTTCAGGCGATCCAGGAATATTGTGGATTTTGCGGTTTTTAATCCACTCTCTTTTTTCCAGCACTTCTAAAAGTGGCGCATGCACTATTTTCAACAACTTTATCTTTGTCTCTTTCCAGATTGTCAACCTCTCTCCAACAGCAGAGATCAGTAACATGGAGTCTCCCTCTGCCTTTTTTGATTCAACTTCAGCTGATTCAACTCCTCTGAACACCAAAAATCCCAGTTTCGAGGTCCAGCTGCCAGAGGACTCGAAGCAGCGGGTGAATAAGGGCTTCAGAGTGTCTGAGATTCTGGGAACTACTAATGCCTATCGCAGCTCCATACTAGAGTTCTTTACTAACTTTGCCAAATAGAGGCTGTTCTTTTGCATCGTTTCTCATTTAATGTCTTGTATGTTATATGTTATATGTGCTTTGGGTTCAGTCTATGTTAAATATTATTTTGTAGCGCTTGACTTTTCTACATTTCCTCTCTTCAGAGTAGAGCATGAGCCAGTGTTTTCTTGATACTTCAGTAGTTGCATGTTAAGGGTGAATGACCTGAAAACTGCAAACAGGCAGTCCATAACGCTTTGGGCTACGGGCTAGTTTGAACCTTACTGTTACCAGAGATTGTCCAGGAATGTTAGTGGGGTTGTAGTCAGCTTAGAAAAAAAAGGTCTCTCTCTTTCTGCATCTGTCTGTTTAAGGCAATGTGTATACCTATTGCTTCTATGTGGGTGGCTCTATGCAGCAACTAAAAACTCTTGGCATGTGGGAGGAAAAGAAAGGTTTACACATTGCCTGTCCCAAAACCTGAGTGTGCAGGGCCACGATGCTGGCTCAATTAAATTCTCTTTAATCAATTCAAGTAAATTGGCACAATTTATGTGCACAAAATTGAACAAATTAAAGAAAGCACTGCAAGGAGTGTCCATAGGGTCCCATGGCAAGGTTAGTGTATCCATTTTACCCACGACATTTTGTGTTCAATAATGAAGTGTAACAAAGGGAACACATTACAGTAAATAATAACCTTTACTGCATGATGCCTCAGTATTTGCTCATGACTTGATTCATGATGTTTTTGGCAAACATTAAAAAAGCATGTGTCCCTATTGCTTTCTTTCAGCGTGAGGCGTCACAAGAAGATGAAGACACCAATGTCCACGAGGATGACGTCTCTCTCTCAATCAGTGAACTGCCCCCTGAATTTCACTGTAGCGACAGTTTGACCATGGACATGCTTCACAGTGATTACAAAGGAGAACTGGACCTAGACAGCTGCTTGCCCAGGTACATGCTCACACTTTTTCTCAGTAATTATAAAGTTACACAAAAGTAACATTGCTCATAACACAGCTTTATGTCCACACAGTCTCGCCGAGGAGGAGAGAGACGACATGCTGGAGTCCCGTTCCTCCCCGCCACCGTCGCCCTTCTTCTCCGCCATTCTTGCAGCTTTCCAGCCGGCAGTATGCGATGATGCGGAGGAGGCCTGGCGAAGTCACATCAACCAGCTTGTGTCTGACTCAGATGGATCCTGTGCTGTCTACACTTTTCATGTGTTTTCCTCACTATTTCAGGTAGTACAGCTTGGCCCTGGAGCCAGTCTATCCCTAAATGATATTAACAGTGTGGCTGGTCAGACCGAATAATTAAACTGAAAGGGTAACAGGATTAGATATGTGGCTGATTAACCTTTAGAGAAAGAGGCTCTCTTTCAGAAGAGGCCTGATTAATTACAGATAGAGGGCAAATGCTTTCAGATTGAATCTTCTGAGAGTCATTAACCAGATGTTGTTCACTTCACTGACCAAAGCTGACAGGGGAGACTTTCAGGAAAAAAAATGAAACAATGACAGAATGTAACCACTTTATATGGCGAAGGAGTGATTTTGACAGCATCATATCCAGCCTGTTTCTTTTTTGCTTTGCAGAATATCCAGACCAAATTTTGTTCCCTGACCT
This sequence comes from Rachycentron canadum, assembly GCA_038496675.1. NCBI lineage: Eukaryota > Metazoa > Chordata > Actinopteri > Carangiformes > Rachycentridae > Rachycentron > Rachycentron canadum. Next base: position 1,884,496 of record CM076657.1, on the reverse strand, counting down.
GTGATGCTGTGAGCTACCTTGGTGATGGACTGAGGGGATTAGGATCAAAGTTTCTGAGGTCTTCTCAGATGCTGACATCCTGCTCAGAGTGTCCAACACTGTTCATTGATGCAAACACAGTGAGTAGTGTTACACTCTCCAGTGTCTAACACTGTGTGAATGTCACATTAATGGTAGCAGAACAAATTCAACAACAAACCTCTCATTTTTGCAGATTATGTCTTATGGACTCCTGGAAAAAATGAAATTCAGCGTGTTGGAACTTCAAGAGTATCTTGATACTTACAACAACAAAAAAGAGGCAGCTCTCACTGTAAGGAAATTAAATATTGCGCTTTCCAGTCTGTCACCTGTATGTTGTCACAGTTGTTTATGTTGCAATTTTCTTGTCTTTGTTACCTACAGTGGTTGAGCAACTGTAAGGCCACTTTTCCCAGGAGTGCTGGGGGCACCGTGATATCATGTCAACCAGTGGAACACGAGGAAAAGGTAAAACTTTGATTTTTAGGAATTTGAGTAATAACTCTGATATGATGTCATATCCATTAAAAGAGTGTAAAAAACTGGTGTAGTATCTTCTGTTCAACTAGTTTACGAACAAACAAGAAAATAGTTGTTGATGCTGTAGGATTGTTTACAAAAAATCACTGAAAATACTAAGGATGCTATTTCAACTGATCTTTCATACTGTACTTTCTGCACTTCGATTACTGTGTGATACTGTAGATCTGTGAGTGTTGCCTCTAATTTTTTCACACTATATTGTCAAGTTTCTAACAACCTTGAGCTGCCACACATCACATTGATTATCTCATATTCAGTGTGCATTGTGATCATTTTCAGCTCTGCTGGGCATGGGAACAAATTTTCTTAAGTTGCATTTAATCTGGCAGTAAACAATACACTCACTTCATAAGTGAGGAAAGGAAACAGCAAAAAATTTGCTGTTTTGCTGTTAAAACTTGGTACTTAAAACTTGGTACTTGGAACTTCCCACCAAAGTGAGTGCATTTGTGCTAATTAACAGGGGAAACTGTTAATTTGCTTGGCTTGTTTCACTTACCTTTTTGATCAATTCATGGCAACTACTGGTCCTCCTTTAAGTTGAAATTTACACATACATCAATCCTTACTTTTCCTCCTCTGTGCATGCAAATAAAAGTACCTGTGCTAATACTTCTTATCCTCTTTCGAATGGCCATAATGAGGAATTGCATGTCCTTTTGAATCTGTGTTTTCCTCACTTATTTTCTGTCCTGTAACATGCTTGCTTTGTAGCAAATGGAATCTCTGGCTGTAAGTTCCATACAGATTGTTTCTCTTTTTGTTGTTTGAAATTGTCTATTGTTCTGTTTTTTAAAAACAAAACTTTAGTGTACTATAATCCTATCTTCAGCACTTGAGCAGTCTCCCATTTAACTGTAGCAGGTTTAACATTGATTTATAAGTAGCTCTACAATAGTTAGATTTGTTTATTATCCACCAACTGCAGAACTCAGAAATAATAAAGTAAAAAAATTAAATGGTCTTTTGCCAACAACCAGTTTTCTCTTCCTTCCAGCAACTGGAGCTCTGTCAAAGACTCTACAAACTCCACTTTCAGCTGTTGCTGCTTTTTCAGTCCTACTGTAAGCTGATTGAACAGGTCCATGCAATAGGCTCTATTCCTGAGGTAGGTGCATCATGCATTTGCTCATCTCCTCTTTCTGGAACCGTGACACCCACTATCTAATTTATGTCCCTCCATAATAATATTAATCCCTCTCAACCTTTAGCTGACAAATATGTCCAGAGAGCTAAATGAGTTGAAGAGCAACCTGAGGGTAGCAGCAGCCTCAGTGACAAATGATGAGATTGCTGCCCATGAGAGTTCCTGCTCTGAGCCCACCTTTAACTCCTCTGAGGCTGCTGTGCAAGCCATCCTGGATTGTCTGAAGAACAAGGAGTTTCCAGCAGCCATCCGCTACATTCGTGAGTGCAGGTGAGAAAAACAAAATGCTTCTGTCCCTGTAAATGGGTAGTTTTTTGTGTTAATGTATAGCTCCACTCAAATTCTGAGCTTTTTTCCCCTGCAGAACAATGTGGCCTAACGACATCTTTGGCAGCCAGTCTGAGGATGAGATCCAGACCTTACTGAATATCTACTTCAGACATCAAACTTTGGGTCAAACAGGAACTTTTGCTCTGGTGGGCTCAAAGCAGGACCTGACAGAAATCTCTGTCAAGCTGATGGAACTTAATGGAGAGATTCGGGACATGATCAGACGAGCCCAGGGCTACCGAGCCATCACAGCTTTCCTCCCAGACTCCAGGGTTTCAGGCTCAACTCTTTGAAGGCGGTCTGGCAGCATTTGACACTCATTCCTGCACAGTACTATGTGCTATGCCTAGACTCTGGTCCTGTCTGGGGTTTCTGCTATCATCTCAGAGGTTAACAAGCACTCTGCTCTCTCTTGGGAATGACTAAACATCTCCTCCTCCTCTTGTTCAGAATGTCATATAGTCCGATCCTCAGACGTGCAGCAATACTGTTGTTTCTTGACACAAGAGCGACAAGAGAAAGTTAGGCTTTTATTGCACTAATAATAGAAATGTTCACAAAGCGACCACTTGCTACTGAGGTCAACAACTTTCACATTTAACAAATTACATACCAAAGCTAAGTGATTCTCTTTCAGTTATGTTGTTTTAATTGTCAAGGGAAAATGTGCAATCCTTCATGGAAGTGGAAGACCTTTACTGTATCCTAAAAGAATGTATTTGAATATCACAGCATTAGAATACATGAACATTGTAAGTAAAGAAAAAGGGAGGCCTCATTACTTGGTTCAGGTAGTGGGCCTTTTGTGTGGGTGTGTGTTTGTGTGTGTTGTGTGTAGGTGCTTGAGTGTGTGAATTTAAACCCGACGACCATCATAGATGGTATTATGGATGCTGATTTATATAAGTTGTTCACAGAAACTACTTTCACATGCTGCAAATCTACTGTAATGTCTCTCAAACCTACAATCTTCTATGTGGGTTATCTGTTACTTAAAACATCTTACTGTACCTTTTAACTGTGCAGCTTTTAGCAATTAGGTAAATTATTTATATTATTTGCAAGAAAAAGACATACTTTTATCAGACTAGATTTATAGAAAGAAAAATATTGTTTCATCTGTTAAACCTGCCAAGCTTGCAAATTCTCTGTACTATAAAGTGTAATAGTAATGTTTATGAACAAATACAGAAAACTATTTTAACTGATTGTACATAGTGCAATGGAGGCTTTGCTCAAACTCATAAGATTGTATTTTTATGAACTTACAATTTGAGTTGCATGTAGAGTAAAAGAGAGTAAAAGAGCTGTTGGTGTAGCCTCTTGCCTTGTAAATACTACTGCCTTTGCAATGTACTGTACTTTTGGTGTTCTGTACACTTATGTAACAATAAAAATAAAACTTTATTAAAATAAAATATTTCTTAACTGTGGTTTAATGTTGTCTTTCGTGCATCATTCTTCTTCTTCTTCTTCTCATTATTATTATTATTAGGATAATTAGCACCAGCAGTAGTAGTAATAGTTGTGTAAGATTGAGCTGAAGTCGCTAGGGCTCTTATTTTGAAGTCGTACTGAGTTCCGGCGAGCGGCGCGCGAGGTTTGTTTTCGCAGCAGGGCTAAACTAGCTCGCGGGCTAACTTGTAGCAAACACTCCTGTTATTTTTCTCACAACTGTTGGTCTGTTGTCAACATCTTGGCAAAAAGTCCCATCGCGGCATGAAAGTCCAGGCTCTCGTACGTCGTCATGGTAAGTTAGAGTGACTTCAAGGTCAAATCAAATTTCCGTCCTGTTTCCTTTTTTTTTTTGAATGAGCACCGTTAGCAGCGAGTTAACATGAATTCAGTGTCACCTAGACATTGTCAACCAATTACAACATTTTATACGGCTGTGAATCTGATTTTACCATCTCGACCATTTGTCCTAAGCATTTTTAGTATCACGTTAGCTAACGTAAGCTAGCGTAGTTGAGTGTTAGGCACATAACGTGTAGCCCTGGTTGCAGACTGACCATGCCCACTCCGAGACAGGTACAGCTCACCGAGCTTAAAGCCAACTTGCTGTAGTTTGTGTCGTTTAGGGATGAAAAATAACTCCACATATCTCCTTAGTTGGACCACGTGACAAGCCATAGGGACTACACAAGTCACCTGGAATGGATTTAACCTCAACAAACATGTACGACGCCTTCAAAGATGAAATCTGGAAAGGTAAGATAAGAGTGATGTGATGGTCCAATGTAAAAATGGGACAGTTGATTATCAGTGCAGTGCAGAGCTTGTACTTGTTGCAGGTCTGTTTTTGTGCAACATTTTTCATGCAAACACAAAACTCAAAACATCATGCACTGTACCTTGGAGTTGGTGAACTGCAAGCCTTTTTGTTTTTTTATTTTCCAATTCAGAGCTGGGACCCCTCGACCCCAACTGGTTTGACGTACTGACAGCTCAAACACTGACTAATGAGGAAGGTGTCTCTGATCAAGATGACCTCTGTGCTAATGAAGAGGGATTTTTCAAAACACCCTTTAACAAAACTGCATTAGACAGTCAGCTGTTTTCAACCCCCAAAGTTTTCAGACACAGCCGTGTTGTATCCCCTGAAACTGAGGATGATCAGTCCTTCAATGCTGAACAAGGTAATGTTTGATCAAAATGTATCACTAGTGAATTTAGGCTGCAATACAAGTTCACAATTTCCAGCACATTCTGCATCTAAAAATAATGTTTCTCTGTGTTGCATCGTAGAAAAAGAAACACTGCCATGGGTGACAACACAAAGTCCATGTTTGTTTCAGATGTCAAAAGACAGGTGAGTGCAACAACTCAGAAAAAAAATGTATTTATTTATTTATTGCCATGAGTAGGAGCAATGTTTTTATCTTGAGTGCTATGTCATTATCTGATTTGATGCTGAAGAATTGCACTCTCAGAAAAGACCCATAAGTTGACAACTAAAATCTATCCCCCATCTGATGTTAAACCTATGCTTATGGAGCTATTTTAAGGTAATTTATTCAAAGTAAGTAAGTAACTGTGTAATTGTTCACAGGACCCCAGGAGCAAAATATGAAGGAATACAGCTTCAGAGTCAGGACAGTTTTGGTGAGCTGCAAATTCAGATCGGTATTTCACCTGTTTGAATTATATTTGAATGAAGATTTAATCATTACTAGTTTTTGCTTCTGTCTTCTGTGCAGATTTGCTTCATACCACCCCAAAATCTCCAGTAAGTGTATTAAATCAAACAGTGATGTTGTTTTTCCTTCAGCAAATGCCAATATTTAAATGTGGATTGATGGATAACATTAGGTTTTGCCTTCTTTGTGTTGTTTTCTGAATGTCAGGCCAGTCATGCCAAGCAAATATCTGAAAGTCTTGGCGCACAGATCCATCCTGACATATCGTGGACCAGTTCTCTGAATACACCACCAGCTGTGCCATCTACTCTGATTTTATGTAAGCAAATGACACAGTTGGTTGTTAAATAATATCTGTTTATGAGATCTGTTAAGTTGTTAACGGTCTCCTTTATTTTACAGCTAAAACTGAGGAGAGTCCCAGCCCAATGAGTGTTTCTCCAGAGAAGAATGTCATTGTGAGTAATTTGTCCAGCCCTTATATTTCTCTTATTAATGTGTATAAAGTTACTGAATGTCAAGTCTCTAATCCAAAATGTGAACAGATAAAAATCAAGAGGGATTGTTTCTCTGAAATGAAAAGACAGACAAGGCATTCCAGTGTAGTTTACATATGGTTAAACTATGGGATAAACATAGGGCGTTTAAAATTGCCTCTGAAACTAATTTTTGTCTTTCTTACATGTTTTTTAGTTTGTACGGAAGCTCTTTCCTTCTCTTTCAAATACGTCCAAAGTTGGGGCAGTATCACCCAAAAACAATGACACACCTTCTGTTCACCAAGGTACAAAGTTTTTCCTTTAAAATTTCCTAATACTATATATTAATCAATATCATCAATCAATATGAATGAAATAGCTATGTGTCACAAAAGACTAACTTGTTTTGCACAGATGCATCATGCACAATGATGCTCATTGCCTGTCTGTAATCAACAGGTGGTGTTTCCCCAGTAGCTGAACAGAATCCAGATTCCCACCAGAATTCACTGAATGAGAGCGACACTGTTTGGAGACAGAAGCTACCAGATGCTATCGAGGATGGAGAAATGCGCAGCACAGTAGCAAGTGTTCTTGATGGAGCTGAAAATGTTCTCTCAATATTTTTCACAAACAGAAATTCAGCGCTGAGAAAAGTGAAAACTGACAGAATCAAGAGGAAGCAAATCACTCCAACTAAAGAAGATGGCTGCAGCTCTAAAGGCATCATAGCCACAAACAATGCTGCGTCCTGTGAACAGGGAACACATGACTGCAAACTTGTTACACTTTCCTCTCCAGCACCGGTGAAAACTGGAGACATTGAAATCACCCAGTGGTCTCCATTGAGTTTGTCTGAAATTCCTCCCTGTACTGTAGATTCTGGCATTGATGACAGTCGTGCAGTACCAGTGGAAAACAACAGTTTAACAGAACAAGGGCGGAATGGCTCTGATTCTGTCCGGCTGGTCAGACCACCTATGAAAATCACAGACTCTGGATTTGCCAAGAAAAAAAGAAAATTTATTTACACTATTGAGACATCAAAAACACAAGTTCACAGAGAAGAAACACAACCTCCAAAGATGGACACATTAACAGAGATTCCAGATTCTGGTAACTCAATTCAGAAAATATACTAACATATTTTTAAAAAAAAAAAGCCTATTTCTGTGCAATGAATTTTTTATTCTTTTTTTTCAGGATACAATGTGAAGTCGTTGGGGAAAGGCCCAGGTGAAGCAGATGGTTGCAGCATCAGGGAGGATAAGACACAAAAACAGGAGAATGACAAAGTTCTACCTCCTCCCGTACAGGAAAAAGTCCAGGATCTTGACATGTCGCAGCTCTGCAGAGATTTTGCACAAGACTTCAGTCAAATGTTAGACCCTGGTCAACTGAGTGAAGGCGCAGAGGATGCTCCTCAAAATGGCTTCTCCCCATCAGCCTGTCTGTCAGCCATGAAACGTGCTAAACAGAAAGCAAGACAAGCAAACCTTCATCAGGACTGTGATGTTTCTGCCACTAATCAAAAGGGCTGCACCGATGAGGGCCCAGTGAGTGACAGTGGATTCCAGTCTGCTGTTGCAGATATCACTCACCTGACTACAACATCATCTATTCTTCCCAGCTCAGAGAACATCGGTCAAAGTCAGCCCCAAACTGGATTTAAAACTGATATCCACATGACTGCTTCTGTTATATCTACAAACACAGGAAATGGAAAATGTCATGTGGATGATATTTTACAAGAATCTGAAACCAATGTCACTGAAAGCCTGACGCTGGGCCCCTGCAGAGAGAGTGAGTTCCACAAAGAAAGCAAATTAACACAACTACCAAGTTGTGCAGGAACTGCAAAGGACATTAGTTGCTTTCCACCCATTGGTGAAGTTAATGGCAGTTTCCCAGAGAAAACAATGGTTTCTCTTCCTTCCGTCCATGCATCAGGATTCAAAACTGCATCAAATAAGGGTATAAAGATTTTCTCAGCCAACCTGGAGAGAGCCAAACGTCTCTTTAAAGAGAATGAAGCTGAAAGGACATTTACTGATCAGCCCAGGACCCATGACACTAAAGAGGAAATTAACACAAATAATGGACCAGTGAAAAATACAGTCTCTAATTCAAACCAGCCACATTCTTCATCTGAAAATATCAGTTGCCAGTTAACAGCTTCACAAAAAGCTGATGTGACAGAACTGTGCACCCTCCTGGAAGAAGCCGATAGTCAGTTTGAATTTACACAGTTTAAAACTGCGAAACTACAGCAGTGTTGTCAAGATAACGTCACCTCTCCCCAAAAAGCTGACAAGGAACTTGACCCTGATTTTCTTACAGGTATAGATTTTGATGACAGCTTTAGTTCTGATGCTGGAAAGAACCTGGCAGTTACAGGGATGCTTGATAAAATGGCCTCAGTTTCAGGTGATAAAGCAAACTGTGAGGCATCAAAGGTGACAAGTAAATCCACAGTTATCTCATTGTCAAGTGCAATGAAAGAGAAATCCTCTACTGAAAATGTGTCTTTCTCTTTAAAGCACACATCTGAAGGCAGGAGCAGTATTAAGTCAGCTAAACACCAAAACCTTGACAGAGCTGGGTTCACTGAAACAAGCCAGCAAGAGAACCAAAAACCTTTGATGTCCGGTGGAGGATTTAAAACTGCAGCAGGAAATGTTTTGAGAGTTTCAAAAAAATGTCTCAGCAAAGCCAGAGCTTTGTTTGCAGATTTAGAGGAGAAACCGACAGATCAGAAATCACCAGACAAGCAGAGCAGTGACCTTGATGTTAAAACCAAGCCGACACAGGTCACAAACATTAGAGATGAAGATACTGCCAGAGATTTTGAAAACAAAATGGTCAGGGCCACTTGTCAGAGTGGTTTCCAGATGGCCAGTGGGAAAGGGATTAATATTTCAGAACAAGCTATGCAAGAGGCAGATGCTTTCTTCAAAGACTGTGATATTGGTGACTGCAGCACTGACATGTCAATAAAACATAAAAAGAGTGTAGAACCATCGCCTGCAAGTGTCGGTCATAAGAGAAAACATTCAAAATTTCAAAATGTCCATGGGATCAAAGAACACGTCTCTGAAGAACCAATCAGTGAATTTGAAAAAGTCAGTGCTGGACTAGCTGTGCATCATTCAGAGATTACGCAGCATAATATGGAGATTAAAAATGTTGGTTTTAAGAACACAACAGCTTTATCGAATGTTAGTCGAAATCTGTCTCTGACGGCAACAACACTTCCTTCTGCTTCACGCATGACGTTAGAGGATACTGGCTCCCCTGTCATTAATCATTTGAGCAAAGGAAGTGGATTCTCAACAGCGAGTGGGAAGAAAGTATCTGTATCAGCTGATGCAATGAAAAAAGCACAGTGTCTTTTGGATGAAATGTATACACTCGAAGATACAAACAAACAACTGAAACAGAAAGCTGATGCTTTCAGAACAGGTCGTCTCACCAATCAGGCTGAAGTTGCACGACCTGAACGTGGTGGATTTCAGACAGCCAGTGGCAAAGGAGTTGTCATTTCTTCAGCAGCTTTCAAGAAAGCAAAATCCTTGCTAAGTGAATGTGAAGCAGTTGAAGATAAAATTGCTGCAACACATTCCAAGATGCCCCTTCCCGGTCTTTCATCCAGGAGTAGAGGATTTCTTGCAGCCAGTGGTAAGCCTATGGCACTTTCAGCTGAGGCCCTCCAGAAGGCAAAAGCTCTTTTCAGTGACATCGCTCTCAGTCCAGAGATCACGGCTGTTTCAGATGCAAGAAATGGCGACAAGAAACTAGACAGTGCTGGAAAATCAGACAAAATCCAATGTGCTTTTATGACTGCAGGGGGAGCAACTGTCCCCATGTCTGAGAACATTTTGAGTGAATTTGATGATGGTTGTATTTCTGCGGAAGCAATGCAAGAAACTGATGCTTTCTTCAGAGACTGTGACAATATGGACACTAGCAGTGGATTGTCAGTAAAATGTGATAAGAGATTGGAACCTGTGAGAGAAAGTGGCAGTGAGGAGAAATGCCTTTCAAAATTTAAACAAGATCAAAGGGTGACAAACTCTTCTGAAGAGCACGGGTGTGGAGCCAATTTGAATTCGGCACCAGTTGTAAACCACGAAAACCTGCTGCGTCATGATAATGTGGAGATTCACAAAGGTGTTATGAAGAACACGCCGGATTCTACCTATGGAAACCCATGTTTGATGGCAAAGTCACTTTCTTCCCCATTGTGCACCACATCAAAGAACGTTGGTTCCTCTGACTTCAGTGAATTTAGCTGTGGTGGTGGATTCTGTACAGCCAGTGGGAAAAAAGTATCTGTGTCGGATGATGCGATGAACAAAGCAAAGTCGCTATTGAATGAAACTGCTGCCTTTAACAACACAAACAAACATAGAGAAGACAGTTTGGCACCACAGAGCAAAGGATCTATTATTTCACCTGCAGCTCTCAAGAAAGTAAAATCATTAAGTGAATGTGAGGCAGTTGAGGATAAAATCGGTGTAAAACCAACATACTCCAAGATCCCTATTCCTGGTCTTTCATCCAGGAATAGCGGATTTCTTGCAGCCAGTGGTAAGAATGTGACATTTTCATCTGAGGCCCTCCAGAAGGCAAAAGCTCTCTTCAGTGACATCAGTTTCACTGCAGAGGTCCCAGCTGTTTCGGACACATCGAAGAGTGAAAAACACCAAGACGCAAAAATAGACACAAAAAAAATACATTGTGGTTTCACAACTGCGGGGGGAGCCAAAGTCCATGTGTCCCAGAAAAATCTTTTGAAAGCAAAGAACCTTTTGGAAGAATTTGCAGATGGGGAGAGTCACGATTCAAATGTGTACTCAGCAAGCCCACATGACAACCATCAGACAGATCAATCAAAAGTGAGAGATGTGGAAAGAACCTCAAAGTCTAATCTTACCACAGTCAGAGACGAGGACATGGCTGCTAAAGAAAGTGCCACTCAGGTGTTAAAGTCTTTTCAGTCTTTGCAAGAGACTGACCAAGAAATTGAAACTCTAAAAGATTCAAGTGCAAACGGCTGCATTTCTGTCAAAGAAAATGCATTTACAGATGCATCTAAGTTTAAAGAAGGGAGAATTATCCCATCATGGGCAAACAGACATGGAGCACAAGAAGCAAATGTGTTGGACTATGAAGAAAATCATATAAGCAACAGTGAGGAACCTAAGTTCAAAAGGACAGAGTCGTCATTTATAACATTACAGTCACTTAACCTCAGTGGCTGCACTGAGACCCAGCAGAGGTTTCTTGCCCAGGAAGCTCTCGACTGCACTAAAGCTTTGTTAGAGGATGAGAGTCTCGCAGGCCAAAGTCTTTCAGTGACTGAAGACAATGCACCACAGCAAGATAATCCAGAATCCAACAGCAGACCAGTAGAGGAACAAAAAGGAAGTGGGAAAAGATCAATCGACCAATCAGATACAACTGGTAAGTGGCCGAAAGCTTCTGTGTTTCAGATCTTAGTGAATCTGCACCATTTGAACAAATTTATTTGATCACAGTTTTGATTTCATTGTATTTAGCCTTGTTATATATTTTAAGTGAAATTGATTGTTTCCATATTCCACATAAACCCTTATTTTGGAATAAACTAAAATGCTTGACAATTACTAATTATAAGCTGTGATGTTTTATTTATTTTTTTGTTTTTGTTTTTGTTTTTTTTTTAATTTTGATGATTACGGCTTTTTGCATCAGTGTGGCGTGCCATGAAGGTGATCAGCCTGTTGCATTACTGAGGTGTTTTTGAAGTCCAGGTTGCCTTGATAGCGGCCTTCAACTCGTCTGTATTGTTGGGTCGGGTGTCTCTCATTGTTCTCGTGACAATATATGAAGAAAAATCACTTTTTGAATTATATTACCAAAAAAAAGAGCTTTTCTATCGCTTTTAACCATTAAAAGTTAAAGGTTGCCCAATTGTTTTGACATATTCTAGGTCAACCTCCCCTGAAAAGACGATTGTTGGATGATTTTGATAGGACTGTTGATGGTCCAAGGGGTTCAACACTTCATCCACAAAAAAGTTGTCCAAATGGTAAGTCATTATCACTGTAACAAATGATTTCAAGAGTACATATCTTACGAATTTCATAATTCGCACTGTTTTTTTTAAGGTGTAATGAATGACAGGAGAGCTTTCAAGTACAGTGTCTCTCTTCATCCAAACATCACAAGGCCGCACAAGTAAGTTGCCCTTGAATTGTTGTTTTAAGCAACTGACTAGGATATCAGACCTTTGTGGTGTATTTTTTTTTTTTGTCTGACAGAAATGGAAAAACCTATGTGGAAACAAGCCTGCAAAAGACAACACCAGCACAACATTCATCCTCAGGAGACAGGAGATCAGCACATTCTAAGATGCCAGTGTTTGTTCCTCCATTCATCAAGAACACAAAGACAGAGATTCACAAGAATACAGTCCTGAAGGACAACAGAAAAACACCTTCAGTATTTGTCCCCCCATTCAAAAAACAAAGAACTATTGTCAAAGAGAGCTCATCTAAACCACATGAGGAGGAGGATAAACATCACCATCTCTTTGTAACGGCATCTAACAGCAACACTTTTTTACCACCCACTAAAAAGACACAAAACTCTATAGATGTAAATAAAAGCAAAGAACTCATTCAGACAGTGGCCTTGGCTGATACTACAAACGATTATCTGAAGAATAATCAAGACGTCTCTGTTGTCTGTGGATCAGAGGATGCTGCTGCAGAGGAGTCGCGTGTGGAGGAAATGATGTCCCGAAGCCAAGGTGTAGTAACCTTTTGGGATGATTTGTCAATATGACAAACTGTACACACTGCATAACATAGGTGTAATAATGATGTGTTTTTATTTACAGACATGTTTCCGAATCTTGAAAATGTGGAGCTGGCACGAGATATGCAAGACATGAGAATCAGGAAAAAGAAGCGCCAGACGATTCGACCATTTCCAGGCAGTTTGTTTTTAACCAAAACCTCAGGCGTTTCAAGGATCCCATTAAGAGCTGCAGTAAATGGAAAACCTCCTGCAACATATACCAAAAAACAGGCAAGACCAGAAGTGTGATTGGGCTTCAGAGCATTTGCTGTCACAGTGGATTTTGTTATATTTTATTGTTTTAGATGTTTTAATCTCGATGCTGCTGTGTTTCAGCTGTATGGATATGGAGTGCAACAGCATGTGTCTGAGATCACCAGTGACACTGCAGAAACTTTTCGTTTCAATCTGCAACGCTTCCTCAAGGTGGAAGCATTTATAGATGGAGGTGGTGTTCAGCTTGCTGATGGCGGATGGCTGATCCCCAGCAATGATGGGACTGCAGGGAAAGAGGAGTTTTATAGGTACTATAAATCTAAAGTCCTTGGTCAGACTTTGTAATCTTAAACCTGTTAGACTGTTTGATTTGTTGTTAAACCAGGCGTAGCTTGGTGTCTGCAAATGCAGGCTACAAGCTGATGGAATGAATATCATCTCATTCTTCACTGTCCACAGAGCATTATGTGACACCCCAGGTGTGGATCCCAAACTGATAAGTAAGGAGTGGGCGTACAATCACTACAGATGGATTGTGTGGAAACAGGCCTCCATGGAAAGATCCTTTCCAGAAACAATGGGAAGCCTCTGTCTCACGCCAGAGCAGGTCCTCCTACAGCTTAAGTACAGGTATGTAAGATTATAGTTTATATTAGTTTTATAAATGTGTGAATATCAAATAAACTCCTGAACAAACTGAACTATTAAATACGTATTTTTAAGTACAAGAAAGAGAATGTTTACTTTTATTTTACATGTTTCAGATATGATGTAGAGATCGACCACAGCCGTCGGCCAGCTCTAAGAAAGATCATGGAAAAGGATGACACGGCAGCCAAAACCCTGGTGCTCTGTGTTTGCGGCATTGTCTCCAGGGGTCACTCGCCAAACAGAGCGAGTCGTAATGGCACCAAGACTCCACAAGGTGCCGATGCCAAGGCTGAATCCCCATCTGCAGTTGTTCGGCTGACAGATGGATGGTACGCCATTAAAGCTCAGCTGGATGAACCTCTGACTGCCATGCTTCACAAAGGTCGACTGGCTGTCGGTGGGAAGTTGATCATCTATGGGGCTCAGCTGGTGGGATCACAAGATGCTTGCTCCCCTCTGGAGGCTCCTGAATCGCTCATGTTAAAGGTAGTTTTACAAAACTTCACAGGTTGTTTATCTTTTGACAGGTTCCACAAAGATAGTATATTGACATTAATGTTTTGTTTTTTTTTTTTTTTTCTTTTCAGATTTTTACCAATAGCAGCAGACCTGCACGGTGGGATACTAAGCTGGGATTTCACAGAGATCCCCGGCCATTCCTGCTTCCTGTCTCCTCTCTGTACAGCAGTGGAGGGCCAGTAGGATGTGTGGACATTACCGTACTGAGAAGCTACCCCCTGCAGGTGAGTTTAGTCGTGCATTCATTTACCGTGACTCCTGGAAGTACATGATCCCTTTTGACTGTATGCTTGTTACATTTTCCAGTGGATGGAGAGGAAACCAGATGGGGGTGTTGTGTTCCGTTCTGTTCGTGCAGAAGAGAAGGAGGACAGGCGATACAGCAGCCACAAACAAAAGGCTATGGAGCTCCTTTTTGCCAAGATTCAGATTGAATTTGAGAAGGAGGAGAAAGGTAGGAAAAATTTTTTTTTGGCTGCTAAGTACAGATTGAAATCTGAGAAGTTTTAACAAGCTGTCATATTCAGGTAAGAACAAACCTCAACGCAGAAGACGGACAATAAGTCGTCAGGATATTGCAAATCTGCAAGATGGACAGGAGCTGAATGAAGCAGTAGGGGATGACCCATCTTACCTCGAGGTGATAAGATTCCACATTGATGACTTACTTTATCTCATGAATAGAGATTTAGTTGCATACCTTTCTAACCTCTATGCCCTAGGCTCATTTGAGTGAACAGCAGTTAGAGACTCTACAAACCTACCGTCGCTCTCTGATGGAGAGGAAGCAGGCTGAGCTGCAGGATCGATACCACCGTGCTCTGGAATCAGAGAGCAATGACGGTAACTGTCCCAAACGAGACGTTACACCTGTGTGGAGACTCTGTTTTGCTGATTCCATGGACCGACCTGGAAGTGGTGCGTCTGCATTTTCATTCTTTTTCAACCTTCTAATTACTTCAACTTATGTATAGTTGTGTATTCAATAACTGGTTGTCATTTATTTTTCTGGGTTTCAGTTTACCAGTTGAATCTGTGGCGACCTTCCTCAGATCTTCAGTCTGTACTAAAAGAAGGTTGTCGATACAAAGTCTATAACCTCACCGCTTCAAATGGAAAGAAACGCAGCGGAGTTGAAACTGTTCAACTCACTGGGACAAAGAAAACACAGTTTCAGGACCTACAGGTATAGAGGAAGCTACTGTCTATATCACATATGGTTTACATATTGAGTTATGTATACATGTCAACAATTAAAGGATGGAAATATTATGTGATGCGTATGATTCGTTCTGTCATTCAGGCTTCCCAGGAGTGGCTAGCAGCACGTTTCCAACCGAGGGTTTCTACCAATTTTGTGAATCTTCAAAACCCAGACTTCCACCCATTGTGTGGAGAAGTTGATCTCACAGGATATATCATCAGTGTCATAGAGGGACAGGGTAGGTGAATTTTTTTTTTTTTCTTTGTTCCTTTTTTCCTCAATAACCATATAGTTCACTAATTACTTGTTTGTACTTTTAAATACAGGTTCCTCTCCTGCATTTTATTTGGCTGATGGAAGACTGAACTTTGTTAAAGTGCGCTGTTTTGTCAGCTTTTCTCAGTCTGGCCTGGACGATGTTGTAAAACCACGTGTGCTCTTGGCTCTGAGCAACCTGCAGCTTAGAGGTCAGTCCGCGTGTCCCACTCCTGTTGTGTACGCTGGAGATCTTACCGTCTTCTCTACAAACCCCAAGGAGGTTCATCTACAGGAATCCTTCAACCAACTCAGAAACCTGGTCCAGGTACAGTTGTGCAGAAATCAGAATGAGATATACTAAGTAATTGTGTGTGGATGCCAAAGTGCATTATGTACAAGGGTTTACTCATCACCAGCCCAAGCCATGTAGAGCTTTCATAGTTCTCTTCTCCGTGGAAGCTTTCTTGGTTTGGATACAATAAAATGCCATAATTATCATTTTTATCCTGTTTTCAGAGTCAGGAGAACTTTTTTCTAACTTGTGAGGAGAAGCTTTCACGTTTAGTCAAGTCTGATGGCACAAGCTCCATCTGTTCTCCAGCTGTGCAACCACGAACCCCAGCTTGTACATCCGACAGAAGACAAGACACCAGAGTGAGTTTTTGCACTTGCTGTTATCTTGGGCTTTCAGATTTGATTTAAAAACTAAAATTGGGTCCTTTTTATGTGCAGCTGATATATCAGCAGCCAATCAGAGGCCTTGGATCCTTCACACCTGTCAGTGGTAATCCTCCTACAGCAACCTCTTCAACAGAGAAAGACCCCAGAAACCTGAAGAGGAGAAGAGCTCTGGACTATCTGTCTCGTATCCCGTCTCCACCAGCTCTCGCACATCTGGGCTCAGTGGCTTCTCCGTGTATAAATAAGACATTCAACCCCCCTCGTAGGTCTGGGACACCAAGCACTTTAAAAACTGTACACACTCCAGCTCGCAAACCTGTTGTTGCACAGATCGAAGAGGAATGGGTGAATGACGAGGAACTGGCGATGATTGATACTCAGTCATTGCGTGCTGGTGATTTACTGTAGGTACATGAGACTGGAAGATGATGAGTGAACTGCAACTTTGGAGAAACTGCACAGTTGACTGAATGTGAAGGCTGTGTGTGATATCCGTGTGGTTCTTGTAAACTCAGGACTAATTAAAGTGGAGAAATTGCCTCACTACAGTAAAATCAAGTCATCACTTCCTAACAATACTCTTCTGTTAAACCCAGATTTAGCTTCAGTAACCCCACCTGTTTCTTCATTAACAACAAGCTTTGTTTTTTGTAAATAACTCCATTATAAAATAAGACATGTACTGTATATGATAGTGGAATACTAGACAAACTGATACTGACTGATGGTTATAGACAAAAATGTAAGGTGCTTAAAATAGTTAAGGCAAAAAAATGTGTTGAAAGGTGTCTTGCAATAGTATATTATAAAAGCATCCAGTTTACAGAGAAGTAGGAGAGTAAAGCAACATTTACACTGCGTGGTTACTTATCCTTGTTATATTCTTAAAGGTGGACTTATACTAGACACATCTTACTTTGAGAGGCGTTACTAATTTCTTGTGCTTAGCATTTAAATAGCATGACATCGATAATGAAACGGAATTTAATTGACACCTCGATGACCGTGTGTGAAAAGACCAGCTGGTGGCGCTAACCCTCCCTCTGACGGGTCGACGGCCGTTAACGTGAAGAAGAAGAAGAAAAAGATCGACGTCACTTCCGTAAACAGCGCTGATAATATTGAAACTAGGTGTTTAAGGTCTTTCTTCTCCCTTCATTTATTCTTCCTGAATGTATACGGTAAGTATTTACGAATAGTGCTAATTATTCTATGTTGAAATGTTGAGGTAGTAAATTATTTTGTTTTGTTTTACCGTCTTCTGTGTAACTTAGTGTGGAGACGTTAGCTAACGGTTAACTATCAGGCTTGGTGCCGGTTTCAGCTTCAGTTTCTGGAGCTTGACCTCAATGAATTTGTAAGTGAGCTGAGACACAGACATATTTATTTGACTGTACAATGAAATATTAATTATGAATTTTACTCATTAATGAATTAAATAATGAAAGTAACTACTCGGGTTAATTAGTTGTAATTGTATGTTTTTTGTTGTTGGTCAGTACATTAACTATGTTTTATTTTGTTTTCATGCAGATGTCTCGCACTGAATCCTCCCGCTCTCCTGATGTACCAAGCCTTGGTGTGGTTGAAAACACCGATGGTGGCAAATATGACTCTGCGGACCAAAACGCTAAGTGTGTGAGCGGTGACTGCATCAGTGCAGACAGCAGTGTGCGGGAGCGTGTGTTAAAGGAGGTAGGACTCACCAGCACCAACTTCATTGGCCCAGCATTTCCTCCAGAAATGGCCTCAATCAAGTCTGACATTGAAGACACATTAAGTGAGTTTTACAAAGAGCTTGAAAAGATCGATACACCCGATGGTGCTAATGGTAACCCGGGGAAACAAGGGGAAGGTTTGGTTCAACCACCCTCTCCTCCAAAAACATCTACCAGCAAACAGACTCAGGATATATTCAAGGTGAAAAGTGTTAATGCAAGCAAATTTGAAGAAACAGACAACTCCAATAAAAACAGTGGACATAAACAGCCATCCTGGCCACACTGGTATCAAAACAAGCCATATTACCACAGAAGGCCGAGGCCAGACACGGATCTAAACTCTGGTAGAGCTGTTCCTGCTCAAAATCAATGGCGGTGTCCACCACTCCCAAGATCACACACCCACCCATTCCATCACCCACCTCCCCCATCTACATTCCCAAATTCACAAAACCCACCACCACACGTGAATTCCAGGTGGAGCGGTTCAGGGATAGCAAACGAGTATCCAGACGAGTCACATTTTTCAACATTTTCTCGCTTCCCAACTCCGAATGAATACAGTCCCAACACTCAGGGCTATTATGGAGATTATCCACATCTCTTAGACAGGGACGAACGGGTTTGTAGTTACGATAACGTTTATACAGGATGGTCTAAACATGGAGACGAACAATGGTCTCAGTTTGATGAGGATTATGACAGGCGGCAGAGATTTGTTTCAGAAAATGAACTCTGGGAGCAACAGCATCACTGCCGACCCCCTGATGTATCCCATTCTTCTTTGGTGCTGATCTTGATGAGGGGATTGCCAGGATCTGGGAAATCAACACTGGCCAGGTACATCTGCATAATCTTGATTCACCTTATTGGGTGTATTGTTTAGTTTAAAGGAGACTAAAACTCAATTTCTAAGCCTGAATGTACAATCTTAGTTGTACTTTTGTGACCAATGTGTTTCACAGGGATCTGCTCTCCACTGGTCCCAATGGCCTGATACTGAGCACAGATGACTACTTTGCTCACAATAATGGCTACCGCTATGAACCAGACCTTCTTGGAGTGGCACATGAATGGAACCAGAGCAGAGGTACTGTCATCATCATAACATTTTTTTCACATGTATACTATAGTGCAGCATGGTTGTGCAGTGGTTATCACTGTTGCCTTGCAGCAAAAAGGTTCTAGTTTCGATCCCCAGGCCTGGGTTCTCCCTGTGCCTGAATTGGTTCTGGTTCCCTGGCTTCCTGTCACTAGCAGCTCTTTAAAAATCTGACTCTATGCTTGGTTGGTTGTTTTCATTCTACAGAATGAATTTTCAAACAACTAGATTTCTCCCTGCTGGTATTGTATGATGGATAAGATATCTAAACATCTAAAGTTACAGTTGTCTGGTAAACAACTTTGAATCAGAAATGCTTCAGCTACTAAGGTGAAGTGATTTTTATTTTTTTGCCAGAACATCACTTTTTTTCTTTTTGTTTAATCCTCTTTTAGCTAACGATGCTATGTATGAACACCGGTCTCCAATTATCATTGATAATACAAACATTCAAGCCTGGGAAATGAAGCCATATGTAAGAATGGTAGGTGCTGATATTGCATATTAATAGTGTTAATGAAATAATTTCTGGTATTTAAGGGTTTCACGCCTCTTTCATGGATCCTAATTCAAATTTCCATCTTTGGAACAGGCTTTGGAGAGAGGATACAAAGTGGACTTCTGTGAACCTGACACCTGCTGGAAGTTGGATCCATATGAGCTTGAAAAGTATGATATCTTATGAATTATTATATGATACTTACATGCAGGTGCAGACTTCTAGAAACTTAAATTCCGAACATGACCACACTGTATTTGTTGACCCTCAAGGAGGAACAAGCATGGTGTTCCCCAGGAGAAGATCGCACAGATGCTGGATCGCTTTTCATTTCCCGTATCCATAGACATCGTCATGAGCTCACAAGAGCCACCTCATGTGAACCAGAGACGTCGACCAGAGCAGGCACAGACGATGAGGAGAAACAGAGACTTCCATTAGTTCCTACAAGGATGCAACTAGCCAAATCATTTGCCTTGAAGAACAACAATTTTATAATAATTTAAATACTGCTGTTACTGTTTCCACATGATTTTAATATATAATTTTATATTCTGTAAATTTGTGTAAAGGATGAACAAATATTTTCTCTAAAGTTTTCATTATTAAATTATCATTGGCAATACCTTTGCTGGAAAAGCTCTTTTGTAAAATGCACAACATAGCAAACCATCTGCCTAATGTTAGTTTGCTGTTTGAATCGATTGCCAGTTGCTTGTTAAAAATGATTTCATTTGCAGAGCTACTGTGAGAGTTTTCTGTTCTGGTGAACCACAAGTTTCATAGTTAATTTATCTCAATGATAAGACATACTTGTTTTTGTTTTGAGCCATTGAGCTGCTCATTCTCTCTGCTGCTTGCAAGGCACTTCTAAATGCAACTTTCTATTACAGATTACCACAAGGTGTTAATTCAAATCTTGGATGTCCTCTGCCTGTAGACTAAAACATTACTTTTTTATTCCATGTCAGTTTTGTAAATTGTAAATTATTTTCCTCACCAAAAAAACTATTTTTCATATGAGACGTTAATGTAGTCACATCTAATTTGTTAATGGCCAACATTTTAACAATTGGATCTCATTGGATCATTGGATATCATTTCTGATTTTTTTTTTTTTTTTTTTTAACATGGGCTGCAGCCAGAGCTGGAGGGAAGTTGTTGCTTGTGCGTATGCTAAATTTGTTACTAATGTGCATCTGCCCGTCCCATTTTCATGGACGCAGTATGTCAGTGATGCCTTTACAGAACTTATTCACATTTGGCACAAACATTCATTAGGACTCAAGAATGAACGAATTAGATTTTGGTATTTAAAGGTCAAGGTTGTGGTTTTACAAAGTACGGTTTTGGCCTTGTGAACACATCATCTCAGTGAAGCTTGGTGGGAACTTTAAGTAGGACTCTTTAAGGGATTTTGTGGATAAAATGTTCACATCGGAATTGTGACAAAATTTCACACATGGTTAATGTTTTGGATAAACAGCAATGTAATCTGAAACTGGTCTGAGTGGCAGAGGCAGACAACCATGAGGTGGTAAATCCAATTTATTTCAGTTTTGGGCTGAAGTGTGACAGAGAAACAAAAGTTAATACTGGTCATATACACAATATTCATACTGTTGAGTCTTTGTGAACACACTCTGTTTCCCATGAGACCAGTTGGCCAAAGCAGAATAACCTTCGCTACACCTGCATTCGCAGCTCTGATATTTAGCAGAATAATATTGAGTGTGGAGACGCCTGTGTCTGATAACATTCATTACCGGGTCTCACAGGAAATTACATTTTGCCGGTGTATTCCCTCTGGTGTTCATTAAAGTGGCACACACAGGTACTGCTTTATTGACCTTGGCCATTTCCGTCTGGACCGCAGACAGTTTTTATTTTACTCAAAAGTAAAGTAGAAATCTTCATCCGGCCAGTTTGAAATTCTATAAATTAGCTGTTGTAAGCCAAGGTCTTCACAAATTGCCATGTTAAACACAAGTGTTTTATTGCTGCCTGTGGATTTTGGGCCAAGTCCGTATATTTCTCAGGAGCTTCATGTGACAGATCTGGGTTAGTTTCTCTCTTCTCTGCTTAACATTTTGCAGACTTTGCTGTTTCATGTTTAAAAATAGCACAAAGGAAAAGAACATTGGAAATTGGATCCACGTGAAGTGAGATTTTTTTTTTTTTTCACCCAAATATGTGCAGGCTTTGGCTGAGAAAGGATGATCAGGAGAGGCTTAAAATACCAGCAGAGGGTGAAGCATCTTGCATTAGTGGCCCAATATTAAATGCAGCTTATGTTTGTTGTTGAAGTTGTCAGTGGTCATTTTGTTAACTTATGTTACTGACTTCATTAATTCAGCGGATTCTTCTTTGTCATTGCAGCTTTCAGTCCCTCTCATGTCTCATTGTCTTCTCATCATGAGTCTTGAAGTTTTGCAGTATTTTAAACCAACGAACTTCCAATTAGCCAAAGTGATATTTTCTGCAGTTTGTGATATTATATGGTTTTGTATGGTATTTCCACTACATTGACACACACACACACACACACCATGCATTTGCTGGCAGACTTTGTCTAATTGGTTTTAAAAGTGTCTCACGAACACAGAACCTGTGATTTTTGCTCACGTTGCTGAGGAGATTGTGATTCCTCAATGATTGTTTGTTCTCTCATCTTAATTCAAGGTTCACTGACATATTCAAGACTGACTGCAGTATGTACAATCATTTTTTCCACAGCTTCATGTCTTTTGCCTGGAGGTGTATTAACATTGCACCGACCTCCACCTACAGAATCTATTGCCAATGCACAAGCCATCTTTTCTGTAGATGCCTACATATCAGATGCCAAGATACACCCAATTTGTAGGCAATACAAAACTGTTGAATTACTCATAACTGTGTAAAGATGTTTTCTTGAGGCCACTGGTATAGTTAGAAATATAAAAACATCAGTGAGATTCCTAATATTTAATATTAAATCTCTTGTGGGGACTTTTTGTAACTGACAACAGTTTTAAAAGTAATATTGTGTCTGAGACAAAATCAATCAGTAAGTCAAAATCAATAAATTAGACAAAATAAACTGATGTTGGACTACATTAGTAAAGCAGATATTCCTGTGATTATAGACAAAGTAGCACATTTTTTTGTACAGGAATATATTTTGTACTATGGATATGTCAGGAGCTTTCATGGTTCTGTTCTTCCTGTGCAAATATTTCATGCAAAATTAAATAATCTCATTGGGAGTCAAATAAAAAGTACCATTATATTATCAGCATGGGTCCTGACAGCAGCTGCCTTCTGTACCTTAAAGGAAAAAGGTTTGACCTTTGAAATCCTGCCGCTGTTCAGCGCCCTGGTCGTTGATAAAGCCGTGGTCGGTGCAGGAGCAGGAGCATTGAACACTCTGGCAGCAGTGATATGACCTGCTCTAGGAAATGACATTAACAGCTATTCTCCAAAGAAAAACAAGATCATTCTGTTCTACAGCAGTTTGTCCTAATGCAGACAAGCTGGTTGTCAACACCGAGTTCCCAAAACAGGCGCTCAGTCTGTCTTATTCACGCAGATTATCTGTGATGTGAATTTGTCTGGGCAAAGACGTGGCTTTGCTTGTGGTTTCTCCTGGAGGCCATTGAGGTTCGAGTATAGCACACTCCTGTCTGTGCGCTATGTATTTACATCGGCAAGTTTTTATTTATTGATCTTCCTCAACCATGCATAGAAAAAGACTTTCATCCTTTAATTATATGGTACAAAGAGCTACAGCAGCTCCAACAAGGCTGATAACTGGATTTCAACTTTGCTTAAAATACTTTGTACTACTATGTACTGTTATTGGTTATCGCAACTTTTACTTGTACCCTTTATACTATAGCAAATCCATTAATAATCTCTCATATCAATTCTGGTCACAGGGATTTAAACCACCCAGAAAACTAAGAGTTCTTTTCTAAAGTAAAACTACAATAGCACTCACAGCAAGTATTTGTAACAGTCGCACAATATCCTGAGGGTTTTCCAATAACAGGATGTGAGCAACACGAAAATTCTTAAATGTCCAACTCTGGAGGAGCTAACATGCCCATGCCCCTTCTACTGCGACAATAACTAATCTGAAAAGTACAAGCTGTCACCAAAGTGGATTAAATGTTACAAACACATGGTCTGTGCCCACGTTTTTCCTACTTTTTTTCATATGTTTGTGATACAAACATATGAAAAAGGATACACTGATCAGATACACTGTGAATAGCACGAGCTTACATCAACATAAGGCTCTGCTGCTGGCTAGAAGTTACCTTCTTTCTTGTGTCCTGTATCCTGTGTGCGCTTCAGTTTTCTCTGCCAGACGCACTCCCTTGGTTTTCAGTCTGGGGGCTGGTAAGAGTCCTTGAAACACACACATCATATACAACAGTGCCTGACTACTGCCTGAATTCATGACTGGACAGATTAAACAGAGCGATGGAACAGAAACTGGCATGAATAACGGAGATGTGGGGGTGGAGGTTTGCAAGGTTACTGTTGTTTACCATCTGCTAAACCTCACCTGAGGGGGACAAGTGTGTTTTCAACATGACAGCTTGTTCTCCGGCTCACAGCGCAAGTGTGTTTGTACTGTGAACTTCCCAGGTGTGAAGGTGCACAACTGTATTGTATTGTGAGGCAGCCCGCAGCAGACACACACACGGAGAGAGGGAGAGAGAGAGAGATAGAGAGAGATGTGCTGAGCCACAATTAAGCCATTAACCATCTTGGAGACAGAAAGGGCAGACGAAATCAGAGCTGACCCCCAGAGAGGCTGCAAAAACTGGACACGACAGGCTAATGTGTGCTAATCTCCACCCAACAGGGCCGTGCTTCCTGGTGCAGGACTCAGTGCTTCAGATGCAGCTGGTGCAGTGTTGTAACATCCATTTGATCTGTCTTTGCAAGTGGAAGATCAGGATGAACAGGAAATGCTGAGCATACCTCTATCCATGGTGGGAAAGAGAGGTAGTTACCTGCCAAGATGAGTATGATACATTTACATCTTGTAGAGACTTGTCAGCTTCAGCCTGTCACTATTTTCCTCCTGGTGCAAACAGGGTTTTCACACGGATTTAAAGCATTTTAGCCCGATGGGAAATGGGGTGAATCATGAAATGAAAGCTCTCGTGAGAACAACATAGTGACGGCTGTTCGTGTGTTTTTAAACTATTATCACCAGCCCATCAACAACAGCCCGTTTCATAGGAGCCGCCTGTGGAACTCATTGTGAGTGAAAACACAAGGTGCCGTGCGTCGGCTCCACTTCACGGTGTTGATTGTGGTTGTCACGTGAGGCTGACAGCCAATGACAACCGTGTTCTGCGATCGCACAGCGTGTCATCTTTTTTTACACACAGAAGAGCAACCAGCTGAGTCAAATCAACCATCATAAGACCGGACACTGGGTCACATGTTCTTCAAAATAAAATAAATTTTTTTTTTTTTTTTTTTTTACACGAAAAATTGTTTTGAGCAGTTGCACAGGAACTATAGTAGATTAAAGTGAATAGAATTGATATTCTCACGCACAAGATAGTTATAACCTATAACAGATGCCTCCAAATTACCAGATACTCCTTTCAAGTGAACTTACCTCCATTCGCCTTGGTTATTTGTGTTGCTCTTAATTCAATATGTTCTCCAATACTGGTGCAATGCTCTCCAGAGAAACTGACCCAGCGCTGCTCACCATCTGCATCCTTTCAACCAGACAGGCAGAGGGGAGCAGGGGAAACAGCCTTTTAAAATAGAGTTGTTGGGCAGGTTGTGAACTATGTTGTTGTTGAGCTCTGTGTGTTTTTATTTTCTGTTCATTAACCCCCAAGGTCATTCTGGTGATTTAGCTATATATGGCAAATGCATGCTGAATTGTTTTAAATTATGCGGTGGTTTAACCTCTGCATATCATTCCTCGTGTTATGAAAGAGGGGGGAGGCTTGACGCTCAACACTCACGCGCTCACTAATGAGGCTGTAATTTTGAAAGACTTCACCGGAAAAGTCGCTGTCACATATCTTTACCTTGACAGGTGTGGTGCGCTCAACATGCTATGGATTTGATACAGTCCGGCGGCCGGTGTGCTGCTGGAGGTCACCCACGGCAGGTGTCACCCCCCCACACACACACCCCCTCCCCACCATACCCCACCCCCCCGGCCGGCTCGCGCTACCCGTCCTTACGCAGTCATTGATAATGCGCCCGGTGTCGCCGTGTCGAGCGCGTGCCCCCGGTCCTCGCGGCAGATCGGCCGTGTAGATGAAGGGAAGTTTCCCTCCGGCGACCTGAGGACAGAGGCGGATAATTCCGCGGCGGCTCCACGTTACGGTAGGAGGGGATGTGCAGGTGTTTACATTTCTGAGGCAGTTGTTGCAGGATGCAAGTTATACTTTGATCGGTTCGATACCGAGCTTGGCTTTATTCCTCCTGCAGTTTTGAATCCATCTGTTCATGAAACTTTGATGGAGCATAAAGTATCAGCCCGGATGAAGGACAAGTATGTATCAGTCTTATATTTAAATCCTTTGGTCTCCCCAAAAAAAAAAAAAAAACTAGACCAAAACCATTTGGTCTCATTGTGTTTTGGCTGAACTCAGTTGAATTGTCTGTCCAATGATTGTGCTCCATTACTGTCCATTAGCTTCTCATTATTTTCTGCATATTTCACAAACATATTAGAAATGTGCAGGTCCCATACATTGCCACGTGAGAACAGTAGAGAACAATAAGTTCAGCAGATATCCTCTGGTGGCAGCTGCCAGACTGTGCCCTGTCTGTTCAGGGTAAACACCACAGATCTCATCAAAGCACTGCTGAGGTCTGACCTGAGGGCTGACTTATCAACATGGTCATTTGTTTATGATTTGAGCTATATCTACAGTGACCAAGGCATCTTATCATGGGACTTCATGCTATATGCAACCACAACTGACCAAAAAACAATGGCCGGGTTTTATCTTCATCCACCAAATGTCCGATACCTTGGAGAAATGTGTGTGCCTGACGTTGCCTCTGTCCTCTGATTTAATTTTAGTCCCCCATTGTCAGTCAGAGGCAGTGCTCTGAGCCTCCCCAGCTGCCGGTTACATAATGTCAGCCGAGGACTACCACAGTTTAGTGAGCAGAGGGGGAAACTCGGAATTGAGCAAAGACAATACTGAACGAGGCCAGATTACAATGTTGCATAAGGGATGTTTTGCTTCCACTTGGCTGAGATGATGCAGATGATGTTGGTCCAGAAATAGGTCTGAGGGAAGGAAGCTGGGATGCTGAACACACTATATTTACCAGCAGAGGAGTATACAGACCAGGCTGTTAATGCACAGCAAGGGTACGGATCTGACAGTCAGTTTGTAGGGAGAAATATTTGCATTTCAAGGAGCAAAGCCCCGCTTTTGTTGCTAATTTCCTGTGGTAAATGTTCGCAGCACATGTTCATTGTGTACACTCTTGCACAATTGGCACCAGTGGATATTACATTCAAGGACATATCGGTTTAATGTCTTTTAAGAGAGGCAGAGGGGAAATGTCTGATAGCTTTCCTTCTGGTTAACCTCATCAGCAGAGTGCTCTGTGGCATTACGTGGTTCATTAGGTTGTGTTGCTCTGGTTTAGATAGGTTATTGTGAATTTCTTTACAGACAGACAAAAACAAATTGAGACAAGTAGTGGCTAGGTAAGATATATAGACACTCTAGTCTCCTACATTCTTTTTAATTTACAAATATAAATGGCATCTAATAGAGCACTGAAAGCAGCTCTTCACACTGTGGAGAAGGTAAAAGAATTGCAGATAAAACATAAATGGCTTCTCAAAGTGGCAACATGACAGCTACATGATGGCAGTGATATGTGATGTCTGCTGGGATGGGTCCACACTGACACCTTTCATCCATCACATGTGATTCAAAGGAGCGCATCCTCTCTATGTCATATAAGAGAGCAGAAATGTTGTTGTGCTCAGTTTCAGTTGAAATGTGTGTTACAGTCCTGACTGCATCCCTGTCAGCGATTTCAAAGAAACAGACAGACATAACCCCACAGCGCACTGATCATGATTAAATGATGATTTGTTGCTTCATGTAAGAGTTTGTACAAATCAAGTGGTGAATACTGAGGAAGAAAGTGACAGCTTACCTTTCTGCTGGCCTCATTAAATTGTTTTCTCTGTTATAGAATTTAAAATGGGATTTTCCTCATTAATTGCAGACAGCTAACTCCTTCAAGTGACAGAAACGTAGTCTACAAAAGACTACAAAGGCAAAATGTTTCTGACAGACCACATTTTTTAATGAATTGGATCATTTAAAATGAATTACTGTTACATCACTGGAGCAAGAAAGCATGTGATAAATCAGCTTTGTGAACATTTGCAGTTTGTTCACATTTGCTTGTAAAATGTTATTGTTGTCAGCATGTGTTATGTGTGGGTTTGCTTGATGAAGACAGTTAAACCATATGATAAAATACTATGGAAGATAACCACACAGGCCAAATGAGAGCTCTGAATATTAAGAAGTTTTTTTTTTCCAATGTGTCTGAAATAACAATGTTGTCCTTTGGGCAATAACATGGAAAAAGTCTTCATGCAAACGGTGCTTGAAGGAGCCGCAGCAACACTGCAGGAGCTGTGGGCCGCATCCTAATACACTGAGATGACTGCAGTGGGAGCTGTGAAAACCAGACATAACACAAACATCACAATTACATAATCCCCAAAGTCCTTCTGAAATTCTACAACTCATCTCTGGAATATTAACAGTAAAAATACTTATTTAGTCTTCATACACACACACACACACGTGTGTATATGTATATGATTTGGGTTTTTAAAACAAAAACAGTTTTTTAAAAAAAGAGTGTGAAGGCATCCAGTTATGTAAAGTAGAAAGAAAAAATGTTTTTCATGTGACAGTCGGAGAAACACACTCAAATAAAGCTGCAACACAGTCACATGATTTTCTGCAGTGCTGTCAGATGAAGGAGAATAATGGAATCAGCCTGAAGATCTATGCATATGTGTATGTATTCGCCTTGAATTTCCAGGGAAATTGAAAGTCCTTATCAGAAGCAAAGAGTCATTTTTAGTGAGAGTGATTCCTTGAATGTGAGCTGGTGATGAAACCGCCTGTGAAACTAAATGAAATATTACGATCTTTAAAAGCCAGCAGCAGCTGCCTGGTGTTAACTTATCGAGTGTTTCATTCAGCTGATGAAAACCTTTGTGAAAAGGGACTTTGATGCAGACATGATGACTGATGGTGTTTGTTTTGCATCTTGTTGCCAGAATGATTTATGTGTTGACCTTTTGCCTCTGCATCACAGTGAAAACATTTGGATGCTGCTGCTGTGGAAATGGACCTGCTGATTGCTCTGTATGATGGGGACTGCCTCCTCGCTGTTACCTTCGTAGTTAATTAATTTATGATCCCTGTTAAGTTTTTTTTTTTTTAGCGTTAACGGCAATTAATGACAAATGAAACCTGGCAGCTTAAATTCATATTGCTTAGCATCAGTCTTCCTGAAGCACTGTGGGATGGATGTGAGAAGCTGATCGTGACCGTAGCAGGTCCTACGAGTACAGAGCGGAGGGTTTGGTGTTAAATTACCCCTGTTGCCTGACAGATGTTTCAGTGTGTCTGCTGATTAAGGCTTCCTGCTGACCTAGTTGGACCTTAATAAGCATGCAGTGAGGAACACCTCGGCGCTGTGGCCCTCAGGGGTGCTGACTGCTGTTTTTGATTTTCCTTAAGGAAGTAGAGTCACTATTTGATAGATTCATCATTTGGAAATAAGCAAGGAGATGTTTGTCCCCGCAGGCATGGTGGTGTGAGGCCGCTGCATGAGGCAGCCTGGACATACATGATGGAGGAGGCTGCCAGCCAGCTTGAGAGAGACCATGTGCACAGTGTCTACGACAAGATCGCTCCATATTTCAACGACAGCCGCTACAAAGCCTGGCCCAAGGTGCGACAGTTTCTGCTGGACCTGCAGCCAGGAAGCATTGTTGCTGACATTGGTGGGTGTCACTTGTTGTAGTAATGTAATCTTGGCACTCTAATGGCACTAGATTATTCACACATCGGTCATGAATCATTCTTCATCAGTCTCTAGTGCTGTAGCCGTCTGTCTTGTTCTTGACAGGTTGTGGCAATGGCAAGTATCTCCACATCAACAAGGAGGTGTTCAAGCTGGGGTGCGACGTTTGCCGCCCCCTGGTAGACTTTGCCTGGAGCCAAGGACACGAGGTCCAGGTGTGCGATGGGCTGCATTTGCCTTACAGAGACAGCTGCTTTGACGCTGTGCTCTCTATTGCAGGTAATTGAGACACACACACCCACACACACACACACAGCGTTAAATTGAGGTTTGGATATTGTTGATCCCTCTCACTAGTAACAAATCACTCCTTTCATATGCAAGAAGCTCGGCTGAGGCAGCTGCCTCAAATTAAATGAGCTCATAATAATGATACACATCAGTTTACCTCAAGCTTGTGTTGCCAGGCCAACAGAGTGAAATTATCCATGTGTGTCCAACAAAAGAGTGTAATTAGGACCAAAAGCAGACACCCACTCTATTAATTTAACTCTTGTACAGTACAGAAAGTGTTTGTTGACTACAAGTGCTGAATGTGACACATCATTATAATTAAATAAATGCCCACTCACCCTCCTAGCTAATTCTGACAAATTCATGTTTTTATCACAGTCATCCATCATTTGTCCACCAAAGAGCGCCGTATTCGAGCAATAAAGGAGATGGCACGCACCCTGCGAGTGGGTGGGCGCATCATGATTTACGTTTGGGCCATGGAACAGAAACGACGTAAATTTGAGAAACAGGATATTTTTGTTCCCTGGAACCCGAACCCTCAGTCGCCCTCTGGCTTCAATAGGGAACACGCCAAACCCAGGAGGGCCACAGCACAGAGTGTGAGCGAAGCCATAGACAGTAGTGACAAGCACAGGAAGGTTAGAAGCACATCATCCATGGCAGACGAAGAAGACCTGACCTGCAACACGGCACAGCAGAGCACTCAGAGACTGTGGTTCTTCTCCAGGTCTCTGGATTCTGTGTTCGACTTTGGAAGCTTAGCCATTTCCAGGTCGTCCTCCAGAGACCTGAGCACTTTATCTTCACCCACAGGTGAAAATGAGGGCAACAGGGCAAGCCAGCGCGGGAGAGGACGAGGCCTCATCAAGCAGGTCTCCAGCTTCTTTTCTCCTCCGTCTGTGATCGGATCAGAGGAGGACGTCTTTGACTCGGTTGCAGAACTGCACAAGGGACAAAATGCTCATGGAGGCAACGACCACAACAACCCTAACAACAAAGACACAGAAAAGCAGAGCATCTCAGTGTCTTTAGCCCAGGAGTGTGGCTCTCTGGCCCTGCCCGATCTGGTGCCTTTCCAGACAGAGCACATGAAGCAGTCTGGGGATGAAAGTGAAGGAGGGCCACCTGTAAAAGAGGCGCAGGGAAGCACACAGAGTCCTCAGGGGAGTGAGGGGCAGGTGGACGGCTCCTGCCTGAGGTACTATCATGTCTTCAGGGAGGGAGAACTGGCAGAGCTGATACAGAATCATGTTGAAGAGCTTCATGTCAAACACACCTACTTTGATCATGCCAACTGGTGTGTGGTGGCAGAAAAAGTTCAGTTGTGGAAAATCTGACTTCTGCCACAAGTTTTAGCACTGAATCACACATTTGATGAATTTTACATTTTAACGGTAACTACAAAGGTACAGATGTAGCCATTGTTGAAGGTACACTAAAACACTGCTGCAGCTCTCTGCTGATCTGTTTGGAAAATGTTGTTTTTGTTTTTTTAATCTTTATTTTAAGTTAAGTCATCGTGGACTCAGCTGTGTGACAGACTTGTCCATATCTAGCATTATTTTATATGGCATCACTGTGAGGTCTTTGTGCAGGAAGGCAGCGTTCAACAATGGCTATAACTGTTAACCATTTTTTAAAGTATTTATTCTATTTTAATCCATGACACTAACAAGCAGTATCCAGAAATCCAGTTCGTGTTCCCTTTTTATTGTCAGGAATTCGATCCTTTCATCAAATCACAGCGAGCACCAGGATTTTAACTCTTTTAAAAGAGCATTTCTGCAGGAAAGAGAGATGTTAAGAAATGCACTATTTTTTTGACGATATTAGCCAAAGGGGAGTTTCTGACACTACAGTCTGCTCTTCCATCTGCTCTTGTTTCATGCATTGATTTCAGAAAATTCTTACTTTACTCTTTGTGTCTGTCTGTTTTTACAACTGCACGTTCCTTAACTCTGAATTCAAAGAGCTCAACTAGCAGCCAGTGTCTGTTATGTAGTCTTTGGTGGGACTTTCTGTAAACTGCTCGTGTAATATATCATAAACACTATATTATAAAGAGCTCAAAGTTGTGCAGAACATCTTCCAAAACATTTGTGACATTTGCTTGTTGTTTTAATCAAGTGTTTCGAAGAACGTGTCGCCAGTGTTCATGCTTGATGTTGATATTTGTAGTAGTGTGTGTTGTCTTATAACAAGCTGAATATACCACTAGTGTGTTTCAGCAAATCAACTGCCTCATATACTGTGAATAAACATTGCACTGTACCACAAAGATGTCGCTGCTTGATGTCAGTGAAGGACAAGTGTAGGTAAAACTTGAAACATACTGGTTATCTGTACCCATTGTGCCAAGGACAGTGCACATCTCTCTCAGTACAGTATGTGTGGACCAACTGTGTTTGTTCTCAAGTGACGCTGGTACCTTAACGTCTTATGTGACCTGATGTAAATGCTGTTGAGTTTGAATTTGTTTTTCTTCATTAAATATTTTTGTTCATGAACGGTTGTTGTGTTGCATTTACTGACATTAACTATAGACCTTTATGGATGTAATATGATGGTAGACTGAAATTCAGTGACGACCAAAGAGTAACAGAATATTTAATAGCTATAGAGACAGTCACTACAGAGGTACAGTATGATGAGGTAAAACATTCAACTTTCCAAATAAAAATAAGAGTAGAGCTCACTTGTGATATACAAGGGATGATTATATTAGCTTAGCATGTAACTGCAAATATCCTGTCCCAATATACAAAAAGGTGAAAATCAAGTACTTAATAATGTCAAAACTTTAAATTACATTATTTTTCCAGCACATTGTCTCCAATATCTTTTTCAAAATTCTTGATTAAAAAAAAAGTTGTTTACAGTTTACAAAACAACTTACAGCTCACATCCAATTACTTTAGTCCCAAGTATTAATATATTAATGAGTTCCTAAAGATCAAGTTAGGCTTTGAGGGTCCTGTTGATTCAGGGGATGATGGTTTTACATTCCACACTCCCTCCAGACCTGAAACACAAACAACAAGGATACAATAATCACAAAGTTCAGTCAAACTAGCTGTTACATTTTGTTTTGTTTAAGTGGTTAGTTGGCAACATCTGTTTCAGCTGCCATGCTTCCTGTACCTGAGCTGCTGCTCTGTGAACAATGGAGTGTCTGAGGGCCAGTTTGTCGATGTCTCTCGAATATCCTCCTCCAATCACGGCAGCAACAGGAACACCCCTGCTCACCACAGTCTTCATCACATACAGGTCCCTCTGATACAGCCCTAGGAGGCACACAGTCAGTCTCCAAATGGCTTGTGGGGTGAGACAATTAAAGTGTAGACGTTCTCGCTCACCTTGGTCAGTCAGACGGAGCCGACCGAGTTCATCTTCCCAGTGAGGGTCGACGCCTGCATCATACAGGACCAGGTCTGGACGAAAGGTTTCCAGTAGCCAGGGAAGGTGAGCTTCCACTGTTGACGTGGTGGTTCATGGAAACAAATTCTTCATATTAAACTTATAGAACAATAAAACATGGATCTTAAACAATGATTTGTGACTTTGTGACTGGAGCACTATTTTACTGTTACTGCCTGTGTTAACATGCCTGTGGAGATGTAGTCCTTGTCTTCCAGCCCATCTTCCACGCTGATATCTAGGTCGCTCTGTTGTTTACGAAGGGGAAAGTTCTTCCCACAATGCACCGAGAATGTAAACACACATGGCTCCTCTTTAAAAATGAAAGCTGTGCCGTCACCCTGTTTAACACAAAAGACGGAAGTTTTATTCATGACGGAAAATGTAGGAGCAGTTGTAATCTTGTGATACTTCAACAAGTGGATGAGTTAACTCCACCTGATGCACATCTAGATCCACAATCAGAACCTTCCTCTTGGGCGCAGAGTTGTCCATCAGGTATTTGGCAGCAACTGCCAAGTCATTGAGGAGACAGAACCCCGAACCATAGCTTGGAAAAGCATGATGGGTTCCTCCTGCTGTACTGCAGGCCAGACCCCTCTGCAGAGCCATCTCGGCAGCTAGAAGAGTCCCACCTGTCAACAGACAATGGAAACAGCTCATTCAGTGTGATCTTCCCAGGACATGCAGCTGTGAAGCCACCGGGTCCACGGATCTCCTTCTCACCCGTTTCATACCGACAACGTCTGACGATGCCCTCGCTCCAGGAGAAACCTGTCCTCCTTTGTTCTTGCTCCTTTATCTTCCCATTTATGAAGTTGTCCAGGTATTCCTCAGTGTGCACGCAGCTCAGTAAATCTTTGGAGGCCATTTTAGGGACCCACACCTACTGTGAAGAAGGAAAATGGAAAGTAAAATGTGAGAAAATGACTTCTACCACTACTATTAATAACAATATCACTGTAATTTTGCACTATCAAATAATATACTACATCTTTTTTTATAAATGATCACACAATCTATGAAATGAAAGGAATAGTAATAGTAAGTTGTAGTAGAGAGCAGCATTATCAGAAATAAATGATCAGGATTATGGTCAATGAATCTAATCAATCTAAGAGAATGATCATAATTTGTTTTTCCCTCTCTTAACATATCAGTGATGCCTCGCCTGTCTCTCCGCGATGACTTGGTCTTTGATCAGAAAGTGTAAAACCCGGGGGAACTTGCCCATTGGGAACCTGTGCTGTGGTGGGAGGTCGCACACGTAGCCGCTGTGATGGACCACGGGCAGGCCGCCGGACCCGCGTCTCACCTGGGAGGCGACAGCGCGCGCAGTGTGAGGGTCAGGTTCAATGCGCGTGTTCAGGAGAGAAACACACCGCTGCACTTCAACCTTACTGTCTGTGCGTGGGGACATCTGCAGGCGGTGAAGGCTGCACCGAGCCAGCGTCCGACCGCTGACCGCGCTCCTTTGGTGAGGGTCCGCCTTCTGCACATCATTTCTCCGACTAACATCGGTCCGGTGCGACAGGAGGGGGGAGCCTGGTGTTATGAAACGGGCTCGATGTGTCCTGCCTGCGGACGGATGTGTGTGTGTGTGTGTGTGTGTGTGTGTGTGTGTGTGTCTCCTCTCTAACGCTGCCGCCTGCTGTCACGGAGGGGAAGTCACAGACATGCTGTCATGGCTGTTTACCACCATCTACTGATCCGCAGTGAAAGCTGCAGATGCACAGCAGGACAGTCAGAAAGGGTTCTGTCAGGTAAACCTAGTGTCTAACTAAAGAATATGAGCCCTCTTTGGTGACTATCATAAGTCATGAGGCTGGACGTGCAGAGAAACGGTCATAGTTTGGTCATAGGTTGCATTAAATCAATTATATTTGGTGTTCTGGTTTACACGGGCCTTCGTCTTCACCTGTGTGAAGTCCTCCCTCCTGACCTTCACAGACAAGAATCTGAGCTGCTCCTTTCAACAGTAGCTCTCAAAATGTATAATAATGACGATGAAGGAGATACGGGAAAAGATGCAGATTAAAGTCAGACATGGCAACAGCATGGCCACTTCAGAAATGGCATTCATAAGTAACACACTCTATTTGTTTCACCTTCCCAAAAATATAATGATTTGAAGTGTGTATTTCACGTGTCATAAAATATGTAGGCCTTTATATTATTCATAGTTTAGTGCTGGAAAGACGCCCCGCTGTGTTTTTCTTTCTCCAAGTGAGGAAATAGGATCTGAGCAGTTTTCATAATACCTTTGAAATTCGCATACCTTTTTTAAGCGCTTGAAGAGCAAATCATAACTAAAGCTTTTGTCATGCAACAGAGAGTTGTCACACAAACTGAGAGACATGAAAGAAAACATTCCACCTTAAAAGTTGCCTGTAGCTGCTGGTAGACAGGATCTGTTTGCTCAATCCTGCCAAGTGCTCAATGGTTTTCTTTGACAAGCACTGATATTGAACAGTTTTGACCCATGAAGGAGCCAGTAAAAGGTTGGAAAACAGAAACTTGCTGTCAGATCAAAGATAAATTGTATATATAACATAGCATCTATACATATCTTTACATAATTAACATCCATTACTGTAATTTTACAGTAAAATAACCTATGTTATTTGTTATAATAGCCACATGCCCCAAAGAAACTGAGTAATTATCTTAACAAAATGATAAAGAAAAGCTGAGCTGCACATAATAACTATTGTTGCAAAAATACCGTCTACACTTAAAACACAAAACACATGCAGCCTAAGGCCCTCTGATCTGTCTGTCAGAGGAAAGTCAGGGGGAGAGGAAACCCTTTGTAAATGAGACATTATCATTCATGAGGCTCTTTTCATTCTGTAATCTTTCAGTTTTTCCCTCTTGATCCTTCAAATGATCAAAGATATTTTAACAGTTAGAGTTTTCATCTCTCAGCCCACATCAAATAAGTCATCCTTTCTAGTGAACTTACATGTCACTGTGAGATTAGATGTTTGTAGATGTGTCTACATTCACCAGAGTTTCTGTCTGATGTTTACTCTGACCGTTTTATCCTTCCTCCTCTGTCCCCTGCAGCTGTCACAGCCAGCGCCCCTCCTGTTAAACTGAAATTTGCTGTGGCTGAGGTGCCTGGTCACACGAGCAGAGGATCATTTACAGTGTCACACTGAAATCATGTCAGACTCAAGTTCAAAGTGAGGACTCTTTCAGAGGCTATGTGATATCATGTAAGTCATTTACCCAGATCTCCTATATTTTCTTACATATAGTTTTTTTTTTGTCTTTGGCATGTTGGTACTCTAGTAGCTGTAGCTTGACACCAGTTTCCTTATCACTGTACTTAAATTTGTATTGTGTCTGGTTTTGCTTCTCC
This sequence comes from Rachycentron canadum, assembly GCA_038496675.1. Lineage (NCBI taxonomy): Eukaryota > Metazoa > Chordata > Actinopteri > Carangiformes > Rachycentridae > Rachycentron > Rachycentron canadum. The sequence goes on along the minus strand of CM076657.1, from coordinate 1,847,987 downwards.
ATCTGTGTCTGTACTACGTGGCTGGCAGGCAGCTCAAGGCACTGTCTGGCGTACTGCCGGTCGTGGGGTTGTCCCATGGGTGTATGTATGTGTGTGCGAGAAGAGTGTGGTGGATGGGGATTAGTACAGCCCCCACTGGGAGGGGAAAGTGTATTCACAGGCTGATAAGAAAAAAGACAAGAGCATTGGCCCCAGGTGCAGAGGAGAAATCTCCTCATAATAGAGAGAGGAGATTAGAGAGGTAAAATCAATTACTGGCTTCAGCCCTGTTAACAGGCATTTCAAACAGGGTGAGAGGAAGGGAGGGGGCTGTCTTTTCAAATGAAAGACTCCAATATATCCTGCAGAAAGACTGAATAATTGTGTGCAGTAGATAAAGGTTATATTGATTCATTAACATATAGATTTTCTGTTTGGCTTCAGCTTTGGTGTTGCTCTAAATTTCATCCAGCATGAAGGACCGTGCTACTCGTTTTGAATTTTTTAGCTTATTTACTACGCATCACTTTTACTTAACATCACAGGAAATCAATTTGCAAACCATGTCTGTGTGTTTTTTTTTTTTAGGAATGCATAGTTTCTATTGTTCGAGGTATTCATTGGCTTTCATTCATTTCCATACAGTATGAGAATCCATTTGCAGACTCAAATGAAAATGAAAATGCAACCCATCAGAGTGAACAGCAAATAAAACTGACAATTAACTCAATCTGTAGAGATAAATGCAGCAGTTATTTTATGTATTTATTCATAATTTTGGTCTATAAAAAATAGTGAAATACCCATCACAATGTATAGACTTGTTTTGTTTTCTTTCTATCTATCTATCTATCTATCTATCTATCTATCTATCTATCTATCTATCTATCTATCTATCTGTGGTTAATGAAATGGAAAACAATTACATGACTAGTACATACACACCACCTCCAACATACGGGCACAGTTTAGTGTAATATTAATGTTTTAATAGTGAGGCGGAAACCACAGCTGACAGTCAGCTGTGATAGAGCAGCCCTCTGCTTCAGGGCAGCTGTTTTTTCAAGGCCTTGCAGCCCTGTGTCTCATTCCTAACAAAGACAAAAGAAAGACAACTGCGCAGCTTTGGTCTTATTTAGGGCTGTCTTCACCTCCTCTTCATTGTGTTGGCGTAAAATTGCAGTGAAATGATTTCAGGGGTCACCTAGTTATTTCCCTGTTTGGAAAGAAGCATTTAAGTTTACTCAGTCAGTAAAGCCCCGATGAAGACTTGACCTAAAGCACGTGTTGGATCATACATGTTGTGCGTCTTTGATTCATACATGGATGGAATCAATGTTATGCAGCGCGCAGTCTGTGTTTAACCAAATGAATAACGCAGCCCTGTCATCTTGGCATGTATTTTCATGTTCTTGGGAGCGAACATGTTTGTTTTCTGACCCCAGTAGGGGTGTGGGTGGTGTGATGCTTGCATCAGACACTGGATTCAAACATACCTGTCATTTACACAACATCACAATCACAACATCAAGCCCACAAACCCTCCCTCTCCTCAGCCTCCACCTCACAGCTCAGAGCGGAAGGAATTCGCTGGTGGATTGCAAGTGCTGGCGGAGCATGTTGCAGCAGGTGAGGACAGGGGGTTGTTGTTGGAATGAATTAATTTGTAGCTGCTCTCTGTGTGTGATGGTGACGGGCTGCTGCCTCGTCCCTCCAAGGCAATCCCCCGGTCGCATGAAAGGCCGAAGTGATTCACTTCTCATCCGTCCCTGTCTTCCTATAATCACAGACGTGCCTGGGAGATTGACAGTGAAATCATTGTGCAGTAGTGTAATTAACCATCATTTCAGTTAATGTTTACATCTCCTCTGCTGATCACTGGAAATGACATCTTCCTCTTACTCTCGAGCATTTCTCATTCTTTGGGAATGCCCTGACAGCTGTCGTGTGGCCGTTGTGTGGTGAACAGTGGCTGCTGCCCACACGTGTTGTCAGAGAGTGGTCATGTGTGAGCCAAACAAAATGCCAAGACAAGTAGTGAGGACAAAATATATACTTGCACAAATATTTGCCAAGCCCCAAAGCATCAATTAGATCAGACATTTCCTCACAATTGAACAAATTGTGTGAATGGGAATAAAAGCCCTTGTGGTGTTTGATATGTGGTTTGATCCCCTGAGGTTATAAAGTTGTGATTTTCATCAGCTTTACAACTTCAGTTTGAAAGAATTCAGGGACACTTCACTGCTGCCGAATCTGAATGCTTGTATAACCTAATAAAACCATTTTTGTTTGAAAAAAAGCAATAACGCTACACAATCAAGATTGAATTACATCAGGTGATCACATTGCTTACTTTATGCACTAATTTGGCACAAACAATTTGGATTACTTTCAAATTAAATATGTTGAATTAGCTCAAGATGGTTGTGTCTGTGGCGCTTTCATTAGCAAAATGAACCAATTATCATACCAGATTAATATCCGTTGGCTGCCAAAAGTAATAGCTCTCGTGGGGTGTTACAGGAACAGCTGGGATTTTAATTAATTCAACAAAGTGTTTGATGAAGTCCAGAGGGGGGTGGTTATAAGATCCTGAATATGGAAACAATATTTAAATGAAACAATCGCAGTTGTTCCATTGGCATATGTGGGCCGTTTTACATGAAACACTCCTGCATACACATGAAAAGATGGATCTTGGAAAGATCTTGGATTATTTAGTTGGATGTACTTTTTTTTTTTTTGTGCTTTTTAGAATTATAATATTTATCTGTAAATGAAGTTAAACTTGTGCCCAGAAATGTTTACAGTCTCAGTCTTATATACTTTCCCATATCAAGGTTGTTGCTGAATGAATCGATGTGTATCGTGAGATAACCTCCAAACCTAACTGCAGTATTTGCTTATTCATCATGGGGACAATATCTATGGAAAAAAAATGTAAAGGGAGAAGTTTGTTTGGAGCAAAAAGTAACTTGAATTTAGACCTTAACAACCTCTAACACAGTGTGAAAAGTTCGATGGGGCCATCATCTTTACACACACAATGACTGTGTGATGATTTGATCAGCTCTTCAGTGAGACTGCTGAGAGAAGTGATAATACACAACATCTGCCCAGGGTATGTGGTATGCTGGGAATCTGTAGGGGAGTCTGAAAGCAGTAGAGATATTGAGTCAGACTGTGGTATTGCTGGAATGTTTTCTAATGATGTTTACATTTTGTATTGTACTCTTCTGTTTCCCACAGCTGGGTAAAGATCATGTTACATAAGGATGGTGCATGCAACAGCATGACAACCAGCATAATATATATTTATGCTCTGACACATGCTACCATTAGACATAAATGCAGCATGAAGTGAACATTATCAGTGTTACAGGAGCAGAATAATTTTCCATAATGTTCTTTTCTGTCTTGACAGACTCACTCTTTCTGTGCAGCAATAACATGCTGCATCGCTGGCAGGCAAACCTGCGACCATACAGCCACATGTTTCAGCAACACAGCTGGCTCCATTCTTTCCCCTCACTTTAATCTCACTGTGCCATGCAAAGACCACAGGCACTTCACCATGTCTGCTCCATCTTGACAGCCACGTTGATACCACTGATAAGGAGAAGAGACAGAAAGTGAAATGAAATGACAGCACAGAATGTGTTTCTCCTCAAACACCGCAAAACATTCTCACGAACCATAAACCTCGGTGGTTGGATATATACACTAACCCTTTAAACTTCTAGCTCTTTTTGCCAATATTTGATTGTATTTTCAGACATTTTAACTTTATTTTGCAAGTTAACTGTTGTGACTAATAACTGACTAATATCACACTTTCATAAAGTTGTTTGTCTCATGAAAGACAGATTTAAAAATTAGGGGTCAAAATTGTTGCACCAGAGGCTGAAATATCCTGAACCACCTTGTTGCATACTACACTTTCCATTAAGTACAAAGACAACATCTTTTAAACTAATCATCCCCTCAGAATTATAAGGGTCTGTCTGACATTTTATTCAAATTTTATTCATTCAATCGAAGACATTCTCTCAATTTTGCTCAATGAAAGCCAAAAACTTTGCATCTCAATATTTTGATACTGCTCAGAACATTGATAGAACCTTATAATTCCAAGGGGACGTAATCTAAAACTGAACATTTTACTTGTGGTTCTTCTAATTTATTTTATATAACCTCATCTAAAAATGAAGTAGTATTACTGAAGCACATTATCTTCAATAGAAATAAATTGCATGAGGTAAAAGATGAACCTTTCAAACATCCACATACTTTATTAAGACATTTATGAAAAGATCATGTCTATTAAATATATGTCAATCTATCTGATATACAATGTTTTACGAAGTCTAAAATAATAACAGACCAGAAGATAATCCAAAATAGAAACAAAATTCCATGCAGCCAAACGTTGTACATTGTTTGAAATTAATAATTTATTGAAAAAGTATTTTGTGTCCTCAGGTGCTGTGATTCTTTAGTGAGTGGGTCATGAACTCTAACATGCTTATGTGATGATGAGCTAATGTGAATGGTGAACCGACTGGGAAATTATCATTCTTATCTCACTGTAAATCAGTCAAAAATAAACATTAATAATAATAAATAATATCCTCCTACAGTCACATTTGCTTCTTTTTTGAGGGGTTGGCACTAAAGTTCTCTGCCTTGACAATCTACATCTGGACCTTGGTATTCCTGCCATCTCTGGCAGTTTGCTTTGGCAACTTGTCCATGTTCCCCCAGGTCTTGTCTTGACATAGTTGTCATAGCTGTGATCTGCAACAGGAAATCTTATCTTATTTCCATGTAATTCAATACAGCTGCATATATGACTGTCGTTAGTTTAGTTTTGTGTTGATACTGAGGGTATGTAAGTTTTCCTTTCAACCACTAGAACGAAGCTGAGATGGACACACACAGACCAGACACAGACAGATATCAATATTGTTCATCAGAAAAGAAAGAAACAAATGATTATGGAAAATTATGTGATATAAAACATGTTGTGAACAACCATCACACAGATCCTCAAAAGTCAAAGAACAGCAAATGGTTTTGATCTCAAAGTAAGACTATGAATTCAATAAAAGACTCTTGACATACCCCAAGAATTGAATTCTCTGATTACAGCTGCATAGTTCTTGAAACTACACAGCAAATGTGTTAAAGTGTCACTGTGTTAAGACAATTATGTTAATTTTCTATGTTGTCAGCAGAGGTGTGTTGTGCTTAGAAGTTGGTTGTTGTTGTTCCTACAGGTTTGGGGAGTGGGAGCTAGTCTAAGGGGAGTTGTTGATGTGAGTTGGTAGCACTGGGATTACGCTGTAAAACGAGTAAGATTTGTTTGTGTTGCCATTGGCGCCACAATAGCTTGTATTAAATGTCATTGGCATCAGCTGTTCTTTTGCTCAGCTTTGGGTACGGGTTAGGGTAAACACAAATAAAAACATGTGAAAGTTAGCATGTCAACATGCCAAACATAGATGGTCAATGTAGTAATATTATACCCGTTAGATATAAGCATGTTACCCTTATGTCCTCTTGGTTGGGCTGACCTGTGTTCCAGGGACAATCCTGGTTTTGAAACTGAACTAAATTGAAAACAGAAGAAGAGAAAGACAGGCAGCAGATCAGAAAGGCATTCATTCAGAATTTTGTTTGTTTTGGCCAACAGAGGGGGCTAATAAGAATAGCAGCTTTACAAGCAAAGCTAAAACCATAAAATGAGTTATCCAATTTTTTTTTTTTTTTTTTGTCTAGGCAGAGAAAAGATTAGTTGGCTCACTCATTTGTTAGGATTTAATAACGTGAGCAAACAAACGAAAACAAGTAAGTACAACTTCAGAAATTGTTTTCATGTCTGAAAAAAGGGGAGAAGTTGCCTGATTGTTTGCAATATGATAGTGTTCACAACCTGAAATAGTTTTAACACAACACTTTTGATTTTTTGATCTGTGGACATGGACTAAAGGAGACAGTCTGTCCTCCAATCGAGACAGTTGGACTTCACTACAGCTTCAAAGGTAGGTTTTTGTTAAGTGAACAGTTTAATTGTGACAAGTTTGATGAGCTACAAAGTACTATAGTGCTCCCCCACTGCTACTGTACAGCATCACAGAGCCACAGCAAACACAACTGCATATTTTTAATCTTTTAGAAATTAGATTATGAAGACAGTAAATGACTCCTGAATGTAAAGAGTGTGAAACTGACATATTCTGAAAGCTCACAATGGATGGTGATGACATTCCATAAAATTTTACTTAATTTTAATCATGCCAATAATGTCTTTATCAAAACCCATATTAATATGAATATTAATATTGATATGTATATTATTACTCTCTTTTAATTACTCTGTCCTGCTCCAGGCAGTGTTGCCTTCTATCCCCCATTGAAACAAACTCTGTGTTTTTGTTGCAGTGACACAAACAAGGTAGTTTTTTCTTCCTTCTCTCCATTGGGGCCAGGGGCAAACAGGGCCTGCCAGGTTGGCCTGTGAGAACCCAGCTGTGTTTGAGCTGAACTGTTCTCACTCCCACTGGCCTTGAACGGTTCACCTTCACAGCTCAGATAGACCAGGCAGAGAAAAGGCTGCTATTCATTAAGTGCAGTTTCCCAAATGTTTTTCACTGTAGGAGCCAACACAGGGGACAGACACATTGTTACCCTCTAACTCTATTCCTCTTAACCACCCTTTCTCTTTTCCCTCCATCTTTTCCAGTTTTTTTCTTTCATACACACACAACTGCACACTTTTACTTTCTTTTGCAGAGTAAACATGACCACCACCAAATTTATGCCACTTGCTCCATAGTCTCATTCTCTGTAATGTGTACAACCTACACAAGAAGACAGATTTTGTGGACAGTTCAGATTGAGTTGTGCTATTACATTTTTATAATGAGTAACATTTTGATGTAACCAAGAGGAACTGTAAACACAGTTATCCAACAAGGACATCAGGAATGTCACTCACTCTCACAAAAGATCAGGAAACATTAAAGGTTTGCATACATACCTTATCTCACTGGTCAAACAGTGGGTGTACTGCTGTTTTGTGGCTGTTTTTTTTTTTTTCAAATATTTCCAGCACTCATCAGAATATTTCTACCTTTGTTTTGCATCTGAAGTTTTGTTAGCGAAATAATTTTATTTCTGCATACTTTTTATATATAAGTGCAAAAGTCAGAACAGTTTATTTTTGAGAAAAGCCTCACTGATGGTGATCTCCATTTAGTAATGTGAGCTTTTACCCCCTTTGCTGAAAGAGAATGAAAAGCAAAGTGGTTTTGTGAATGAAAGTCTTTCACCACCCCACCCTCAGCCAAAGGTCACACTCAGTCCAAGGGCTAATTTGTGACTATACCCTCACCACTTTACTGCTGGGGAGAAGACTGAATGAAGAAATGAATAAAGAGATGAATGAACAAATGAATGAAAACATCCATGATATAAAAGTGCAATTTCCAATGTGTGACTCTTTCTGCAACACTCCTGTCCTATCTGGGTGCCCAGTGTAGCATTAACAGGAAGTCCAAAGCCAATGAACAAGCAAATGCTCAGACATGTCCCTTTCATGTTTACTCCCCGTGCTCATCTCTCACTTCCACCTATTTTCACCCACAATCTCATATGCAGTTTTTACTCACACCTTGGCTCAAATTCCCAAGGTGGTGATTTTTTAAAATTTATTAATTTATTCTTTTGCGTAGTGATTTTGGAAACTAAAATATTTTTGATCGATAGTTGTTTGGTCCATGTAGAATTTTTTTTTTCTTTTTTCAACACTAACAAAATGTGAATCAATACTGAGCTCCCACACGAAGCATCCCATTAGCTAATGAGTTATAAAGCCCCTACGTCACAAATTAGTCTGCTTTCTGATTCTGTCTCCTAACTGGCAGCTCTCCTGTATACACAGGCAAACAAAAAGCTGAGGAAACATACTTTTGGTTTCACTTCAGCATCAAATCCTCTCATGAAGATATCATCTTAACCTGTGTGGAATATGCCTCAGTAAATCTTCACAGCTCTTCCCTCCGACTTGAAAGCATTCCTCAGCCCGGTGTTTTGAAACGATAGGTCATGGCTGCGGTTCATCTTGCTCTCGCACAGCTCAGCCCGGTGAAGTTAGTCATTCCTCACAGCCGGTTTGTGAAGGCTGAAAACCCATTTCACCTTGTTCTTGTACAGTGCCAACTACCGCTGCTCCCTAAACCACCCATCCCTCTCACTCCCCCTCTCCCTTTCTCCTCCCTTACCATCTCCCAACAAGTACACATTCTGCCTGCTCTTACGCATATTCTGGATGGTTTAGTCACTGCTAGCTGAACACTCCTATAGGCCCCCAGGGAAACATGGAGGGGGGGTGGGGAGGGTGGTGGGGGTTAGGTTAGGCCTATGGGGACATAAGTGTGGCTCTGCGAGAGGTTGTCCATCCCTCAGTGCTTTTATAGGAACCAGTCTTACTGCCACTGTTTTGCCATGATCTCAGTGACAACACAGACAACATTTTTTCCACCTCACAGGTGAGTCTTTAGCTTTTTCTTTTCCTTTGAGTATGACCAAGAAATGGGAACAAATGACAACTCTCACTTTCTCTTTGTTCATACTTACTTGACTGAGTTGAGAACATACAGCACAACACAAGAATACTTTATAACAAGCTTTCTGTTAAAAAGACTCTTTTTACTCTTAAATAAGTTGTAGTTTTGCCTTGCCAGTTAACACACTTCATTTTCACTCTGTGACTTCTTCCCTCCATTTAAATCGGCTTCGCATTCATCTGAGAATAATGCAACCTTCTTTGCATAGTGTTTTTTTTTAAAGAGGGCTTTCTTGGAAGGAACTCTAATCTCCTGTACACTCATTTCACATTCACCATGTAAAGACAGGTTTTAAAGGAGGCTCCATACAGCTTTAATTTACTCATTATGTAATGCAGCTGTATATAATTGCATTGATTTATAGGATTCTGTCCTTGTCTCCAAGGTTGCTTTATCTGCTTGTGTCCTAAAAGCAAAAGATTGTGTTTGCATATATGCGTGTTTGTGTGGGTGTTGGTGTGTGTCAAGTGTCTCAAGGCCATGGTAAAGGCACTGCCAAGTGCAGCTTTCTCTGAGTAATAGCAGCGACACACATGTGCAAAATGACCAGACCTTTACTGTTTATAGGTCTGTTTTATACGAAGTGCTTTGTTTTCAAGAAGCAGCTCTGGGCCTCTGTCTGTACGATCAAGTGTTTTTTTATGTTACACAATGGAAGGGGGACATGTCTGTGTTGTTTGCAGTCAGCAGGCCTTGTGTAAGTTGTCCTTATTTCGGAGTCTCCTGGTTCATTTGCAGTTATCTCATCTGAAATGTCTTCTGAGGAAAGCCTTGGTGGTTGAACAAAAGGATAATCTGCCAGCACAATAATGCACTTGTTTGTTTTTCCATATGAACTCTGGCTGTCTCAGGCTTGTCAAAGGTGTGTGTTAAAGAAAGGCTTAATGAAGGGGTGAGTGGGATGTTAACCACAGTCGACCAGGGACATCTTCTGTCCTGATGAGTGGTGTAGTGTGTAGTAAATCACCTATTGGGGAAGAGTCGGATTCCTCTGCGCAGTGATGTCACCGTGATCGTGTGTGAAACAGATCCAGACTTGAACAGCCCAGCCTGAGCCAGATGTTGAATTTCACAGCAAACTCTTGGCTGGATGGCACGTACTCAGAGCTGCTCTGAGCTGGATTTAGAAGCCTTACATTTTACTCTGGTATCATGCTGACACCTGGCTAACCACAGGACACAGAAACATACGGAAACACTCAGGAGTATGTATAATCTTTCTTGTTGTACCTTTACTGCGGTGAAATAGTCTTCATCGCTCTGTTTGCCAGATGTCTTACATTCCATTCACATATTTTCATTTCTGTTTATTTCAGGTTATCTGCTGTGTGGTTTGACTGAGCATCTTGGATAAAACATGGCAATCCAATATATCAAGCACAAATACCTGTGGATTTATGTTTTGAATTATGAGAAACTGTAGAATAAAACAATAATGGAGATTCCATCTGTGGTGGATGTGGAGAAACATCAGTTTCACACAGTTTTTGGATCACACAAATTTTCAACACAACTGTCATCTTCAGAAAACAACTCACCAGACCACAGAGGGAATGTAGCACAAAGCTGTTCACTGTTAGAGTCAGATCAGGACAAAACCAAGCAGAAGAAGAGTTTTGTCTGTGTCACTCATAACGGCATTGAATTTCCTGAGGTTGTGTGTTTTGAGGAGCCTGGACAAGTGTCAGTCGTTCTTGGTGGAGCAGCCCCTGACCTGACTTCATCAACTCCACCTCAGCTTCAGCAAGGAGGTACTGTGTTCACAGCATCTGGCTCAAATGAAAACTTTCCACTTCCTGTCACAGAAGGTCACTCAGACCAGGTGATTCATAATGGTCTGACAGGAGATTCTAACTGTGGATGTGTAAAAACAGACTTCCAGAATCTAGAGCCAATCTCAAATGGCCACGTCAATAGACATCCTGGCGACCCGTGCTCCATCCTCTATCTAGACTCCACTCCTTCCCTCATTGTCCCCTCATCTCTGCCCGATTCAGACCAGAGAGTCCAGGATCTCCCGCGCATTGTGAAGCACAAACTGAGCTCCATCACCTTTTCTGACTCCACTTCTACCAGTGGAGCCGACAGCCACGCGTTTGCCAATGAGAGCTCTGATGATGGAGGGTCTTCACCAGAGGAGGAGGAGTATGATGATCATGATCATGATGATGGTAATGATGATGATGATGATGACGACAACGATGTATTTCCTGAGCTGATTCAGACTAGAGAGCCCCTTGTCAATCACAGACACAGGAGCAATGGCAAAGACAAACAGAGGAGAAGCGATCACGCAGCCAGCAGCAATGGTTATGATGCAGAAGGGGAAACCAGCAGTAAGGAGGTATGCTGCCACTGACTTAACATCACATGAATGAAACATGTTTCCGCACTGATTCATAGTCATGTTAACTAAAAATAACTTACACAAGCTTTCAAAGATTGTTACCATCTGAAATACAACAGAGCAACACAAAAAAAAAACACTTACAAAAAAATATGTAACATCATATAACCTTAATATAACATTAATAGAATATAGCACATGTGAAATGTCCAAATATTTTTTTTGTCCCTCACTAAAAGCACATGTGGGATTGATCTTTTCACATCTTGTGTAATATGAAATATCCCACATTAGATCAGTTTTTATTATGTCAGAAATCCACTTGTGTATATGTGAATTTACTGTATGTGAAATGTTGATACACATGCACTCCACATATGAACTGCATTTGACATGTAATTAAAGAAAATAAATAATTTAAAAGTAAAATTAAAGGGGGGAAAGAATAAAGTTAAATCTAACAAATAAATGACCACAAGAAAACAGTTAATCAACATAATATACTGTATGCATTTGTATATACAGACAGACAGCTTTGAAAGTGTGGAGAAGATGAAGTGACATTATTTAACTTCAGTATAGTCTTTGGTCCATGGAGGAGTTACATCTGGCAGCTTCCTGCAGCTGGCATCATTACACTGTGAGATGATGTGTAGCTGGTAGAAATGTGTAGGAATGCACTAGCTTCGCATTCTGGTGAAACACAGACCCAGAAGGAATGCAAACAACTCTGCTTTCTCCACACTCCCTCAGCAGGCAGTGGTGTTTTGACAGAGCCCACTGCGAGCTGTATTAGCCTTCAATTATTGAGCGTCTCTCTTCTCTTCAACAAGTCAAGGCACATTTGAGTCTCCTTTTCGCATAACCTCTACCCTGACCTTGGTTTTAACCAACCTGTAACCCCTCATCTGTGTTTTTATTGCCTATTTAACGTCTTATATGGACATTTATAAATATGTTCAAATCTGTCAGACATGTTGCTTGTTACAGCTGGAGGGAACATAACGTAACGTAACTGTCATGCTTTTGTAAACAGTGAGCAGATAATAGTGCACATGTAAACCGTGTAGAGCAAACAGCTGATGGAGCTTAGCCCCTTGTCTGTCGGTTGGGTAGGATGTGGAGGTAATGCCAGTTTTATCTGCAGAATGACACTCTGCTCTGAATGGGTTGTTGTGGAGAAGAGTGGAAGTATTAAATATATTATAAGTATTAAATATTAATATTAATATATTATAAGTATTAAATATTATCAAAGACAGCAGGTTAATGCTTCCTCACGGTATCACACCATAAGCTCTGTTATCATGTGGTGGACTGCAGCATGGGCACCACTGTAAGAAAGATTTCAATTTCAAGCAACACGCTGGGAGAGAACTGAGGTCCACCGATTACAGGAGGAAAACAAGCTGCTTTTCCCCACATCACGTCCCTGCTGGTTTTTATTCCATAGTGCTTAAATAACACTGAAATCACTGTATTTACATTACAGGTTTAAAAATGTTGGATTATTGAATGTTAACATTTCTTATCCATGACCAACAATGACTGAATAAAGAGTAGATGTGGCTAAAATATTTTCAGGTATATAAAAGTCTGAAGATCTGATTAAATAATAATGATAAAAAAAAATATGACAGCCGCTGAAAATTCAGTTTAGTGTTAAATACAGAAGCTAACACAGAAGATTCATAGGAACAGTGCATGGGTGTAGTTGTTAATATTAACCATATGAGGGCAGTGTATGCCTAGTGTTTCCACTCTGCGTCTTCAGGGCTCCCCCCTGCCTGAATCATTTAGTTTAGCTGTGACTAAATGCCCCCAAAAACCAACATTCACCTATCTCTCCCACTCTGCAGATATGTCTGTTACTCTGTTCAGTTAGTGTTTTGCATTGCAGGATATTAAGAGTGTAATTTATTCCTCCAAGTAGCCAGGTAGCCGTTGCCCTTTCGCATGACCGGCTGCTACATTTGGATACCTCCATGGTGATCTCTGGCACTCTGTGGGTGGCGCGGACTAGGCACCGATCCCAGAGCTCACACACTTAACTCCTCATTTCCATGTCAAAGCCACTGTGTTGGGGTTCACAATGTGGCCAATTTGCGCTGATAAAGTTATAGTCAGCTCACATTTTGTTGTCCCTTGAAGATAACATTAATGCATTTATCCAAATGATTGACTCATACCAGCTCAGTTGCCATGGTATGAGGGCTTCGCACAATTGCCGGGGCCAGATCGAGGGGAAAGGCACGAAGAGATGAATCAAGGGTAGTGTCTCACTTGAGCGTCAAGCCTTCTCTGGAATTTGTCTCATTCGAAGCAGAAGTGCCCACATTCCTAACCAGCACCTTGTGGGGATGTCACTGAAAAGAGACAGTGTGAATGTGTTCCAGATTTGGCTTTAGCATGTGCAAGAATGGGGCATCTGTTTTTTCCATTTGCCTTTGACTGAGGCCTGGGGTTAATTGGTCCAGCTCACAAGATACTCTTACATTTGCATCTCTTGTACATTTTCAGTCATTATACTTAGAATATCAATGTGTTTTTTCCCCAAAAAATATCTTATAGAGCTTTTTCCTCTTGATCTGAAGACTTAAAATCATCCTTTCACTCAGTCAAACTCACTTATATACATACGACCACATACAACCACGTCCCTTGATCATGGACCAGCATTGGTGTTTGCATTCACAGTGACTTACTTCCAGATCTTCAGGTGAATACATATTCCTCCTATACTCTCTTCACAACAGCTCGGTTGGTCTCGATCTTAACTTCAGTTGGAGGAATGTTCGCCCACTGAGGTGCAGTCATGAGGATTTGTTCAGAATCCGTGAAAAGAAATTTAATTTGCATACACTTCTTTTGTCTTTTAACTTGGTGTTTGATAGTCAGGATGATAAAGAGAAACTACAGTCACTTCCTGATATGTCCCTGGTCTGGATTATGGGTTTTGCGGTATTCGGTGAAACAAGCTCTAACTGTGTATGTATGTTCAGACTGTTATTGCAGTTTTGTGTCCCTGAGTTGCATAAATATGATCAGAGCATCTTCTCCTTGGTCTGTGATGACAAAGATGGAATCAGAAACTGCAGGAGCATTTCTTTGACCTAGTGTTGTATTATAAACCTTACACGTTGAGGAAAGTTTGAGCAGAGAGTTTGTGACATCTGTTTGTTTTGGGGTGTTGTTTACATTGTTGACAATCAACCTATGCAAATTATGAAAGTACGTGAAGTGCCTTTAATATGTTATGTTATATTAACATTCCCCGGTCATTGCCACGCTTGGAAAGCAGACAGAGCAGAGAGGGGAAGCTTTATCTTTTCCTCTCAGTGACCCCTGCTGACCCCTCAGGCCCCAGAGGTCAGCAGGGGATTGGCCAGATTTAGGTAATTCCTCAGGGATTGAGGGAAAAAGGCACTTTCTCCCAGTGCCAGTCAGCTGACCCTGGGTGGTCAGCAGGCTGGATGGACTGTCTGGTGTCTAGGCCCTTAATTTCTCACAATTTAGAAAGAATGCAACATAAAATAAGTTTGTCAGTGCCTTAATTTGACATGTAATTCAAATATACTGCCTCATGGTGAATGTTACACAGCTTGTGGAAATTTTACTGACATATTCCAAACTCAGACACATTTATCCAAACTCAGAAGACTGTGATCTCTTAAAGTAAATGAATGGTAACAGTCACTGAGAAAACCACAGATCTATGGATTCCAAAGTGATTACAAACATTCTCACAACAGGTCACAAGGATGGCCTGTCCTGATTTGGGCCCCACTCTCTATCTCTTTCTATTTACTCTGCATATTTTTAGTCAAACCACAGTGAATTCATGAAAATACCAACACAAGTGACATATTTGTTTCCAAAATAAAAAAAAATTTTTAAAAATCAAAGCCCCTCACATATGGGCAACACCCTGTCCAAGACATTGTGGGGGTTTCCCATCAGAACAGTTATTGACGAGTCCCTTCAATGAAAAGATTGTGCATGTAGAGGCTTAATGTTATAAATGGAAAAATGACTTGATTCAGAAGTGACCGGCAGTAATTAGGCTCAGTCACACTTTTTTGTTTTATTTCCAGGAAATGAATGGTTATGTTGTTTTGGGTTTGTTTTGACCATTTATTTTGATGGTGGTTGGTGAATATGACTGGGATCATCATCTGTCATTTATAAATTAAACTAGAGTCAGGCAACATTAAAGGACCGCTGGCTGTAGAAACATGGAGACGTAGCTGTCTGTTATGTCATCCACAGGAGACATTTTGAAGCTTGGAATTTAGTTCATCACATGTTGTTTTCTCTGTCAGTTGTTTTCAACCAGATGTATCCAAAATTGAGCAATGCAGCGAATGATGAATGGAGATCATGAGAGATCATGGCGTTTTCTTGGATACAGTAACTTGGTAAACAAAACTCAAGAAGGACATGTCAATCAAGATGACAGCTCTATAATGTTGAGGAGCTTCCTAAGAAACACATGATGTTACTTTGGAACAAAAGTCATAGTGCGATTCTTGAACAGCGTCCACAAGGATGCTGTTGAAGCGTATGTAGCATGTGATCCTCTCCAGGACTATAGGCAAGGAATCCCCCTACATACACTCACTCACACTGATATCTCACAACAAAGTTAATTTATGTTTTGGTGACTGAGGTGTATCCTGCTGATTTATGAGGCAGGACCTCCAGATCCTCAGACACAGCTCCTGTCTGTGTGAAGATGGTCTATTTATATACACTGTGTGTCTGGGGAGTAGTGAAAGCCAGTGCAGGGAATTCCATCATGCTCTGTATGGCACACATGTCTGGAGCCCTCCTGCTTTGCTCTTTCACCCTGAGAAGCAGCAGAGGAGATCACATTTCCATGTGTGGCAGCAACAGTCCACTGCTGTAGCATCTGCAATTTACAAGATACTTTTTTGGGTTTGCTTGTGTAGGGCAGTGTGGTAAATTGACAGAAGCTCTTACCTTACCTAAAAGCTCTCATGTGCCAGACAAGGCTGACATGGATGGATGACAGTTACTGGACAAACTAGTAAACTTGGTTTGAAAATTTCAAAAATGTTTTTATTTGAATAAAGTTTAGCTGAAGCATAAAATTAAGGTGCCAAACAATTTGAATGATGTGTTGATAGCTCAATGTGGCATGAACCTCAAATTAATGCCTGAAAACTCCTGTACTGTGTGTGTAGTTGGTGCGATGTAGTAAGGTGATGTAACAAAAAAATAAAAACTAATTTTGTGCACAACAAAAATCTTTAAATCCAGATAAAATGAGAGACAAATATGTGAAAATGCCAAATTTGGGGGAAATTATTAAAATAGAATCCAAAAACAAAAACCAAAAAATATGTTGGCTTTGTGCTAAAAAAAAAAACTAGGATTTAACAAGTCTGAAAAATTGTGATCAAATTCACTAATTAACACTGACATCTGGGATTAAACAAGAGCCAAACATGTATTAACATGCCAATATTAGCTCAAGCTCTTACTTAGTACTGTATCAACAGGTTGGCTTGTCTGATTACCCACAGGAGTCTCCGCAGGTCAAGTCTCCGTGGTCGGAATCAATGAGCCATCTGATGAGGAAACTGGACCAACTTAACCTGGACATAGAAGAGGCTCTGAGTGCGAGCTCGTCCCCCTCCGACACACCCTGTACTACCCGCAAAAAACAGGTGAGACTGTGTTTACGCAGCCTGGCATCAAAAATTTACTGTGTGTGTTCTGTGGATATAAAGCAGCAGAGGTACAACCTCCAGTACCTGGAGGTATGTAACAGTATGTACGCTGTCACGGTTGGTACTGTATGCATTCCTGTAAAGTGTATGCTGCATACTTGGTCATGCTTTTTAAACTTCACTAAATCAATTTACTCTGCTCTGTTGAGAGAAAATCCCATTGGATTATTGGACCTGTAAGCGACAGGTGTTCAGCAAAATTTTATGCCCCGCACAGTTTTAAAAAAGTGTTTCACATTCTGTTTGGATTCTCAATTCAAACGATGGTAACCTACAAACCCAGTATTGATCTGGTGTGAGTTGCTGTGACTTGTGAGATGTGGGGATATAGTCAGTCTGTGACACTATGGCCTTTGTCAGGCCATCTTACAGTGTCTCGCTGAGTTAAAGCTGTTTTATGATGTAGGTTTGTAGCTCTCAGATGTGATACTGGAGTCTACAGAGCTTTAGTTGGGTCTGAATGGAGCGGCAGGAACAGACAGCTGTTGTGCTTCTGAAGCTGTGACTGGGACCATGCAACTCTGTTCCTAAACAGAGCTCTTCTCATGGTGGCATGTTTCATGAAATATCCAACTAGAGTTAGCATTCGGGAACAAAAGTGCTCTTTTGGGCTCCGTATGCATGTATGACACAGAGGACCTGTTGTACTGGAAGGGAGTTTGTATGATTTGGTCCATTAGGAATGGTTGACAGAGGCTTACATGCCTCCCAGGCATCTGCATAACCATCCCAGGCATTCACTATCACTTGCTTTAACTAATGACAGGCAACTGGGCAGGACAAGACATTTTTACTGGGATATTTGACAAGGTCATAATCTCTGTCCTCTCAAAAGAAGATCCACACATACAGGCTCCTTTGTGTGCCTCTGTCAAGCTGAATTGAGAGTGGAGATTTCACTTCCCCAGCCGTTGACCTCAGCCTCTTGTTTTCTTTTCCCCTGGCCACCGTTGAGACCATCCTGTCCCAGTCTGTTCACTCAGACACAGACAGACCCAGTCGTGATTGTTGTTGTGATGTTGTTGCAGTGGGGTGCTGTTTCAAAGTCCACTTTAAATCAAACCCAGAACAACCAAGTTCTCCAAGGACCAGACGGAGGGGAATGTCCGAGCCCAGACAGACTTTCTGCTCCTCGCAGCGCCTCAGTGGGAGCCAGAGCAAGAACCAAGAGGACGGTAGGTTTCTCCAACCATCACATCGTCACAGAGTCAATAGGAAATCATAGTAGTGTACTGAACAGTACATGTAAACTTGCTATGTACAGTACTATGGTCCACTTCTCCACATGTTTTGTTTTTTCAGCTTAAATCTAACTTAGTATTTTTGGGTGACTGCCATGATCTGTTTACTTCCTGCATTGCACAAAGTTTTTTCTAATTCAAGGCTCTTTCTAACTTTTGCCGGCAAATGCTCACTTTGGGTCCATCCTAAATTAGCATTTTACGTATCTAAAATGTTCACCCTTGGATTAGTTTTATTTTATTTTTATTTTCCTATCAAAATGCTCAAGGCCTTTATACACGTGTTATTTATTTATTCATGGAGACGCGAGTTGTCTTTTACAGAAATGTCCCAATCATATGCTCATAGTTAAACACATTCACACCTGGAAGATCCAGTGGATCAGTTAGGGTTTAAAAACACCACTGTGGAGAGGGGCAGAAAAAAAAACAGAATGACTTTGGTGAAAGAATTCATCCTGTTACAAAATATTTTCATAAGCTGTCTTACCAGTTTCCTTTAAGAGTAAATAACAGTTTCATTTCACAATCCCATATTTGACCCATAAGTCAAAGTCTCTCTGTGTTGACAGAAGGAGGAAAAACATCACAAAAGACATTACAGACGTAGATTTCTTCTTAAGATATATTCATCAACAGTCACCTAAAATTCTGACATTCCCTCAGGTACAGCTGCTCTTCCCACTACATCTGTAAATATTTAAGGTTTGGGAATAAGGTCAGTTTAGGCATTCTTAAACAAGCAGCACTCACTTCTGCTGGACCAAGTATATAAATGTCACCATTCAGAAGCCCTAAAAGAAACAGACAACTGAGAGATTTGCAGAATGCGGGGTGGCTTTAAATTCAAAGCCTTTCAGCTTGAGCTTTGTGCTCTCTTCATGGCTCTTCTGCAGCCTCATGGCAAACAACCTGCTTGTGAGAGAAAACGAACATCCAACCAAATACTCCCAATATAATGTGTTATATAATGTTATATTAGGTCTGTTTTATACTTAAGTTTTGTTTTGTTTGGCTGGAAAGATTGGGGTGAGACCAAAATTACATTGAGGGTTGAAGAAGAAAGAAGAAGAAAATTGTTTTGTCTGTAGGCACTGGGTAGTTCAGATGAGATGAAGCTGCTCAGAGTAGATGCCACCTGTCTCTTTTGTGGAAGCCATAACTGCCTCTTGAAAATGACAGCAGCGCAGGTTAAAACTTGAGGACAGCTGGGAATGTTGACAGATGTTAAAGACAAAAGTATTTTGGCTGTGGTGTAACCTTGAGCTTAATGAGATCACATGTTGCTCAATGGCTGTTTCATGATTGATAATTATTTTCCAGGTATTTTTAAAATCATAAATTTCATGTACACCACACTGCTGAAATAAGATGTAGGGCAAGGGTGATGTCTGAAAATGTTTACATTTTGGTTGACGGGCTTCTTTGCTCTATTGCAAACAGTTATATAAGAAGATTGACACCAATCTTATATCTGTCTATATATAAGTCTACAGTTGAGCGACCAGTAAGCTACTGGCTTTTGTCCAGTTTTAACAAAATTCCTCACAGCATGAACTTTATCTCTCAACCAGCATGCAAATTAAATGTATTACCCCAAACTATTCCTTTAAGTTTGTCTTGTGGTTTAAGTTTGACCCCGCAGAGTTTCCGAAAACAGATGAAATGACATGTCAGCAGCGTTGCACATGTAGAGATGTTTTCTTTCCTCCTCTGTACCCTCTAACTCTTACATAAGAGCTCTGGAGTCCCTCTGAAACTTCTGACAGCAGGGAGTGAGAATGTGATACAGATTGAATCACAGTTTCAGAGAGTTTCAGAGTCTAAGAATAAACTACTCGAACGTGTGAGCCAGTGCCCAGGCTCGACCCTGTTTGAATAGGCAGTCACAGCTTGAGGGGAGATGTTTTGGGGATGCATCTGATAGAGGTTTTTGGCACCTGCCTGGAAAACCTCTGACTCCCTCCTGCCTCTGTATGATCAACAACTGGAATGCGCCTCATATCTCCCTCAATCGTCTGCGCACCAAGAAGGCTCACTTTCTCTTCTCTTTGTTTATTCCTTATATCATCACTTATATCACACAGTGACTGAAATAAAAGATGATATGCACCTATTTGTCAACAGACTGCATGATAGGAATTGTCTTAAAAAGTTGTCCCAATGGCAAAAAGTAAAATGAGGAATTTCCAAGCTTCTGTATTCTACAATAAAAGTACTTTTTCTGACTCTTCTGACCTTGATACTGCAGGCTCAGAAGAGCAATTTGTTGAATACATTATAATATACTTATAGAAAAGGAATAGGAGTGCAAGTCAGTCATTTGTCAGACAAATAGCAAAAGGTTCACAACTTCCAACTTCTTAAATGTGAGGTCCTGCTGCTTTTTTTTCTTTTGTGTCATTATAAAGGAGAATTGTTCAGACAAAACAAGCCCTGTGAAAACATAATCTTGCCTTGTGTCATGTGTATTATATGTATTAGTTGTCTTGACCTTGCTGTTCTGTAGTCTTGCTGAGGCCATCTGTCCACTTCGTTTCTATTATTGGTGGATAGAGACGTATTTGGGTTGAGGGCTACTAATTTTAATTGGTGTTGACAGAGACGGACTGAACAGAGGACGCCCTGCTCTGTCATTCGGACTGACCGGTCGTGTAACTGCCCTGTTGACTCTTAGGCAGAGTGTCATTTGTGCTGGGACAGTAGCTATCATTCACACACTCAGACCTGTCACTCCATATAAACATCCTTGTTGGTGTAAGCAAGGGGGAGTTTCCTCTGTGACAACAGTCCTGAAAGGGACCTGGTGCTTTTCCTCTGTGGAGGATGTCACTTTTCCTGACCTGCAACCATCTGACTGCGATTGGACTGAACTAGGACAATGTGTGTTTAAAGTGGGTCAGGGCTTACCAGTATGAAATACTTTCTTTTGGCTGGCAAGAAAGGAAGAGAAAGAGAGTGATGTGTTTGAGCCTTCGAAGTTTTGTCAAATCGGCACATCTCCTCTGGGACCCAGCATCTGGTTTTTGGAGTGCTAATTTTCCCAAGTTTATTTCTGAAACTGGGTCTAGAGCTGGTCTTTGGAGACCAATGTATCGAGCCCATCATATTTACAGAAGACAACCCTATCTCCTTTCTTCAAAGACACGTAGTTTATGATTTTTAAGGCACAGAGATAATGACCCACAGTGTTTCTGTACATTAAACCCAACCTTTGAACTCAATATAGAGGTATTTAGAAATGTGAGGAAATTCTGCCAGACCGTGCCAAATCTCACAGTCAATAATGAGGGATACATCAATGGCAGCACCTCATAGTTTTCAGAGGCCCCACTGACCTCTTTCATGTTTAAACAGGGGTAAAAATACATATAAAAGGGTATGAGTCATACCTTTATGACCAGAGTCAGAGTGCTGGGTTCTTGTACCCAGAGCGAAGGTTTGGCTTGCTAACCCTGGAGCCAAACGGACACCCCTGGTGGTTCAGGACTGAAACCTGCCAGAAATTTCTTGGCTGCAACCTTTTCTCTGCTTTTAATCTTTGCCCTGATTTGAATAAATCAAAAATGTACTGCCACGTGCCCACTGTCCTCTGTCCTCATTTGCCATGTGGCTGAAAAGTGTCAGGAAAGCGTGTAACGAAGACAGATAGCATGCAAACAAAACCACCTGTCCTATTTAATCCAGCCAATCAGGTCATCTTTGTTGTCACAGGGAAGAGGCAGCCATATAGGTCGCTTGTCCAGCCAAGCGCTTCTTTACCCTGCGAGCGTTTCTGCTGCTATGGCAACACTGTGGGTCCGTGGCCTTCATGAAACATGCAGTTCACAACTAACTTATTGTGTTGAGTCCAACTTAACAAGAAAACCTTTGCAAATATGTTGATAGAAGTTTGGATCAGCGTCACTGCAGGCTGATTGCCAACTGACTGTCATGACGAAGGGTCAACAGTATCGCAAACAGGCAGGCTGGGAGTTTATGCAGCGTTTTGTCTCTGTTGGGGGAAAAAAATGTGGCAATGGGGCGAGCAAACAAGAGTGTAAATCAGACCAGTGGGGCACACAGGGGAAATGCAGGAGAGAGCTGGGCACGAGAAGGGAAGTGAACCTGACTGGTCCAGATCAGGAAGACACTTTAACTCAGTCAAGAATATGTGCAGTTATAAGTAAATGTTTTAGTTTGCTGGTAAAAGGTAGTATGAATCACCTACTTTTCCAATACTGTAACAGCGTCCTGGGGGCTTCGTTTACAGCTCATAGTGGTTTTTATGTGGTTCATTTTCTGAGGTGTTATTACTGTGGTGAGAACAGATAAATGGGAATAGCTGGCTGATGAGCAGAACATCAGCCTCTGAGTCAACAAGTACCAAATCATGCCACTATTACTGCTGTGGAGACTCTTTATTGACTTTTTCATTACGTCAGTGATTTCACTATTGAAGAATGCACAGAGGCATCCTCTATTCCTGAATTCAGTGAACTGGGTGTAGTATCTTTTGATGGTTTCCACAGCCAAATAATGTGAGATGCTTTTAGACTGAAGCTATGTTCAAAAGCCAAAATCTCGATTTCATTGTCACCACTCACATTCCTCTCCTCCATGGTTTCAGTTATCCTCAGCTCAAAATCACATCAAGCTTTACAGCGATTTACTGACATTTTGTTCTTCCTTTTGTCTTGCAGATGCTCAATAAAATGACCCATGCAGCAGGTGCAGGTAAGAAAAATATTATTATGATTATGTTTTACCCCCAGTTGATGCGTTGTGGTTATATCGCACTCTCAGACTCACTTGAGGAACTGGTTTTGAGCTCTGACCATAACCCTCCATCTTTGTCACCCTTCAAACAAAGAAGTAATTCAGGTGGAGAGGAGAGTCTAAAATGTGCGTCTCTCTGTTTGTCTTAAGCCAGTGATGGACGGGCAACCTGTGCAGGGTGTGTCGTGTCCATGGCACCCATGGACCTTTAAATAAACTTGAGCAGCTATAGAAAATGAATGAATTGATGTGGTAACATCAGTGACTAAATGCCCATTATAAAACATGTGTGTTTGGCAAGAGTGAGAGTTTTTTCATAGCACACCTTGCCTGAATATTAATATTGTATTTACTTTCACTGGAACTGAAAAGGAACCTACAGTAAATCAGACTTTGCTGTGATTTCAGGGTGCATATTTTCCTTTCCCATTTCTGTTAATTTTAACTAAAAAACAAAGATTTATCTTAATAAGCATCAGCTCTCCCTATATGTTCACTTGGCAATTAGACTAAAAGCTACAAGAAAAAGGAACCTAAAACATTGTCCCTTATGCCTCATGAAATAATCTTTTACACAAACTAAGTCTTGGTGTTTTGGACAGAACTTTATACCTGGATCACTTTCAGAGAGTCTTTTCAGTCAGTGCTGTACTGTAATTGAAGGAGAGCTGCTCCACTGTCTGGCACATTATGAAAATCTCCCTGCAAGTTGATCCTGTGCTGCGTCCTGTTTTGCACTGGGGGCATTACTCAGGCCTCAGACAATGTTAAAAGACTGACGGCCACAGGTGTCACAGGCGAGCTCCACCTCCCTCCCTCTCACCCAACCGGGGTCTCGGGAATGTCCAAGCACGCAGGCTCTTATTTTACAGGCCTTTCTACATATTGGTCACTTGGTGGTATGTAGTTAAAATTAGGCAGCGTGCCAGATCATTGTTTCTGTTTTGCTGAGGGGAAATATTTGGCCCGGTGTTATGTGGCCCTTGGGGGGTGGCTGTGGGATTTGGTCAGATGCCATTTTAGGCTCAGGTTGCACTCTCACATGACCTCCGTTGTGTATGATGGTACTGCACAAGTGGACATTAAGGTCTGGAAAAATTCCATGTCACTTTTATGCAGCAGTTAACTAATGTGTGGTCTGCTGTTGTGTATGAGATATGTGCTGTGACCGATCATTCCTCATTCCTAACTGTAATTCTTGGAAACCTTAGTGTGAGACCACCATGAATAACATCAACATATTTGTCAACACACCTATGAGAGTTTCTTCAAACACATTTATCATTATGTTTTTCCCCTATATGACTTTCATAGCCAGCTGTGGATTTAGCCACATGCGTCCTGTTTTAGGTGGTTATCTTGACTTGATTGAACCAGGCCAGAGGCAGTGTCACTGTCAACTTCATTTAGCCATCAAGAAAATGAAATCATATGAAAACATATGGTTTCAATTGGAATCTAGTGATAAAATAACGTGTAGAGTGATGCTGTGAAAAGGACAAAGCTGGCAAAGAGTCAGGCACATTAGGTACAGCTGGGCTACGGAGACCTGTTTTATGACACGGATACGAGACGGCCAGATGGTTCTCAGTATCGACCATAACAACACTGTCCACCTCATTAAAATGACATTGTCCAGGAGAGGAAAGCACATTCTTTAGCTCCAGATCCAAAATAGCAAAGCAGCAGTGAGAAAACTATTGGTATTATGATATGTGCTGCTAATGTATGGTGTCATTTTTTGGCCCTCATATGCACACGGTTTGTTTGTAAGTACACAAGACCACAACACCATACAGCTGCAGGTAAATAAAATGTTCTGGTTAACATAGAAGTAGTAAAGACTGTGGAGCATGTCAACTTAAAATCATATATATTCAGAACACCATAATAAAATAAACATGTATTTTACAATCTTCCAATTTTAGTGAAGTGACAATTTTGAATCTGAAAGTGTGCTTGCAGTGTTTTACTGTTATCAAATGCAAACATGCACAATTTTGCATGGACTTGGCATGATTGTTAATGCATGGTTGGCCTGGTATGTGGTTTACAGAACATTTATCCCATCATATAACATGTATAATCCTACTAGTAAAGTGCAAAGGTGGTCTCTCTGTTTCTGAGATGTAAGGAGCAACACAGCCGGCAGGAGCCGCTGCTGTTTTTTGTCTTTTTTAATTCTCATTCCTTTACATTTCACTCGACACTGCAGTGCTTTTAACAGCCATGGATTCTGTTGAACAATGGCCCACTTGTTGGTCTTATAGTCAACACTGATAATAAGCTCATTGCTGTTTTAGAAATGAGATAGTGAGCAGAGATTTCAAAAATAGTTTGGGGAATTTCAAAACTCTTCTCACTTGTTTTTATTTATTTAAGCTGTGGAAAAAAGACAAGACCTTTTAGCCCACTTGACTTGTTGTTTTGTTTTTCCTTTGGCTCCATCCTAAAACCACATATGGATATGCTCAGAGAAGATTTGGTCTATGGAGGGGAAAAACCTTAATCCTCCCTCTCAAATGTTTATTTTCTGAAGGCATTACTCAACATTTACAGAGCATTTTTCAAGTTGAGTAGATGCTGGGCCAAAAGTGCCTTGCTCCCTCTCACACAGCATCATTTGTATGGAAATCTATTCCCTACAGACTTTTTAATTGCATTGAAGAAATGAATGGCTTCCTCTGGTGAGAAGAAGCAGCTACGTTCATCCTCAAAGCCCCGCTGTCTTAACTGAAGCTAATCACAGAATCAATGAATCTGCAGTGACACTGCAGTGCTGAACACTTGCAAATCCAGCCAGGTCCCTGTCAGAGATACAGAGCAGATAAGGAGAAGGAAGCTGCATTTATCTGTCTGATCTAAAACATGTACTCAGTAGTGAGCAGATATTTGTAGTGGATGCATTTATAATAGTCTGAGGAAAAGTAGTTGTGCAGAACCCATGTGACTTTTAACCTGCATATACAAATGGTCATTTGCTTTTGTTATGATAAACATCACCTTCCCAAATGCCAGTCTGGAGGAAAATGACACAAGTGGGTCTTAAACAGCACTCTGTGGCCCCAAACTGCCAGGCCAAGGCTTCCCACTCTGCCCCTGTGGTTTCAAACTGAGTTACACAGATCCTCTCTCTGAATAAATATGCTAATCTACTTTCAATGTGGAAATCTCCTGCCACTGATTAGAAGAAAAACAAAGATGAAACTTTGTGAATCCCTAGGAGGCTCCTTTCTATTTGTAAGTAACTTGAAGACTTCTCTCCCTCACACTGTGGCATGAATGGCTCCCATTAAAGTGCTGAAGAAAAGGAGGGAAAAGGGAAGTTTTTTAGTGTTTTATTGATTCCTTTCTTTCCTCCAGAGTCAGTGTGAAATGTCATATGGTGATTGATTCCCATATGCAGCCTTGCTGCGGTTATTGATTCTGATTTCAGGGCCATTTAAATCAAGACTGTTCTGGCACTCAGATAAGAGTCTTTGACATGTTTGGTAGACTGTAAATGGGAGATGAACTAAATAGTGAATGTGTGTGTGGTGTAAAACAAGAAGAACTGATTGGCAGAAAATGAAAAAGAAAATGGTATGGATATAATTTTTTATAAAAGTTCTTTGGTTTTGGCAACACTTCTGGTGATAAGCTATAATAGCTGAGGTGTTTTGGCACTGGTTGTAGTGTGTGCATCACACGTCAGTTGAATGGTGTCAACAAATGTGACGTACTTGTACTTGAATTACCCGTTGATTAAGTTACATTTGCAGATGCTGCATTTCTTCATATGTTTATTGGTGGTTTATATGGTGGCTATTTCTGTTCCTTTTTCCTGCTGTCACTTATTCCAGTAACTCAACACAATGTCACATCCTGAGGATTATTCCTGGACATATACCTGCCTGACAGCAGCTCCCTGGACAATTTCACTTAACACAGAGAAAATGTAATACAGGCCTTGATGATTTGGTTTAATGGCACTGTAGAGTTACAGCCAACCACCAGGCTTTTACTCGTGACTCCCACATTATGAGACCAATATGATCATCCATCTCACTGTGAAACGGCTGCTCTGTGGGGCCCCTATGAGTATACACTGTTATATAAATCAGTGCAGCAACAGATGAAGCACCAGCAGGTATTATATAACGTCGATGATGACTAATGCATTACAGCCGGGTTATCTTTTCTGTTTTTGACTCCCGTGTGTTCCTCAGCTGTTCCCAGAGCCTGGGCCTCCATGCAGTCTCACCCCAGGTCACTGCCTGGTGCTGAGGACTGACAGTGACCTCGGACAGCTGCAGTCTCTCTTTCTTTCCCCACACTGTGTCTCTCTGGAGGCCTGTTAGGAACTGTGATATACATGTCACAAGAGCTTCTTAGAAACGAATGAGGACATATGAAACAGCCTGCAATAGTCACCTACATTGTTTATATCAGAACATGTTGAACGTGAGAAGAGGCCCGGTGAATATTGAAATCAGATGTAGCCTTGGATGTTTTGAGCTCCAAGCAGGATTATTAACACTGTTGTTGTTCGCTGGTTTCTATTGGGTTGTGACCTCACTGCTGTTACTGCAGTTTTTATTAGGAAATCTTTTTGTTGTGACAGAAATGATCCAGACTTAGCTAAGTGTCACCGAGTTCCCAGGGGCTTTTTAAAGGAATAGATCATTTTAGAAGAATGGTGCTGTTTTTCCTATTTGTTCAGGATTACACAAACTTGTGGATGCCTTTTAACAGCACGCCTCTGCTGTGTGCTGTTAGACTCAATCTTTAGAAGTCTTGTAGTTCATCCAAAATCCAAGCAAATACATATATGATAAAGATTACCTAGACTTCTATGTGTTTGTTGGACATCTCCAAACCCACTGGAGTTGTGATGTTGCTTTGTCAGCCTCCTCTCTCCTGAAAATGCTTTCCACAGGACGTTGGAATCTGGCTTGCTGCATGGATCAGCGGTCACAAGAGCATTACAGAGGTCCCTCATTGATGTTGATCACTGAGGCCAGGCTCCCAGTGAGCGGTCCAGGTCATCCCAAAGGCGCTGACTGATGCTGAGGTCAGGGCTCCACGACCAGTCAACACATCTTTATGGGCCTTGAGTTTTGTTGACAGGGCATTGTCATGTTAAAACTGTAAAGGGCCTTCCCCAAACTCTTACCACAGAGGTGGAAACACAATGTTGTCTAAAATATCATTAACTTCCGTTGCCTTAAGATTTCTCTTAATTAGTAGTCCACAAACTTTTGCTCATACAGTTTTATTTTATTTTATTTTAATTCTTCTACTGCAGCTAAAGGTACCTGTAATCCGATGCATGGATAAACATTTGGACATGAATAAGAAGTAACTGTATAAATGACTCCATAAATGACTGAATATAGTCATGAATATAGACTGAATATACAATTCACACCTCATTTATTTAGGTCAACTGTTCCTCTTTGCAAGTTCTCTGTTACATTTTTATACAATTTTGAAAAACTACTCGATTCAACAGATTTCCTGCAAGTGAGGATGTGTTGTTCATAAGTTCATTCTCAGACTATAGAGCAATAAATAAGGCAAGGCTATAGAACGCTGTTAGCAAAAAATCCAAATTTGACAAGATGATGATGTTTCTCTTAAGAACTAGGAAACAAGTGCACTGATGGGACAGAGACACTGATCTTCTACATGGGACAAGAAGATTTCAGGATTTCAGGAGACGTCACGACCACAGGACTTTTTAAACTTGTTTGAAAAGGAAACGTATCACAGTGAATCTGTCCTTCCTTCTTTATTGCCCCAAGAACATGTGTGCTGTGTTAGATGTGCCGTTGATACTGAAAAGGAAAGGCAACGTAGCACATTTTACTTCCACAACCATGTTTGAATCCAGTCATGCATTTTCATTAGCTCTGTGACTGTTTAAAGACGTAGCAGGACATTGTGAAATGTCTTGATTTAAAGGCTGCTTATAGCTGCAGGAAAATCCATTTCCATGAGATTGTACCGCTCTTTTCTTTCCCCGTCTACTTGTTGCCTAACAGGTGCCAGATCGGTGACATCATGCGCTAAATTTATAAGCAAGTCGTCATTTGTAGATCCAGCTCAGACTATAAAGGGTGCTGCTGGCATGACGAGTGAACGAAAAATTCCACACATGGAAAGATGGAAAATGACTTGTGGTTTCCTGAGTGCAGAGGCCAGTGCGGCTGTTTGACAGGGAAAGAGAGGGAAAAAAGAAGCCTGGTAGTATTTCTAGACTTTTCTGTGTATATACAGTAATTTGTCAAGGTTGTGAAAACATTAGAGAAACTATTTGGGTAACCCATTCTGAAATCTGAAAACGTTTTTATTGCAGTTTCAACATTTTTATTACAATTATTGCAGCTATCACACATAAAATAGCAAATAATATAATTTAATAGTGCCTTCAAGGCCCGTGTACTGAATGAGCTCGTCGTGTTGAATAATTTGCATCATGTTTGAACATAATTTATTGCCAAGTATAAATCATCTGGTTTGATCCTGTCATTGTGCATAGTGTGTGTTCATAGAGCTGCTTCTGCAAGTTTTATGTTCTTCAGTGAGAGGAAACAGATTTATTGTTGTGATCCATAATTATAACTACATTGCCAATTAGAAAAGAAGCAGTCAATAAATCCTTTGGGGAGCAACTTCCTCAAAAGAAACCAAGGTGAGAGTGTTTGCTGTGTGTGTCAGTGTATGTGCGTCCTGAGGAATTCAGGCCTGGGTTTTGTAAACTAAGTGGAAGGAGACGTGGGCAGCTGTGTCAGGATGCAGGCCAGTCACAAGGGGACAAGCGCTCTGTATGTGTGTGAGTGCATGTGTGTGAAGCAACACAAAAGCTAACAGGTTGGTCCAGCACTCAGCTGCCAACTAAAGAAGGAGGCAGTAACAAGATTTAGGAAGTAATGAGACAGGAAGGGCCACACTGCTGCAGGGTCCCACACCAGGATGTTAGTAACTAAACAGTCAACAGGCTTGAGCCTGTTATCTCCTGTGTGTGTGTGTGTACCTTTTCTATGAATGCTCACCACTCTGCTGGAAATGAATCCAAACAATAACTCCTTCCTCATCCAAAGCTTTATCAAATATGCTGCTCCACTTCAACAGTTTCTCTGTGTTCTTGCATACACACACACACACACACACACACACACACACACACACACACACACAAACACAGTTTCTAAGCCAAGAACATTTCCGCAGAGTTGGTTTAGATACAGTTACCACATAGTCTCTGTCACTGGCCTCCCAAATTTCCCACATAAACCACAGAGATTCCAGATGTTGCCAGGAGGCAAAAAGTCTGCGCCTCCGCTGGGCCTACAGCCCCTCGCCTCCACATCCTCAGGTTGGCCGAGTGCGTGGTATGGTTCACACCAAGCACCGTGTCTTTCTGCACTGAAGCAAACCCGTGGGTACCAGGCTACTGGAGATTTACATAGCTGCACACTTCCACCTGTACCCAGATAAAAAAAAAAACACTGCACAGTGTTAAAAGAGGCTCTGTCCTGGGGCAGTGTAGCACTGCAGCTTTCTTGTGGTTTCAGACCTGATTAAACAATTTGGCTCAGTAATCAAAGAGCAGTAGCAGGCAGAGGCAGAGCAGACTTCCTGCATCCTCTCTACTCTCTGGCTCATGGGCTTTAAAAGTTAAGGGCCCAGCAGGACTTGTTTGTGTCTCCATTTGAAAACAATACCTGCTCTGTACTTTCAGCTTATCACGGCTGATGAGTTGAGCAGAATTGTTGGCAGTGGACAATTAGAGCGTCCACATATGGATCATTTAAAGAAGTGATAATTAAATCAATGATCTCTGAGACATGATGATGATGAAAGTAAAATTAAGCTTTTCCTTATTTTAAAGTATCTTTTTTTGAGGATCAAAAATAGTTTTCTTCCATGTTGCTAACACAGCACAGCTTTTATAAACAAGTAGTCTGAGAACACTTAAAGTGTTCTCAGAAAGGATGATGGTTTCTATTAAACGGAAATGTTTTGTATTTTGAGAATCAACAGATCCTAGGAGGGAAAACTGTGATGATTTCAAACAGGACTCTATATGTAGGACATTTGTCATAGAAAGGGAATGAGCCCTGCTGTAGTTTTTTAAAGCAGCCGTCATTTCACATTTGGTCTTTGTCAGAACTTTTACAGCAGTTTCTATCTTGAGACTTCTTGAAGTATAAACATTAACTTCCTGTTTGAATTTGTTTCTGCAGGCTAATGTCATGCTCCAGTATACTGTATCTTGTCCACTATATTTATTAGTGATTGCTGTGAAGGTGCTGTGCAGCAAAACTTTCCTAATGTGCATTTCCCATCACTAGAAAGGTGATTGAAATTAGTCCCTGGTGGGAAAAAAAGAGACAAACCAACTTGAAAATACCTTAAAATTGATATAACATGGGATTTTTTTCTGCATCTGCCACCTTTGTGAGAAAAAGAGAGAAACTGACTGGGGGAGTTAGAGTGATTGAGAGAGAAATGTACCTCTGTGATTAAATCCTCATTGCTCTAATAGGAACCAGGTGCTGGACAGTGGTGTAAATGTTTTCCCATGCATTTTTGTGGGCAATGCAGCCTTAACAGATTCAGACCTGACAGCATTACATGCTTTGTCATTCAATGAAACAATAGCCACATACGCTTGTCATGCCAGTTTTACATTCCTCCAGCCTCTTTATACCCCTGCAAGCGTTCACTTCAGGAGCAGTTTTATATTTATATTTTACATAGTTTTTGAAGCAATCCTTTGGATTTTTTTTTCGTGTTTTTACACCCCTTTCTTTTGTAGTTTAATTGGCTACAGAAAGTCAAGTTATGTAACAAACTGCTGTGGTGGGAATATTTGGAATAAATATAATGGTTGAGTCATGTGAAAATCTGCAGCTTTTTATGTTTTGTTGTTTGATGTAATTGATTAACTGTTTGGAAATGAGTGATTCTATAAAGAAGTACCTCGACTGTAGGAAGAAACCATGACGTTACAACAGACGGTCCTCTAAGAAAATAGAATTAGTGGCCACTTTAATGGATTGGGACCAAAGTCAGCTCCTCCTTCCCCAACCCCATAATCTAAACCCAGATATACACCACATGTGTGGCTCCTCTGGAAAAATGAACTCGACTTGGGAATATATGGTCAGGAAATTTATAGCACATGCCTGGGACGAGCCCTCAGGGGCCGGGGCGGAGGTGGAGGGGAGCTCTCCCCTCTCCCTGCTCTCTGAGCCTTGTTTCCATTAGGCTAGGAAGAGCAATCTCCCAGACTATTCAAGGGGGCCTGGTGTAAGACCTCTTGGCCAACAACATGACCCAATCGTGGAGAAGAAATCAGTTTCCTCACATCTGGGATTTTCCCACTGCAGCTACGGGGCAGCATTCCACATCAGTCACCAGACGCAGACACAGGCAGCGTGCACACAGACACAAACTCTGGAATTCAGTACACAAATAAATATGTGTTTATCTGCGTGTGTTTCTTAAAGTGGGGGGATGTTGAGGGAGAGTAGGCTAAAACTAGTCCAGAAAATGTGCCAAAAGTTTTTTTTGTTTTTTTTTAGGCAAAACGAGTGCTCTCTAAAACCTGCCCGGCCAAAACAAACAAGTGGGTGAGTCAGCGAAGGGAAAACATTCTCAAGCTGATTGATGCTTCCTCTCTTTGCATCTGCTATTACTTCCACTGCCAAGGACCTCCAGAGGCTAAGTCATCGTCTAGCCACAATGATCCTCGCTGCGATAATGCCTATCTTTATTGTGCAACGGCTTTCTTTTTAGAGGGAGAGAGGACCGGCACGGCGGTGGGGCTGTGTTTACCTCTCTGGTGATTCATGTCGAGAGAGGTCAGAACCTTGTATCCGCACTTCCTCCATCACTTTTACTCTGGTTGCCTGACAGGGACGGTATTGTCTGTCTGTCCATTCCAGCCTTGTCAGTCACTGAGCCTGGAGATTGATGCCTTGTTTACAACTCTGACATCTAGTATACTCATTCATTATCCTGTTTTCAGCTCCTGCCATCCCAGATCAGCCAGTGGATTAGTTAGATGATGGACGGATGATTTAAGGAAGCTTCTTTGAGTCTTTGAATTTGTAGGAAATAGACAAGTTAAGGAGGAATCTATTGCCTTTGGTTTTGGGTTCAATTCACAGAGGCATAATTTTGTATAATATAACCTGCAGCCTTTTGCTTTGTGAGCTTCCTGGTTCTCGTGAACAGCAGAAGACAAGGTGCTGACCCTTCCTGAAAAGTCATGGGATCAAATGAAACAGGTTCTCCACACAAGTGTGAGTGTGTGTGAGTGAGTGTGTGTATATTTTCTGTCCGCTGCTGTGTTTTAGCCTGAGGGCTGAACAAGCCAGGCTGAAAATAGTAACATGCTGATCATGACTTGTGACCCACGCTGAAAAAAGCATCTATATTCCCTGACATATCTTTCATTCCTGTGACTTGTGAAACCTCAGAATAACGGTGACAAATTCAGAGAGATACAATTAAATGCAGATGAAAAGCTGTAACACTCCAAGAATTATTTAGGTCCTTAGTTGTGAACGAGCAGAAAGTTTTGATGTTTTGCCTCATAGAAAGCTTCAGTCTTTGATGTTTGTGTTGCCTGAGTCTTAAACCTGGAAAATGTAGATGTAAACGTTTCCATGTGAGGTACAGTAAAGATCAGAGCAGTTCTCTGTGTCTCTTACAAGCAGATTTCGAGTCTTCATGACTGCACCACATTTTTGGGTTTAGACAGAGCAAATGGAAATCTGAGCCCCTCATTAATATTCTCCCCTCAGCTGCACACTCCTCTGGCACTCAGATATCTCACTGCGTGACCTCGTAATAATGTGTAAATCACCCGTCCCCTCGGTGGCAAATTGCGTCTCTGTCCTTATTGAAATGAAGTCATGTTCGCTCAGCTTCATACGGAGAGGCCAAACTCAGGTCAGCAGAGGTTTGTTCATTTACGAAACTGTCAATCACCAGCCAGACACTCTGTGTTTATAATGGTATTAAACCTGTTATAACAGTAACCCCAGCTGGTGACCAAGAAATTAATACAGCACCATATGATATCACTGTTCTTAGGTCATGCACTGGCTGAACAGGGATTTCAATAATAGGAGGAAATTCCTAAAATAATTGTGGTATAATGATTACTGACGTCGTTGTCTTGCAGGCAGCGGCAGCCTTATAGAAGAATAGTTGTTTTTCCCTTCAGTATCTGCAGCACAAGATATTGCGACAACAAAGGTAAATGGTGCTGAAACTGAACCCATGTTTTCTGTTGAAGGGTGTACCAGCTCCCACCTTCAGGGGGGAACTCAGTGAACTCTCACAAGCTTTAAAATAATAGATGACATTGCCCTGATGTGAAATCTAGGTCAAAGTCCTAATAATAGCTCTTAAATTGGTGCATTGCAATCATTCATTTTAAAAGCACCCACACAGAAATTAGTACCTGCTGCAGTTAGAGCAAATATACATGACAACTTTTACAACACTCCTCCTTGTTCTTATTCTTCTCTTCTTATAATTTAAAGGAAATTATAGGTGTATTATATTAAGTGGTTTCATTGTTAGTGCATTATTGCTCAATAAAGACATACAATTCCCTACAAATGAACAACAGTGTAATATTTAATTGTGTATTTGAGTGTCATTTGAGAGCCACGCTGTGTGTGTGTGTGTCTGTAGTGGTGGCGATGGGGGGTTGAATGGTTTGCCGCTAGTGATGCCTTCATGCGTTCACCGTAAAACTCATAACGGACCGTGCTTGGAACCTCTTTCTGGGGTTTGGTTGATTGCAGGAAACACTCGCCTTAGAGATGTGATACATTTAGTTTCAGTAGCAGATTGAGGGGGGACATTACTTTAGAAACTATATCAAGACATTGTTGTATCCCACATCACGGCGTTGAAACGTACAGTATTTTGTTGAAATCTAAATTAACTATGGCTTTCGTGGAAATGCTTTTAAGGGTGACTCAGTTGACATGTAGATTCAAAGCTATAATTAGTTCCAAATGCATACACTTCTACAAATATTATTTAATAATAATATAATAAATAAAACTATGATCTAATGTCACGCGTCTTTTTTTTTTTTTTTTTGGCGGATGATACGGGCTCACGGCTCACCGCTGCTAATTCCCATATTTCCCACAGTGCCTGAAAGCATCACGATGTTCAGCGCTCGCTGTGCATGGTTCCCCCCCTCACACACACACAAGCAGACGCACGTACACACACATCTGGTGTGAAGTGTGAAAGCCTGTCTTGGTGCTTTACTATCTCGGCGTTACTTTCTCTCGCTTCATTGATTTTCTTCTTGGTTTCTGATCGAGAGGAGTTGATTTATTCCCCCCCCTCAAGATGTTGACAGCTCCGTTTGACGCCCGCGCATCAAAGTCAGTTTTGCTGCTGAAGTAGGACAAACTTCAAACCGGGAACAGGAAAAGGTGATTCTGTGTCCCAGCCTTGAAGTAGCGGGCTGGTGTGGGACGAGCAGGGTCGTGTTATTATGTCCGAGAGGAGGATTTGCGATGACATCTAAAAGGAACTCGGAGAAACTGAAGCTGCGGCGGTCTTTCAGCGAGCAGCTGCGGAGCTCCACGTCCAAAGCCTGGGATTTACTCTGGAGGAATGTCAGGGAGCGGAGAGTGGCAGGTCAGTAGCCCGCTGCAGGCACACCCCGGCCCGCTGACAGCAGCCGGCAGAGGAGGGGTACCCTCCACACCGAAACACCTGGGTCAGTCATTTTCATCCTCTGGTGCCAGTAACGGGAGTGACACAGATGATAATAATAATAATGAATAATAATGAGAATTATTATTAATATTATTATCAATAATGTTCCATTCAAAGTGTTTTTTTACTGAGCAGAGAAATGCATGTTGCAAATGGCATTCACTTGTTTAGGCAGAACTCTGTCGGTCGATTTCTTTTCTCTTATAATAAGTCGGTTGTATCTGCAGTGTGAAGACTTGGCTGTGACAGATGTTCAGTGCGGACACGCGGTTCCCTTCAGTTTAAATCAGGTCCCTGTGGTCGCTTCTCGGCCTGGTCAACCCGAATCCCGTGGATTTTTAAAAGCGTCTCAACGACGCTACCAGCTCACGGCCTCTTTGCACACGTGTTGGAAATCCTGAGCGACGTTGGAGCCGCTGGCGCTCGGATGTGACACCAACTTTATCCAGGAGAGACGAGCGCGTGCCTGGAAAGAGCGCACGGTGGCGCTGAGGGGCAGCTTTTACTCTGCGGGTTGGAAGGTTTCCCGCACAAAGGATGAGCGTCGCTGTCGCTGTTGCCATTTTACTTTGGAGGTTCATTATTTTCTGCGTTATTTTATTGCAGCTGTAATGGTGCAGTGCACCTGTGCCTCGGGGACATTTTGTGCTGACATTTATATATTATAAATACGTGCGTGTGTGTTTGTGTGTGCAAATATGCACAAGAAACCCTGATGTATCCCTTTGATACAGCTCGTTAAAGAATGGGATTAGTTTTGAATATTAAAATGAATATAGGTGAGATATTGAAGAGAGGATGAAGAATATAAGTGACATATTATTCAGTGTGTGAGAGATGTTTATTATAGCTTTCAGGTTGTTTTGAGATGAAAGAACCACTGAAGATTTGCAGGTCAATAGCTGGTGCAGTGACACTGATGCAGTCATAGTGGAGAGCGATCATCTGTGCAGTGACCTAAGTTCACCAGCAGGTGCAGTGAATTGACCACAGTCACTCCTCCTGTGGAACATAACACTCGAATTACAAAACTTCAGTTTCAGCAGTGAAGTCATACAAATAGAGACCAGATGCTGTGTGTGACATATCCAAACATGTCTCTTCTCACTGGTGTCAGTGTTTGGCAGGATTCAAAGCTGCTGGTCAACTTTCACACGATGTTGTGTAGTTTGTGCATGAAGTTTGATACATGCTGGCCTCAGCTGTGCAGCCTGCTGAGGCACGTCACTGATGCAGCAGCTGAGTGCTGCTGTCTGGATATTTAAAACATTAATGTTGCATTCTCTTCCTTATACAGTGTGTATCTGAGTGATGTGTGTCGTGCATCTGGCAGTCTCCGCTGTCCTGAGGCCTTGAGCTGCTTGTACACACACTGAACAATGGGAGGCACATATATAGACCAGGCTCATAAATATGACTGATGGTCTGAAATTTTTACTTTTTTTGCAAGGATGTTGTCTTTGTTCTTGGTTGCCACGATTGCTAGCAATTTATATTTCTGCAGGGCTTTTTGTGCGTCTGTGTATCTGTAAACCATGTTGACTGAGAATGCATACCTTATATGTTCAGTGGGTCTGGCAGCAGCAAAACAATTGTATTGCTTCCAAAACAGAGTTTAGGGAATTCAGAGAGAGGAACCTTGGATTTATGTAAAACTTGGGGCAGGTGTAGTAGACCCCTGACAGCTACTTCACAGCTCATCTGAGATGGATTTGGCCAGACAGAAAGGAAACCATTGTATGTCAATTCACGGGAGGTGACCCATGTGCAACTAAACCCTGATGGAGCTCAGCTGTCTCAGAAGTCAGTTTTCAGTGGGAGCTTTTTGCACATTAAAGCACTGGCTCCAACTATAGGACCCATGATACATTGTTCAGAGTCAGTCTTCTGAATTTATACTGAATCTGTGTCCTGCTGCTGCTTTCTGGAAGGTCACTCTGCAGTAAGCAAATATTTTAAAAAAGCATTAGCTCTGTCAGTCCTTGTGTGGTTAATAGGAGCTAATTACAGGTGAGCTAGAAAGCAGGAGCCACATACTGATAAATCTGAGCTGATTAATTGATTGAGACTGCAGATAAGTATATATATTACAGAGACATGTGCAAGAAATCTTTTTCCAGTGCAAGGTCTTGACTGTGAACTGAAGCAACTGCTCAACTCTCAGACATAAATTACATTTCAGGATGATTTCATCTTCATCTTTACAATTAACATCAACTACAGGGAGTGAAACTGCAGCAGTGATTGTGTGATTGTCACCAGGCTGCTGTGGTGTGGCTGCTGTAAATTTGGGGAGTCTAAGAACTCCCCAGCAAAAAATGTTTAAAATTTAGATGGAGAGTTTAGTTAAGCTGGAGAAGATAGAGATCAAGGTGGAGCCGATGAAGTAAAATACAATTGAAATCGCAGTCAAATCACAGGAGCTGCAAAAAAATTGTAGCAGCTTTTTTTGGGGGTAAAGGTAGAATGAATAGTGAAATGCAAATGCAACGATCATTCCAACTGAAATGACACATAATCACAATTGGATCTTTTATTTGCAAATTGTGCAGCCCTAGATTGAGGTTAGTTCAAAGTATAGCTTTTGATAATGTATTTATTGAGAATTTGTGTGTTTTACTGTAAAATGGTGCATCCACTACACCTCTTCCATCTCTTCCAACATCTGATTATGTACAAGCTACAGGTCTGAGAGACTTTGTTGTTCCACTGTTAAATTCCCACCTGTCCATCTCAGCATGATGCTGAAAACCTGCCTGTTTGTGAAGCTGCTCTCTGAGTCCTCTGTGGTAATACTGTACATACATTTGTGTTTAGTGCTTCACATATGCATGACAAAAAACATTATTGTATTAAGAATACCTTGATGTTGGAAAGGCTCTCCACTCAAATGTTAAGACAGAAGAGAAAGTCTGTTAATGAGCAAGGAGCCAATTATGCTGGATAGCATTTAGTTGGATTCAGCAAATTCATGTTCAGACAGCTGGATGATTTTCAATCGGTTAAAGCAGCACAAACACACATCTGACTGTTTTTCATTTAAATCAGATTTTCAGGAAATACTCTATGTCTTAAGAGCAGATCTACAGAGAATAACTTGGGAATAGGAGTGAGAATCAGAAGCAAACCTAAAACCCACCAGCTTCATGCAGTTGTCCATGAGTCCTTATTTCTAAGGAGGAGGTTAAGGTGAATAATTATACATGCAGTCCTGCTTAAAGAGTTGACTCTGGTTCACAGTTGTAGTCGGCTGAGAACCTACTTCCACACTAAACAACCAGGCGTTAAAAGGACTTCCGAACCACTTCAGGTTACCTGAATAGCGGCTTAACTGGACTTGCAGTATTAAAGTGCAATTTGCTCCCAGACCTGAGCTCAGAATTCAGACATTTGTGGCTCATGAGGTGGAAATCTTCAGTCACTCTTGGGTTATTCTTAAGCCCTAACCACAGGAAACACAGCCACACCAGAGCCACGACTGCCCAGCACAGATTACATGTGTCTGCTGGTGAATCAAACCACATCAGAGCAGTGTCTGAACCCCACTCTGCTGCCTCTGCACTCATCATCTGTGGGTCCTGAGCTATGACTACATGATTCAGAATGTAAGTTTCCCTTTTCTAATCACACCTGTCTGCAGCTGAGTGCTGCAGCAGAGGATGACAGATGGATGGAAATGCACTAAATGCCTGCATCGAAGCTTTGGCTTAGTTTTAAATCACACAATAACATTTACGGCCCTCATTGGGTTGAACAATTAAATCCACTCCAACCGGCCGGCTTCTTACATAGTATGTTTATGTGTGTGTTTAATGTGAGTCTGGATTCCTGTTGCCATGCTGTATAGCACTTGAGCTCAGAAACCCAGACAGAGGCGTGTTAGAACAAGTTTGATAAGGGCTGGAGTCACTGCGCCTGACACACAACACTCCAGCTAAAGGACACACACCATGTATTTCTTCATGGCTTGCAGTACAAAGTCAAACTCAAAGACACACTGGAGATCTCGTGGATCTTTCACAATCCCCACTGAGGTATTTGAGCGTTGACAGAGACAAAAACACCATTAATCTCATTCATTATCATGTTTCATAGGGGTGGCTGAGTGATTCTGTAATGCAATACAGGACGCAGTTGGTGAATTTCTTCGTCTAGACAAGAAGGGAAGAATAAAACAGGAATGGGTTCAGGGAGACCGCGCTGTTGCAGACAAGCTGCCACTCTAGTTTGAATCTGACACCTTAAGCAATCCCTTTACGCTATGAATGAACACAGGTGTTTGTGTATGTCTTTAAAAAAATGAGTCACCGCCCAGTGAAATCATCTGAATAGCGTCACATCACCTTGTACCTAAAAGAAGCAATCGTGTATTAAAATAGCTCCACCTGAGGGTGTGGGGAGGGCCATTAAACCCAGGAGAGGTTTATGAAGTGTGCTGCTGAATTGTGGTCTTTGTGAGCTTAAGCTAGGCTGGATTTTGCCAGCCAGGTAGAGGAACAGACAGACGCTGTGTTTGACTTGGTCGCTTGCCCATTTCTGTTCTATTCACATGTATGGCGCCATACTTACACTACACAGGCTCGCCTGTATCATGAGGCCACAGACGGTCACAGGGAGAGTGGCAGGCGCCCTCCTTGACACTGGGTGGGTCTGTGGACTTTACTTCAGGTGTGAGGAGATAAACCTAGTTTTCAAATTGCAAATAGTTTTTTCTTTTCTTTCATGTGTTTAATTAGACATGATATAAAAATGTTTTATTGTTTGCAGCTGGTGTCCATAAACACACAAAGCCTACTGCTATTACTTTATTACGTATTATCAAGTTAGTTACAATTTAAAAGTCGCTGTCTGATTGACATCCGCTGCTGCTGCACATCTCAAAATACTTCCTGTTCCTGGTGCAAAATGGAAAAGCTTCCTTGAGCGTTAATATCTGGCATATAATGTATAATATAAAGTATTTTTGTACGTTTTGTTGGCACTGGGGACACAGTGGCCAATTAGGCTTTAACTCCTGTCTACTTGGTCACTAGATCTATTCAAGCTTAAATTTCTTGTTCCCCTGAGGAGCTGACACTTGGAGGAGACCTGCTGAGAGGCCTTCCTGTGGCTGGAAGTAAGGGTTGTGTGTTGGGGGTGGGGGCGCAGAAATTAGCATTCTCAGACCAAGAAAACAACTTCTCCTTCTCCGCTCTGTAGTTTTCCCTCAAGTGGCACAGACTCACTCTCGCCCAGTAAACTTGGCACCTGTGCGACCGGGAACAGCAGAAGAGTTGTTCTAGTGCAGGGCGGGTCCAGAAACCACTATTTTTGTAAGCCCTCCCACACCCCTCTTTCTTCCACTCCTGCTCTCCTTACTCAGCTCATAGGCATTCCAATGGTATTTATATTTCCCTCCAGAGCAAGGGGGAAGTTGACAAGCATTCACACAGACATTGGATTCAGCTCAGCAAGGTGGGCAGTACTCCCACTGCTTCCTCACCATTGGCCTCCTTGTGGTCACATGACATGAAGAGACCGACTGTGTGTTGGCACTCCTCCCCCTAGGCTCTGCTCTGCCGTCCTTCTCAGCTCACTCTAGGCGTTTTGCGCCTGTATGTGAAGCTTTCTGTTGGGGGGAGAGTGTGTTGGTTAGTGTGTTTCAGCCAGTGGTTAGGGGCTTGTTTGGGATATAGTGATCCAGTTATGTTTCGGGAGCTCCCAGAGTCCACAGGCAGCGAGTGTCTGGGGAGTATGACCCCAGAGACTCAGGATATCTACCTGAGAATGGACCATCACCGCAGACGCTCAGGGTACAGGCTCGGCAGGATCATTGCCAGGCAGCAACTGCTCAAGAAAATTTCTGGAGGTAGGAGAGGTGTTTGGATAGAAGTGACAGTTCAGACTGCGGTCTTTTGGTCGAAAATCAGCCTTTTCTTAGCTCTGGCTGAAGACCCAGCATTTTGTATTCTTTTTAAACAAATCCTTCTTCGTCATACATCCAAGAATGTTTGGGGTAATGGCTAAGCAGGCTTGTAGTCAAAACACTTAGTGAGTAAGATATGACACATATGAATATGAGAGTATAGTTGCATGATGACCTGATGGGAAGTGTGAAAGAGTACTGTTGTGTTTGGGATCAGCTGATCACCTTTGTCAAATGTCAGTTCATATCTCTGTCTTTTCACCTTCTGGGCTTGTTTCCTGATAAAGGCGTAACTAATCTTTGGAAGACAAATATAAAGGTAATATAAGGTGTGTGTATCTGTCAGTGCAGACAAAGTCAAACTTGACCTTCAGCCAATAAGTAGTCAAGGGTGCAGTTGTGGTAAATAATTAGTATCACTGACTATAACGAACACTGAGGTGAAAAGATGTATAATCAGTTAAGTAAGAATAGATAAGCCAGTGTAAACAAGGTATATCAATGAAAGCGACGCCTGGCAGCTTTATAAGCCTTCAGCTCATTTTTAGATTGCTGTATGTGGATTTTTTTTTTTACTACAACAAGACCTGACCTTTCATTCAGCTTTTTCCAAGCTCTCTTACCTCTTGTCTTTGCAAGTACCTGGAAATTTGAGGTCAGTCCTGGAAGGGGGCAGGGCACGCATAACAATAGAGAGGACAAAGCTCAACTACGCCTGCTCCATCCTGTAAGTGCGAGAAGCCTGATGCTGGATCAAAGGGTGGCCGCATTTCATGACAGAAAAGTCAGCAGTAAGATACTTCAGCTGTCTGATGGCAATGCAGCGCTGAGCAAACCAGAGCACGAGTCAGATGATGCTGCAGTGGTTTCCTGTATCACCATGGGGAACCAGAGCAACTCGCAAGCCAGGTTTTGTGATTGTGACAATGTGGAGGATTTACTGTCAGATTGATGTGTCAAGATGTCCTGGAGCTGTGTGTACGTACGCTTGTCTTTTGGGGAGAAACGGCCGTGATCTGATGTTTGCAGGCGTGTACGGTCATGCCACCTGGCTTGTGTTTTCAGATTACAGATGTCTGGTTTGACAGCAAACCAACAATTAAGTGACAAGGACAGCAAATGCCCACATGTTTAATGTAGATTTCCAGATTCTTTTATCTCAGTTAAAAGTCATCAATGTAACATGCTTTGATTTCACTGCAGTCCAGAAAATATTGACTTTGATTCACTTGACAGATTTCACTTCACCACTTGGTATTTTCTCTGTTTTCAAAGCGACCCAGATA
This sequence comes from Rachycentron canadum, assembly GCA_038496675.1. Classification (NCBI taxonomy): domain Eukaryota; kingdom Metazoa; phylum Chordata; class Actinopteri; order Carangiformes; family Rachycentridae; genus Rachycentron; species Rachycentron canadum. Next base: position 1,805,326 of record CM076657.1, on the reverse strand, counting down.
ACATTAGGCTTTAATTTCTCCGTCTTCTTAATATTTCACTAAATGTATATGATCGTGGTCCTCATCTTCCATGTTTCAGCTAAATATGTGTTAAAAATCTCAACATCAAATAGTTAAAAAATCTGTATGTGCTGAGGTGTGTTGTGTTCAGTGTGTGGATGTGTGAAACTGTTAGAAATGTACTTACTTTAAATAACAAGAAACACAGTGCATCTTAACTTCCTAACTATCAAGCAGTTTGTTTAAGAATCGTTCTTTACACTGGATAATACAGTTATCGTCACGGTAACTGTTTCGAAGAACATAAATGGTTTAAAAAAGCTAAAACTGAGATATTTAACGTGTTTCACATTTACTGTTATCTGCTGCCGTAAATACTGTCATTATGCAATCTTCTCACCTAATTTTGGTAATTATAGTTTTTTAATCTGACGCCTCAAATGCCTTAATTGAGCAATTTTCTCGCAGTGTGGCAGTTTTTCTTCATTTTCCCCAGGAGAGCAGTTTTCAGATCTTATTTCCTTTCATACTTCATGACTCACCTTGTGTGATGCTGTTTGAAATGTGAGAGATAATAGCGGTGGAGTGTTTGGAGGGGCTGACTGCAGAGTGTGCAGAGCTGCAGGATTGATCTCTATGTGTTGCGGTGGCTCCTGCATTCCAGCTGGTCGGCTCTGTTGACATAGCAGGTTGAAAGTGAATGGGGGCCATGGTGATGGACAAAGTTACTCATGTATTGTTTCACCTCAAATTCCAGGGAAGCCTGTGGGGTCTTAGTCATGTTTCCGATTTGATGGCATTTTGAAGCCACCACAGCTATGTGTGTGGGTTTTCGTTCAGTCCTCCATTATTAGCTATTGACAAAGTACCACTGACTGACTGACTGACTGAAGATCCTACTGTTTCTGACCAGTATATCTCATCAGCAGAGTCATGGGATATAAATGCACAACTGTGAGCTGTTGAGTGCTGCACACTGGGATAGTTGTGCAAGAGAAAGGGCTTGTTTTTATTGTGGAGGAATGTGTGTCCTTTCCTGAAAATGTTCCTCAGATTTTGGAGGAGTTTTCCAGACTTCGTCACTCTGGAAGGACTACTATTTCCGCAGCTTTCTGCTTTGTGCACTTTGCCCCCTTCCCACTGAGATTCTCAGGATCTCTGCTTCTGTTGTTGCAGATTCTGTTACTCTTGCATCAGAAAAAGAAATGTCAGAATGTCATATTTAACGTATTGTATGTGTCCAGTCTAATTTACATCAGTCATACAGAGGCCACTATTTGATGCCATTGAAAAGAAAAGAAATTGTGTCTTAAATTCTTTTTTAGCCAGATTTTTTTAAAGCAAAACTGTCACATCCATTTATGTTTGATCTTTGCAGTTCATGCTTGGGCATTAATAGGTTACAATGTGTCACAATATATACAATTTATAGATTTTATTCATGTCTCAACATTTTGACTGCGTTTGGCTACTGGGTATAGAATTTATCAGGAAATGTTGAGATGCACTGATTTCAGTGCAGTTTGCCCATATATAGTGTCAAACTCACACTTGTTGCATTAGATGGGAACTTCATCTGGGCTTCAGTGGAAACCATGAGCAGCTGAAAGCTGCACCGTGACTAAAATCTTGTTCGCTGACTGTGGATGTTTAGTTCTTTTCCTCATTGAGGAGTCTGTTGTATTTCAGACTACAGCTCTGTCCAGTGTGACCCCTTCATGGCCCTTCATGCCTTATTGACCTTGGTGCAGCCAGTGGGCTCTGATCTCTGCCCTGGAAAGGTCATTAGTGCCTTCTGCTCTGGGTGAAGACATTGTGCATTTGTTGTCAAATGACACAAGTTATTGCGTGGCAGCTGTGTGCTCGTCACTGAATCTCTCTTGTGTCCTGGAGTTACAAAGCGTGCCTTTTATTTGGCTGTCATGGCTGAAAGGCTTGTGTCTCTCAGGTTAACATGCTGTCAGCCACACTTCAGCAGGCACATATCAGTGTTTGCGTTGTACATGCCTGTTTTTTTATTTATTCAGTTGTATTTAACTGGAAGTTTCTGTCTTATAAGTATCAACTTCATTATTACAAATTGAAAAGAAGTTTCATGCCAACGGTTTAATCTTCTGCAAAGTTTAAATGCACATTGTCAAGACATAGCAGGAGAAGCAAAATGTTTCTGAGCAGGATATTGGATGTGAGTAACACTTACACATTTGTAGATTTCAATTGCTCAGAATAGAAAGCCCAGGAACTCTTGAGCTGTTAAGAGGACAAGGTCAACCCTCCCTCATCCTGGATGAATAATTGTTAGAAAGCAGCTCTGGAAAGAGGTTTCCATTGTTCCGTCTTTTTAAGCTGTAACGGTAAAAAGGCTCTTCAGTGTAAGAAATCGAGTTCGACTCTGCCCTTTCCCTCTCAATCCTCCTCTCTCCAACACTGAATTATTCATCAGCGATCTGCTCCAACATGTGGCAGGTTTGATCATCTGAGTGCCAAACAAATATAACTGCTCCTTCATTCAAATGGAGGTTTGATGATAAGTGATGATGTAGCCTTACACACTGTTTATTTTGTTCACATGAACCCTGATTATCTTTTATTCATGAACCTCTCTGCTGTGGACGTGAGTCTTATGCAGATTTTGTTTGCTACTTTCAGAGGACAACAAATAACACTGACAGGGAGACAAAAGCAATTTTGACAAAGTGATTAGCTGGTCGTACATGCTGTCATCACTCTTCACATAATTAAATCTATAGCCTCTTCTCTTGTTTCTTGCTTCTGTTGAGCAGATGCTAAATGCATATAAAAGAATGATAATAGATGAATACCACATCGGGGTGGAGAGGCTGTGTTACTGCTGTGCTGTGTAAAAGCATAAAAAAACACATACATAATGTACACTGTGAATTAGTGATACATTTAATTAAAGTCAAACTAGACAGGAAGCACATGAAACACTTGAGTCCTTATCATTTACAATATATTATAACTCTTATTAAATTAATTTCTTTGACTGAAGTAGCAGCATGAGTCGATAACAGATCCATGTGTCTTAATATTATTTATGAAATGCATGTCTGTTTAAAGTGTATACACATGAACAGGTAGTGTACCATGACTTTTTGATACTGGAAGAATTTATTTTGATATTGTGATATTTCTTTCATGTCTCCTGTTTTGCTGAGGAAAAAAAAAAGAGTTTATCTGAATCTAAATCCAAAAACAGACAGAGCTTGACATTTTATTTTCGATACACACAGAGCTGATGTGTGTGCAGCTCTAAGTGGTTCCTGCTGTACGTCACACAGTTCACCAGCCACTGTCTCTGAGGCCAGAATGTACCAACAGTTGTTTGATAGCCGTTGGTTGTTTCCCATCCTGTTAACAAAGAACAAGTAAATGATTTGAAACTCCCGTAACAGCCGGGAACAAACTGACTCAATCCAACCAACCTCCGGTAAAGGTCATGTTCATAGCTCTTATGGATGTTCCCCACTTTTTGCCTGTAGGTGGCAGGCTGAGTTTATAAACCTTCCTGAGAAGCTTTTTCCTATGTGTGTGAATCAGTGCAGTTTGCAGTCAGAGCTGACAGCTGCCACATGTGCAGGGCTAATCATTTACTAAGAGCAGATTTCAGAAATGCCTCGGTTGCACTGTAACAGGAACGGAGAGTCACATATTAACAAAGCCATGATGGAAAACTTCTGGTCTCAATTCCTTTACATTCCACAGATTAGTAATCACTGAAAAAAGCCTTATTAACCTACATAAAGCAAACAGGGTCGATACATATTTAGTCAGCTCTTAGTCCTGAGAAAGCCCTTATTGAGAGGAGTATTGGGGTCTGGCTTGTGTTTGGAAACTGCTGCAAATTTGTCATGGCTAAATGAAGCATGTAGAGATGAATATTGCATAAATAGTTTTGTATAAATATCCAAAGACAATGTAGATAGCTGAGAATAACATGCTCCAAACTGCTCTGTGTTGATCTGTCCTGTCATTTCTAACATATTCAACAGTATGTAATTATCATCCGCATATAAACCAGTAGTTCAGCACTTGGCTGCCCCCCTGTGGTAAAAGTGCACAGTATGTGTCATTAGCTGGAAAAACTGACAGAGGCACAAAGGCAGCATGCATACAGACCACAGACATTCAGCTACTGTCCTTTCACTTTACAGGCCTTTCAGCCAGAGGGTGGCTGTCTGAACACAGCCCCTGCTACATGGCATGACAAATTCCCCTGTATTTTCTATTAGTGCTCTGTTTGTGTGTGTGTGTGTGTGTAGGAGACACTCTGTGAATGCTCTGATAAAGCAGAACAAACACTTAACTCTGTCTTTGGGTCACATTCTTGATAAGCTACACTGCACCTCATCGTACACAAGCATACGTGCTGACAGTATCGTTATCTGCGGCTCACACGTCTGTTGCATGAGTCCTGTGAGGCTCCTCTTGTGGCCGTTCACTTTGATGTTGTTAATTAGGACCAGTGTCCCGAGGGATGGCTCCATGCTTTTATTGTGGAGGTCCTGAGAGGCCTTTCTCACGGTAGGGGCCCTTGTTCTGACATTGGCCCCCTCTTTACTCTCTGACTCTCTGAGGCCATTCCCAGAGAAGGAGGGATCCCCACTTAGTTCCCTCTGGGATCTGGTCCAGATGAGAGGGAGGTGGAGCTCTGCAGGATTCGACTTCAGAAGAGTTTTCTTCTAGGTGTTCTTTCTTCTCCTCTTTTACTTGACGTAGCTGTGTTCACAAATAAAACATAATTTGTTAGCTTAGAGTATTTTTGTACTTCCTATCTTCCTCTGAACTTAAAAGGGCTTTCTTCATGAAACGGGTGCCGGTACTTATAGAACACGTGTTAACTTTCCACTCAAACTTTTTCCATGTTTGAGTCAAGATTTCATGTCAGCCGTCTCAATGTTTGTCAGTAATTCATTGTTATGCCCCTTTATTTATGTTGTATGGCGCTCTCGGAAAAACCAAATTACAGTGCTTATATAGGCTATCAAAGGGAGGCAAGAATTACAGCCACACAACCATATATTATGGGTAGGAAAACAGCATGACATGGCAAGGCATGCAGCCTGCTGAGCTTTACATAAAACAAGACATGAATGGTCTTTGAATCAGGGCACACACACACACAAAAACACACCTATAGGGAACCTGTCCTGTGGCACTTGTGTTAGTAGAACTGAAGAGGGATACAGTTAACTACATGACCACATGGGACTCTGTAGAGGGCAACTGTAAGGGATGGTAGAAGGCACAGCAGGGGTGGGGTTGAAAAGACATCTGAAAAAGCCCAGTTCAGGGTCTTGCTGTGAGAGAAGTGGAATGACAGGGAAGAGGGAGGAGGAAGAGACAGAGGGGAGTAGACAACTCCAAGGGGACGTTAGTGGACAGAAAGCTGAGCTGGAGGAAAGTCAAACAGGCCCAGAGTTGAAGCGTCCCTTTCTGAGCTGTGTCTGGACTGACGACAACACTGATGCCCACAGGTACAACGATTCAGCTAATTGTTTACATCAGGCTCTCTTGCTGTTTATTTGCTTCCTGGGAAGATTTGCCATGCTTTTATTAACTCTGAGTGGCTCACTTCAATAATAAAAACCTAATAAAGCATGAGGAACAACAAACAAGGGGACAAGATTTGGCTAAAAATTGTCATTTCATAAAGAAGCAATCTGCTGAATATCAAGGCAGATAGCAACCCTTTCGTGCGTGTTCTCAATGTTAGCCGGCACTATTCATCTTGAACCGTGCTATTTATTTATCTGTGGATAGAGTGAATAACGTCAGCTGAACAACTAGCACATTAATTACTCAAAGATCAACACTGGGTTGAAGAAATAGCCCATGTTTTGTTTTTTGTTTTTAGTTTAGTTTTGTTTTTTTTTGGGGGGGGGGTTGCCTGGATGAAACGAAGAGGGAAATCTCCACAAGCCACAGCTGATGTTTTTATCACCAAAGAAAGCAAAGCCTTCATTAAGGCCACTGTGATGGACGTCAAAACACTTTAACATGCGTGGGAACATGGCTGCAGTCCAGTGTCTGGAAGTGTTTAGCATGTGCAACGTGCCTTGGAAGTTGTGGCAGTATGTATTTCACAGAAAGTGCCGTTGATTGATTTCTGCTCTGCTCGGAGCTGATGGCAGTCAAGCAGAGGTACTCAGAGATCTGAAATGGAAATGGAAATTGCTGAGATGTCTCCTCCATCCAAGAGGTTTGGGGTCAGAGGTCCTTTTTCTTGTTGAGGACACTTCTTTTTCAAGTGTCCGCTGCAAGTCACGTTCCAAAGCGTCCAACGTATAGAGTGACCAAAGGGGGCGAAGGAGAGCACCTGTCTGTGAAGCTGGAGTACACTCAACACTTTGCTGGGTTTTTGCTGTTTGCTAAGGAACCCTGGGGAATCAGCGTGTGGTTGCTAGAACATTTTCTCAATTCGGAGTGAATGTGAGAGGCTGTAACGAGCTGGATGAAAACACTACATAACTAACAGTTTGAACTTTGAAGCCTTGGCTTGTTCAGAGGCCACACAGCCCAAACGTTATACCCCATTATTTGTCTTCTGGCTGTGACACCCAACCAGAGCCAGTGGGCTGTCTGTTTGCAGTTTGGGATAATTTGTAAATCCTTCACTGGATGACTATTTATGGAAGGATGAGACAGAGACTCTCAGATAATCATTCCCATTTCTCTGCCAGGTTGTTGTGTGGTGTCATTACACATGTAAAACAACTTGAAGTGAAACATCATGTTGATCCCATATGGTTGTAACAGTATAACCCAATTTCAACTGGGTTCCCAGGAAAAGAAATGATTTAGCTTCCGCGTTTATTGTGTGAATGAACGTCTAGGTATTTTAATTTTGTCATTGTGCATTGTGTCATCATTAGTAACTTATGTTGTGAAGCCTGTGGCTGGTATTTCCAGTCTTTAGCGAGAGACACAGAGAGAGAGAGACAGAGAGAGAGACAGAGAGAGAGAGAGTTGATGGGCTCTTACCCCTGCAGATGAAAGAGCCCTCTCTCTGGGTGTCCTTCAGAGGTGAAGGAGAGTGTTACCACAGCTGTGATGCTCTTGTTTAAATTCAATACAGGACCTCAAGAGAAAAAACACAGCTCAGATGACTTTTGACCCAGCAGGCTTTGGCAATGGTCAACAACAGCAGCTCCCTAGCTCACATAGTTATGTTATTTACTCTCAGAATCAATAAGCTCTTGCTGTGAGAGTGTGTGTTTGCTGTGGAATAAAAGGTGGACCTCAGTCTTTTACCAGTGAAGTCACTGAAAACACTAAGATTCTTAAGCCAGACTCTGTTTATAGTTAAAACAGTGTGTCTGCGATCTGTCCTTTAACAAAGAATAAAACGAATTGAAGAGCATTATGTGTGCTGTATTTTAAAGGCTGGTGCGTAATGAATAAATTCTAAAATTACTTGTGAATGTCCGTAAATCTCTGACCTCCGCAGGCTCAGAGTGCTAATACCATTTTGGCTCTTCCTGGGCCCATCCTTCAGGAGGCATTGAGGTCCACTTTGTATATCCACTTGTTACAGGGGACCTGTGGACCACTGAAAGGATCTCTCCACAGGTCACCATGGACCACAGGCCACAGGCCGGCCTAGGACTTGTTAGCTCATTGATATTTGAGGAAGTTTTGCCTCAGTGTCTTAGCAACGTAGCCTAGAGCTGATCAACCTGCATCCCATGCTGACCGGGGGAGAATGACAGGGTCCCTGTGTGCCCCTCAGGATCAGATGAGGGAGCTGGAAGTCTGTGGGTGATTCAACACAGGCTCTCTGTAATTAGTTGGCCTGCTGAGCCAGTCAGCTCATGTGCCAATCACATCAAGAACAAAGTCACATCCACAAAGGCACAGTGTTGTTACTCACCTTTGAGGACAGACAGTCTTAGGTCTGACTATTGTCCTTTGTCTCGACACCTTGCTGATCCGCGGGTGATGAAAATGCTGTGAAGGGAAGACGCGTTGTTATTGTAGCAAGTGGCGCTGACTGTTTTGCTGATGGTGCCGACATATTATGCAGAGGATGCTGGAGTCTAAGTGACGTGTAAGGCTTTGTTAATGAAAACCTACTCTTGATAAGTAGAATAGTACTCTTGACAACTTTATTCCAACAACACTAGGAGAATTACAAGGGGCATTGCAGTATTTATCAAGCAGGGTATCTGGGCTCTTACCAATATCCACCATTGTGTGGCTGCTTGATCATCATGTCCATCTTTTGGCTATCATTCATCATGTGCTTGTGCTTCCTGTTTGCTCCCCCATGTGCAATTTTAAACAATGAGACAGAGGGAAATGTTAGGTTAATTTGGGCATGAGACATCAGATGTTGTGGTTTTGGAGCAGACTAGTAGAGGGGGCAGTGTGTTTCCCCTGGCTGGCTGACTGTTTGTCTGGTCTGGTCTTACTTTTACAGTAAGGCTGACTGCTCACTGTGAGTGGGTGTCTGTATGCAATTAGCATCATAAAGGGGAAGAGAGGCCTCTCCACCATCTTCCCAGCGTGACAACACTTCTCTGCCAGCCAGCTCACTACTGGAATCTATTTTTTTTTCCCCCATATTCCTGGCTCACTCTGTCTCCAGGTGTTTTTGATAAAGACAGTCTCAGTGCTCACTTACAGTCTGTGTGCTTTTTTTTTTTGACTGATATTTGGTTGGCTTGTCTGGCTGATTCATTCAGTTGCCTCCACAGCAGTGCAGTGTGGGGGAGGAATGGACAGATGCATTTGTAAGGGTCCACACAGTTAATGCTTATAAATTTAAGCAGTTTGTTTTAGAGTGCTTTTAAAGCTCTGATATGTGCTGAGGGTTAAATGTTAAATGGTTTGTGATAGTGACTAAAGTGGATGGCCTACGTCACCATGTCTGTGCTTGCAGCTTTATACTGAGCCCTGGCCCCAGTAGGTCAAAAGAGTACTGTTTTACAAGAGGAAATGGTCACAAAGTGAGGCAGGCTCAGTAGAAGCAGGCTGCATCTGGATTTCTACTTGCCCTATAGGAAATTATGGACGGATATGATGTGCTTACATAATCACAGAGCCACGGCAAACCCCAGAAATTTAAACGGCTGCTCATTTTATCCACACATTTATACTAATAGATTTTCCTTATATAGCATATTTTTTGTGACCTCACCTTTTACTCTATAAGGTAAATGGGTGGTAATTAGTGGAGAGAATTGGGAGAATGTGACAGTTGGTTTGCAGATGAGAAAATAGACCTCTTCTGTATAAAACTTGCCAAATAAGGGAAGCAGACAGTAGATTACTGTCTTCCCAATCTTATTTACTTTGTGAGCTCACTCAGTGTTTCAGCTTAGATTTTATTGAATGTTTAATGTCTGTAGGCATCATATTTTTTAACTACTTTTTTTCTTCTTAACAATTGACTTAAATGAGAAATCATATCGTCATGGAATATATTTGGCTATTTACAATCATTTCTCTGCAGCCACATATTTTTTATTCATTATATCTAAGAAAATATTTTAACATGATCTGGAAATAACTTCTTTGTTTTGTGTCATGTGTCACAGCAACACTGTCGGTGTCTCAGATGACATGGCTCACACAATTCCTTTCATTCACTGATTTTACCTCAGACAAAGAGGCTGAGACAGAGCAGATCATTCTGATGATGTTAGTGCAGTGTCTTGTGAGCCGAGGGCCTCTGCATGATTCACTGCTGCTGATTGCTGACACTTTATGTCATGGTTTTCCCCCTGACTTCAGCTGCCTACATTTTTTCCATTTCGTTGTCCCACTGGAACAACATTTACCACGCTCCCTTTTTGTTTGTTTAAATGAAACATCTCCCAGTTCACCTCGATCATTTCCCTGACAATTTTTATGAGGTTACGAAATTCTGAGTTTTTAAAAGAAATATATCAAGGTGGATAAAAACGGTCCCACAATTCTGAGAAAATGCTCGCTGTTTGGCAGCAGCTTAGATCTTTGCCAAAAATGTGCTGAGTGGGGTATAAAAAGTTGTCGTGGGCAGAGCTGGGTAGGAGGGTCGGGCACAAGGAGCTGATGGGGGAGGGAGAGGGGGTAAACGTCAGGGAGCCTGCCACAGAAAGGGGTGGATTGAAGGAGAGATTTAGTGTTGGGACAGGCACATGGTGGTTGGGGGTAGATGGAAAGAGAAAAGAGAAAGAGTGAGCTGTGGGTCTGAGTTCAAACTGCAAGCTGTGCTCAGAGAGAGAGCAGGAATGTGGCTCAGCGTGGGAATGAAGATGCTCTGACATGTTGAGAGACACTCTTAAGTCTTGATGGATATATGAAACACTCTGGCTGTATGATGAAAATATCCCGTAAGTACACAATCATTTATAAGCAGAAATAAACTATGGCATTAGTTGATTGGATTGGATTTTAGAGAGCAGACATATTAAGACCTGTGATTCAGTGATGATGATCAGTTGCTTTCATTCACAATAAGCCTGAATGAGTGAATATGGGACTTTTTTGTTAACAAAAGAATATGAATGAAAACAGATTACCCAAAGCCTTGGTGTCAGACAGGTGAAGCTCAGGAGAAAACAAAGCACATAATAAAATCCTCCTAAGTTTTTACTTGTACTCAGCTATAAATATTTTGTGAAGGAGTGGAATGTGAAGAAGCCTTTATAAAACTGTCATAATTTCAGCGGGGCTTGTGTCTGCACAGCCCCAGGACTATCAGAGTGTGCTATATCTTATCCTGAAGCCAATTGTTACATGTCATATCTTGCATAATCAATCCACTGCTGAGTACTCAGCGTTAAGTGAATTTTTAAAGGACAGAGTCGCCCTTGCCACAGATACTTTTGCCATACACAGCTTTTGACATTCTGGGCCATTGTGTCAACCAAACTGGGTTTCATCTCTTTGTGAAACTGTAATTTTATACTGTATACAGTTGTATAAGCTGTGGGTTGTGGAGAGTGAGCACAAGTTCTCATTCTTTGGCATGATGCCCGCCAAACCTTTTATCCACAAGAGATTTCCTTAGAGAGAGGATGCGAGGACAGAATGTCTCAGTATCGTGTTACAGAATGCCAAACAGAGAGGAATTCCCAGCTCATGTTACTTGCTCCCAGTGGTCCAACCTGCGGCTGTGGGACACAAGAAGACCTGGCAGCACTCTCACTATGAGCTGCAGTTGAATAATACAGACCTGATATTATCCACCTGGGAGGGAAGCCTAGCTGAACAGAAAGCCTTTAGCTCCTAGTGATACAGGTGGGAACAGACCAGACAGGCTCCTGGCAGCTTACACATGTTGACTTTACTGCTGGTTAAGGGGGTAAACAGTAGACCTTTTTTTGTCATCCAAGGACACAGGGAACTGTTAATATTTACTCAGTTGTTGGTCAGTCTGAAGACCAAAGTCACTTCTCATTGATTTCTCAGTGACACGGTCGTGTAGGTGAGTCCTGGATCAACCTTTTTGAAAAACAGGTGATAGCAGTATCGCCACTGCAAGGCTACAGTCGCTGTAATTACGCAGTATTGTGTGATGAATGACCGCGGTTCGTGTTTCAGTGGCAGTGTGACAGGCTCAGACAGGGAGTGGAACGGAGACCTCAGATGTGTGATGGGAGAGCTGTTTGTTACCCATGAGTGCAGTTTATCTGTAGCTTCTCTTGGACATGAAATTCTTTACTTTATGGAAAGCTGATTGAAACACAGAGGTGTACATGAGAATACTTGGCAGGTGGACATTTATCATTTGTGTGGCTTTTAAAGAGGCACTGGAACTGGTAAGAATATTAGATTGAAAAAGTCCAGTAGAGGGCTGATATGTAATTCTCAATAATATATTTGTAGCTTAATAATAATTTCTTGTGCATTGTACTTTATGATTATTTTGTTTAATGCTGTAGCTAATGTAGTGATTCATCACTTATTCTTTCAATTACCAAATTTATTGTTTATCTCACTGTTCACCAGAGTTTCCTAGAGCACAATTTTTTAATCATTATTATTTAATAATTATTCTAATTATTTTCTTTTCCAGAACCTAAAGATATTCAGTTTATTATAGAAGGCAACAAAAACCAGCAAATATTCACATTTGAAACAATAGTAGATGGTGGAACCAGTTGTTTTTGGCATAGATTTTTCAAAATCTACTGAAACAATTGATCAATTATCAAAATCTCCAGATTCATTTTCTTTCTATCAGCTAATCTATTAATCAACCCATTGTTTCAGCTCTGCCTTTGTTAAAGTAAAGTGAAGGAAAGAAAGAGACAAACGGCCTCAGTGCAAATTTAAAAGAATAGATTTAGACATTGATGTTGTGAGAATTTATTAAATGTAAGTATATATTGTCTTTGTCAACGTAAAGTAAAGCAGACTTTTAACTGTAGCACTGTTGTGTGGCACCCAACTCTGTTAGCATTAATGGAAAGGTGCCAACGGTCTGTTTCCTCTCCTTGTCATCGTCTGCAGACGACTCACTCTGTCGGGCAGCACGGCCAGTTTTTGATCCTCACTGACAGGGTCACCAGTCACTGTGTTGGCCTGCTTTAGTGACCATGTCTTTTCTACCTTTTGGGTAAAGGTCTTCAGTTTTATTGTTATGTAATATATGTTGTATTTAAAAAAAAAAAAAAAAAAAGATATGGTATGATATAAGATTATATATGATGGTTACATAAGGCCCTATGTTGCCTCATGTGAGTGAGCAGGGATACCGCCAGACAGACAGACTGGCAGCAGGTTCTGCTTTGTTGATGCTCCAGTGGTTTTATCAAAATGACTAAGCTTGAATTTAGTTTAGTTTCACTTTGTTTATTCCTGTTCTTGATGGGCACACTTTCTTGTGTTTCAGAAATTGAGGCAAAAGAGGCGTGTGACTGGCTGAGGGCAGCAGGATTTCCCCAGTATGCTCAGCTATTTGAAGGTAATAAAAGCATTTAGTTTATTTTCACATGCATTCATCAAAAGGGAGGAAAATGTTGTTTGGGTAAAAGACAGAGATTAATGAAGTAGCACACCAATAAAATGAAATTTAATAAACCAAAATATTTTACATGTTTTTTTTTAATATGTGTGGTGAAATGAAACACTGTTGTAGCTTGAGTCTGTTTTTTTTTTTTTTTTTGAGATGATGAGCGAATAATGGTACACAGTGTCATCTGGCCTGTCACCCTCGTCCCCGACACAACACAAAACCCCACATTCATGGGTTACATAGTGAGCCTCATTTATAAAACTGTCCTCAGGAAGCCTCAGAGCTTGGGCTCCAGTCACCCAGACACCACAAAACAAGCGGAACATCAGCTGCTTTTAAAGTCTAATCTTTTCCAAGCTATGGTTACTACATAAACATGTCTTCTGTGCTTTAAGGCTGAAGTCATGGGAAGAAATGGGTTTTATCAGAGCTTAAGTAGCTCTACTCCCTCAGCTCTCTGTGTCGAGGCCAGACTTTTGATGTTCTCTGGTGCCATATATATGTTTTCTGACACTTTGTAGATAGTTGTAACAGAACTCCAGTGGCGTCCGTGGATAACGGCTGTTTGAGTTAACATGAGAGCTATCCCTGATTCTGGGGGTTGTGTATTTAGGAATGAGATTAATAATGAAATCTGTTATTAAGATGTAATCATTTTTCAAAGTCTACAGTCTGTCTGAATGTCCTCCTTCAAGAACAGTCTGAGCGCTCACTGCTGCTTCTGCTTTTCATAAAAAGTTAATGACCTCACATGAATGCGGTGGAATGTTAGATTCTGAGGGTCTGGATTCAGTCTCTTAAGTTATGTAAGAGGAGGCCCATACCCAGAGCAAGATGTAATGCCTGCACAGCCCCGAGTGCTGTTATTTGGGCAAATTCTGTCTCTTCTCATTAGCATCAGATACAAAACAAGTTTGATGGTCTCCTGGAACTTCAGTGTACTTCTGGAAAGAATGTGCTTTCCAAATCTTTCTCTAAAGTTACTGTTACGCTTTTATTTTTTTCACAGATTCCCAATTTCCCATTGACATTTCGCCTGTGAAAAGAGATCACGACTTTCTGGACAAAGATCTTGTGGAACCTCTTTGCAGGTAACCAGACAATTCATTGACACCAAAAAGACACTGGCTTGGCCATGAGTCAACTAAGTCAGCACCACAAATAATTTGGCCCAAACAAATAGATGGATGGATTTTAAAGTAAAAAAGAAAAACACCACGTCACATTTTTTGATGTTAAAAGCATAGCATCGTCTAATTTTTATTTTCTTATCTTGGGTATTAGGAAGTTTTTACAGAAAAGAATTGAATACACTCATTTAATCAATCCACTTTCATCAGACCTTTATCTGTCAGGACTGAAACATAACATATTGCTATATTGATTTAATAAATGCTTTAATAGCAAGAGCACTGGCAGGAAGCCTATTGTCCTGAGGATGTTGAACTGCACTCTGATATAACTGCTCAAAAATATTGGCTGTCTGTGATTTTCCCTAATTTGCCAGAGGGTATAAAGAACATAAAAGCAAACTCAGCCAGCAACTGGTGGTTCCACATCACTCCCTTATAGGGCAAGGCGGCTCATGTACTTTTTCAAGCCAAGATGAAAACAGCACTTCAGTCACCACGGTAACCATGGCAACCATCCCAAGAGGCAAGCAGAGAGTAGCATGAGGGGTGCCTCGAGCTCAATATAGTGTGACTCTAAACAACCATAAAGCAACTCATCTAAATTCCAAACTAGGCACGGGATAAATAGAGGACAATTGGAAACAGTTCCACCTCCAACGTGATTTTGTCCATGACTTTCCAACATCTCTATAGCAACATAAGGATGGCCTTGTTGTCAGTTACGCCACTACAGCCTTGTGTGCAAAAATAAATACCACCCTGCATACTGTGGGCGTCTTTGACAGAAGTGTAACGGATAGATATTTCATGTATGCGAGTGCTCTTTCTGATCTCTGGGTAAACAGCCTCCTGTTTTAGAAACCCCATTCAAAGCTCTTTAGGCCTGTGGAATAAAGGGCCCCCAGCTTAGAAATCCTCTCTTCAGCTGGGTCCTACTATCTACAGTAACAATCATGGGAACTTCTCATTTGACTAACCTCTGTCATCTACAGCACTAGAGGGATGTTGTATCCTCCATCCGAGGCCATTTATTACCACAGAACAATACTGTCAATCTGTAAAAAAAAAAAAAAAAAGACTGTTAGCAGTATCTGGGGCTGTTACGGCTGGTGATTATTTCACCACAAGAGTTTCTTTTTGTCTACAGCCAAGACACAGTGGGCTGCAGTGTATTTTGTTATGCCATCATCTTTTCCCCTGTGCTATTAATGGTTCATGTACTTTCATGCAGTTTTTAGTGCCACTACTTTATATATATCCCAGTTTGCACACTCACAGAACCTCTAATCACTCAGCACATGTTCCGAGGCTTAGACTGTATTGTTTATTACAAATGTTGAAAATGTTCCATTACTTCTCTGAGGGAGTTCTGTAAAACCGCGTTTAGAAAATGGGTAATATTTTTTCAAAAGCAAAGACTTTGAAGACCAAGCACATAAAAATTCATGTTGCTATGAGGATGATTGGACTCAACTGAAACCGTCTCCCTAAATCATGTGTGTACACAGTTTGCATGGCAAGTGTGCCCAAAGATGAGTTCATCTGTAGATTAAGATCTGCAGGAGACTATTCTGAATGAACCAGGCTGCGATTAGATCCTATATGTGGCTCATCCATCTGCTGACCGTACATTCACCTTTCTTCAATGTACCACACAACACCCTTTAGGCCACAATCACTTAGAGCCAACCCCCAGAGAAAGAAAACAGAGCAAGCGACAATTACCGGTGTTCATTAGGTTTCAGATAATGTTTGTGTGGAAACTGAGTTTCCCTCTGGGTCTGGTTATGCATCCAGAACAAAAGCTGATCAGGTTAACACTTAAATAGCAAACAGAACGGTCTTTATTTCTAGAGTGGTCATTAGCAGATTATTTTATCTGTTTTTGTTCAGAACAGTTTTTATGCTGGGGCCTTTTTTGTTTCAGGCGTCTCCACACCTTGAACAAGTGTGCCTCTATGAAACTTGACGTGAACCTTCCGAAGAAGAAAGTAAGTGTCAACACTGGATTGCCATCTTTATCATCAAAAAGATGCTTATGCAGTTTTTGTGATTATTGATTATTGTATAAAAACAGTTGATTATTTTATAAAAACAGTGACACTGTGGGCTATAGTGATTTTGAAAAACACACACACTCCCTAAATTTAAAAAATATATATATTTCAAAACACTGATGATTCAGTGTGTAAGAAATATTTTGCTCAGCCACGAGGTTCGATTTAAGCAGGTGTCATGCTGTTTCTCTGTTTTTTTCTTTTCCATTTTATTCTTTTTCTTTTATTTTTACCTCTTCGGGTTCATCTGGAATTTGTAAGAACTCGTAGATGAACATCAATGGTGTTTCCTTACAAAGACTGCCTGAGGTTATTCATGTGCTTCCTGTACCAACTCACATATAATCTGGCCTCATCACTTTAACCTAGATTATATGACATTTGAGATCGTACCATTGTTGTATTCACTCCTATTGAGTATTATTACTTTTCATCTGTCTCCACGTTGGAATGTGGCCTGCTGGCTGACACTAATAATGTTTTCCCGTCTTCTTCTATTTATGGAAAAGTATTCACGTCAATCAGTGGATTTGTTTGTCTGGTGTTGTAGCACTGTTGTATAATATTATTAATTCTCAGCAGACACATCCTTCAGCCATTTCCTGCATTTCCTATTTAACTTATGTGATGCAACAATGCATATACAGCATCTTGCCTTCGAAAGCCAGAATTTGCAAATACTGTATGTGTGTGAGTGGGATCTTTTTTAATTTAATTTAGTTTATTATTGTTCAATTGAGTATTCAAAAAAAAGCTTGTGAGTGACCTAAATAAAAACATTCATTACTAGAAAGATTAAAGAAGCCAAATTAAATCATGGAGGCCAAAGTAATTAATGAAGCATAATCTATGTTTCCATAGAGTGAAGACTCTGATGAAGACGACCTGTTTGCCATTAGTGACAAATGGACCTTTGAGTGGAGCAGCAGGCGTTGGTCCAGGTTACAGGACATTGACTGTCTGCTGGGAAACCACAGAGAGGGCCAGCCGTCCAGGGACGGCGTGGCTCTGAGGACCACCACCAGCAGTGAGAGTGTCCTGACAGACCTCAGTGAGCCAGAGGTTTCTTCTTTGCACAGTGAGAGCAGCGGGGGCAGTGGGCACAGGGGCCTCAGCACAGAGGATTCAGACTGCTCCAACCGCACCTGCTCGGATTCTGCAGCGATGCCAGACTCTACTTCTCTCACAATGCCTCACATCCCCAAAGAAATTGCTCACTATGGCTCACTACCCGACAAGCACGGCAAGACAAGCCGCACCCGTGCCAAAGATTTCCTGAAGCGCATGGAGACACTACGCTCCCGAGGAACTCTGGGGAGTGACCGCAAGGCATTAGTCATTAGCGCTCCAGTGCTGCAGCAGGAGGCCCAGGCACTGAAGACACTGCACTGTGTTGAGATCTTAAATGGAGATGGTGGAGCTCCAGAGCCACTGTCCAACAAAGGTCTTCCATCCCAGTGTAGTAGTGAAGGCAGCAGCCATTCTAGTAGCAGCACTGTCAGCACACCCAGCCTGAAAGAGCGTAAGCCTCATCGGGCTGACCACAAGCGCAGTGGCATGTATTTAGAGGACATAGATATCTTCTCAGGCACCCAAGTAAATAAAGTTGCGGAGCAAAACCGCAGGAACGAATTCTGCTCCTATGAGGACCTGGTGGTCCACATACCTAAAGACCACAAGCCAGGAACCTTCCCCAAAGCACTGTCCATAGAAAGTCTTTCCCCAACCAATGGGGCATCTATTAACTGGCACACCGGCAGCATGCACCTGGACTCCCCACTAATTTCATGCAGAAAGGAATCCAGGCCTGTCACCCAGTGCTGCTCCAGAGGCAGCCGCATCAGTGTGTATGATAATGTTCCTGGCTCACATCTGTACGCCAGCACTGGAGACCTCATAGATCTAGAGAAAGAAGACCTGTTTCCTCACCTAGATGATATTCTGTTGCATGTCAATGGTCTACAACAAATAGTGGATCACTGGTCCAAGAATGTGTTACCTGGAGGAGAAGGACTGGCACAGGTGGATGGCGAGAGGGAAGAGCCAGTTGGGCTCCAGTCCTCTAGTCAGATCACACTGGACTTTGAGAGAAATTCAGTCACAGAAAGCCAGACCACACCTAGTGATGGGGACAGAGACCGGGTGTCACTTGCTGAAACCGAATCTACACAGCTCAGGGAAAGGAGGGACTCAGGAGTTGGCGCTTCGCTCACACGACCTAATCGGTTAGACTCGCAAAACTGTTTTGAAACTATTGAAAGTAGTTCTTTAAACAAACAAACATTTATTTTTCTTTGCTGTTTCATCTTTTCTGGCATTAGGTTACGATGGCCCAGCTTTCAGATCTCTAATCGCCTGAGTCACTCAGTGGCATCCCTGCAGATTACCAACCAATCAGCAGGCCAGCTGAGTTTGCTGCAGAAGTTTTCTCTACTACGTCTTACTGCAATCATGGAGAAGTACTCCATGTCCAACAAGCATGGCTGGACTTGGTGAGCCTCATTTAAACTTCATGATGCATTGCATCTTTTCTTGATTAGTGTATTAGTGTGTGTTTAGTGTTTGTCCAATATTCTATGATTAGGCCTTAATTAATTACTGTAACCAGATTCCCTTTTGGTTTGTTAGCTGTTGAATTAATGTCCCTGGTTTAGCAACTTCTCAAAGACATCTTAATGTGTTTCCCAGGTCTGTGCCAAAGTTTATGAAGAGAATGAAGGTACCAGACTATAAGGATAAGAATGTGTTCGGAGTGCCTCTCATAGTGCATGTGCAGCGCTCTGGTCAACCCCTGCCCCTTGGCCTGCAGCAGGCCCTGCGGTACCTGAGGAGCCAGTGTCTTGACCAGGTAGGTCACAGCACATATGCTCTCAGGTTTCATGTGACTTGCATTTTCACATGTGATGTAACAAGTGGTTGGGTTTATCTAACGTGTAGAATTTGGTGTAAGGTTTCGGTGCACAATGGCTGACACAGGTGGCAGACAGATACGATAGTTGTATAATGACAATACACTCAGCGGAACTGCTGTACAATGTGATTACATGTCACTGCCGGCTGTCATGCTGACATTAACACTCCGCACTGTTTTGCTCCCAGGTGGGTCTCTTTCGTAAATCAGGGGTGAAGTCTCGCATTCAAGCTCTGAGGCAGATGAATGAGAATTCTCCAGACAATGTGAACTATGAAGATCAGTCTGCCTATGATGTGGCTGACATGGTGAAGCAGTTCTTCAGGGATTTACCTGAGCCTCTGCTCACCAGCAAACTGGGGGAGACCTTCCTCCATATCTACCAGTGTAAGGACCTAAATCTCATGTTTCTCATCATGTTTTCATTCTATTATTTCACTTGGTCTTTTTTTTTTTTTTTTAACTTGTCTTCAGTGGTAAACGAAGAGACATACATGTGGTTGTGTGAAAATACAATTTCAAATCAAGAAAATTACCTTTGGCAGTTTGTGAATGTTTTTCTCTCTTCTGTCACTGGGTTTTTAAAGTAGAAATAATACAAATCAACTCTCTCATGTGTACAGATGTGCCAAAGGACCAAAGGTTGCAAGCTGTCCAAGCAGCCATCATGCTTATGTCAGATGAAAACCGAGAGGTGCTGCAGACACTGCTCTGTTTCCTTAGCGATGTCACTTCTTCTGTAGAAGAGAACCAGATGACACCCATGAATATTGCTGTGTGCTTGGCCCCCTCCCTCTTCCATCTCAACATACTCAAGAAAGACAATCTCTCACCAAGGTGCATTTTTCATCCTTATGTCTTCCATTATCTTGATGGCAGGGATTTTAGGCCAGCCTCATTTCCTGCCATTCTGTGCCTGAATTAACTCCTCCATGATTATCCTCACCTATGACTCCATAAGACAGACATAAAATGTGTTACAGAGTTTGGTCAGCCCTCTGTGGTGCAGTAGATTACTGTCTCTCTGGGTCCATTTTACAAAGACATGACTCTCTTTTTAAAGCTCTCTGTTTTATGAGAGCATGCTGTGTACAAACAAAGCAAAGCTCTCTAATTTACCATGTTGAAATTGTTGCTAAAAGGATCAAAGGGGTTTCCTGCAGAGCAGAGGAAGGGTTTATATACTGTGTTTCATGGGGCTGTTGACCTGGGGACTCTCCAACCTAATAAGCTTTCTCTCTCCATATTCCCCAGGGCCATGCAGAAGAAGTATGCAACTGGAAGGCCAGACCAGAAGGATCTGAATGAAAATTTAGCAGCAACACAGGGCCTCGCACACATGATCATAGAGTGCAATCGTCTCTTTGAGGTACAAGAACCTGTAGTTGACATGATGCAAGAATTTTAAGCCTGAATGCAACTTCCACAGGCCTCCCTCTGTTTATATTGTTGTGAGTCTTAATGCATACTTTTATATACCCATTAGATCCCTCATGAGATGGTTACTCAGTCACGTAATTCATATGTGGAGGCTGACTTGCATGCACCAACAATTGACGAGCTCTGCAAGCAGCTGGAAGATGATGATGGAACATACCAAACACATATGGAGGTTAGGCTGCAGAACCTGCTCAAAGAGGCCCGGGAAAAGTCCAAATACTGGGTGTCGTGCAGCAGCTCTGATAACACAGAGCTCTACTATAAGAAGGTTTGTGTTATGTTGTTATTGTTCCATGTATAACAAAAGAACAAAATAATCTAAATTTCATGTATCATCTCTAAAGGGTTACAATAGAAAATCAGTAGTGCAGAAAATAAAATGCAATGCATTATATCAAAGACGTTCTTTTCTACCTTAAGCATGGATCTTACTTTCAGACCCATAAGTTAATAGGTTGGTTTGTGTCTTTGTTTCTTATCCAGGTGGGAGATGGGAACCCTTTGAGACGCTGGAGAGTGTCTGTGGAGGTGGAAGCACCACCATCTGTAGTGTTGAACCGGGTGCTGCGAGAGCGCCACCTGTGGGATGTGGACCTGCTACAGTGGAAAGTGTCTGAGACTTTGGACAAGCAGACAGAGGTGTTTCAGTATGTCCTCAATCGCATGCCACCTCATCCCAGCAGGGACTTTGTGGTTCTCAGGTAAGTTGTTTAAAAATAAAACATGAACAACATAACCTCCCTTGTTTGAGAGCAACTATCATGTCTTTTCTTTTTAGGTACATACCAAATCTCTAACTCAATCATTCTGTTTATTCAAGGTCATGGAGGACAGACTTGCCCAAAGGTGCCTGCTCCCTTGTTTCTGTGTCCATAGAGCATGAGGACTGTCCTCCTGTTGGAGGGGTGCGAGCTATTGTTTTGGAGTCCAACTACCTGCTGGAGCCCTGTGGCTCTGGAAAGTCCAGACTAACTCATATCTGCAGAGTGGACTTAAAGTAAGTCCAGCATTAATCTGGTAGCAAGATTTTCTCAATACATTTTTCAGCAAATGCTTAAAAAAATGTTTTCTTACATAAATAAAATACATCAGTACATTTTAGATATGATTTTAGTTGCGTATTTATTTGAAGCGTGTTGTATGGTCATGTAGACTATATTGAATAAACTGTTTTGATTTCAGAGGGAGGACTCCAGATTGGTATAACAAAGCCTTCGGTCACCTTTGTGCTGCAGAAGCTGCCCGGATCCGCAACTCTTTCCAGCCACTAATCACAGATGGCCCAGAAACCAAAATCTGAAACTCTCAGCCAGTTGTGTCTGCTCAGCCTTGAGATCAAGAGTGAGCCTTTGAGACATTGCTAACAGGCAGATACAAGGCATAGACAAAACCCCAGAATTAAAGCACAGTTTATTCTTTTTTTTTTCCAGAGTAAAAATGCTCTGAAAATAACGTTGAGCTCCTCTGTACTTGCACAATTACAAAAAGGACATCTTATAGGTGCTGAGCATAATTACTCATTGGGAAATTAATCATCCTGCCAATACCATTAGCATTAGTATTTTATTTACCTTGGTGTTGCTAAACCTGTATATTATAATAATTATTATCTTTGATAATGTTATTATTTTACTGTTGCAATAATCTACAATGTCTAGGACATTCAAGATTTGAATCGCTTCTGAGAAGCATTTTATTCATTCTAGATTTAAGCTATAATTATTATGATGTACACTCAAGTGTCTGTATATATGTGTGTGAATATACTGTACATGCAAACAAGATGTATATATTGTATATATGTGAGGCGATAAATAGTACATATGTTAATTTCCTATATATTGATTCTTTTACTGTGTCAACCTTCCTGTAATACACATGGTACAAAATTGTAAGCTGGTTTTACTTTGCTTCAGTATTGCCATTTTAAATGGGTGTAATTTTATTAAACTTTGACCTCCTATGGTTGTGAAAGGAATGACTTAAGGTTTGACTTGATCATACCTGCTTTAGGGTACTGGATTGTGCAGTGTCAAGTACAATAGACATAATTTTTTTTCTAATAAAAAATAAAAATAAGATATTAGTATGGACTGATTTTTAATCTTGTTTGCTACATCAAAAAGAAGAAATAAGGCATATAAATGACTCAGTAATGGCATCTATTGACCTGTGAAGGATTCTACCTGTTAACAAAGTTTCCAGTTCCATTATCATGTAAACTGTAAACTGTTCATAACACAGCCAGAGATTTTAAATCTAAACACAATTCCTTCTGCTCTGGGATGACAGGGACCTCTATTGGCCATTTGTAGGAAATGCTTGACTTCGGGCAGCCCACATGGGTGAATAACCTTAAATAGACACCTTATTTATTTTGTCTCATTTATAATGCAAATACATCAGTGGTTCAGAATTAAAAGTAAAGACAGACTACAATAAATTTTGTCTGGCCTTTTCATACAAATTGTATCCAAAGGGAAAATAGCTAAACATATGAAGCTGATTTTAATTTCTGTCCACTAGATGGCTCTTTCTTATCAGCAGAGTGTCCATTTTCCCAATGACAATGTTAGACTATTGAAATTAAATTCCTTTCCCTTTTTATTTATATTTGAATTACATCTGAATTATTCTCAGTGAGGATGAGAGGATCTACCCACTGTTAAGACATCTAACAAGGAAAATTATTTAAATATATTTTAGAAAAATCCAGGATCTATTCAAATCCTGACTGAGATAAAGTTAAAGGTGGTGGTAGTACAGTGTGTAAAAGGATCATTCAACAAAAGCATCATAGTAAGACACTGCTGCAGCAGATCTTACCAAAACATACAAGCAACACATGAAACTACAATCCCCTGGCTTCAGGTCAGTGAGTGTGAATCTATTCCTGTGATTTAGTTCCCTGTATTTGCTCTTAGTGTGTAAATTGCAGAACCAATCCCCCTCCATTGACCTCTATTCAGCACCAGCGGGGTTTATGTTTCTCATTGGAATGGGGACCAACAAGCTCAACAAAAGATAGGAGGGATTGAGTTCCTAGTTATTTCCCATCGATGTTAAAATGACATTATTAGACTCATTGCATTCTGGAACAACACAATAAAAACAAGCAAAGGAGTACATAACAACACAATAGCTATAAAGCATTTGTGACGAATCAAATACACTCTGCATTATAGAATTATAAAAATACAGCATTCTGAGAAACCATTTACAACAGTTGTCATAAGATGGGCACAGGTGAATAGGCTTAATGATGTCAATTCTTCTGCATTACATTACAGCAAATTAAATTAAGTTTTTAAAGTGCACAGTACAGCTACATTATTTTTATTTTTACCTCGTTTGAAGCCATGCTGACATAGATCAGCTTAATGAGGTCATGAAATGCAAGCTCAGCTTCTGGCTGTCAGTCAGGACGATGGACAGGATTGTTGCCAAGCTGTCAGCACCAGTCTCTTTTATGTAACCACTGGAACCTGATGGCTCTTTTTTTTTTTTGTTAAATTGTGTTTTTAATTTATTTATATATTTACATTTGAAGTGCAATATTCCTTGCCATTGTCATTGTCTCATTTAGTCATAAACAAACCACATCTAGGATGCTCTGTTCAATTGGCAGTATACACAATTTCTACTAAACAATGCCTTTGCCTTTTGTTAATTAAAAAGGTTAGGGCAATAATTAATTTGAAAACAAACAAAAATCTGTCAATACTTGATCAACAGTAATGGATGGATTTCTTTTTTTTTTTTTTTTAAAAAAAAAGGTCAATGATAAACCAGGCGATTCATTCATTTTCATAAATGTGGGTTCAATGTGTCAGCAAAGACTAATACCAACTCATCAGGAACACTGCGCTGGGAGAACCCTGACTTATAGCTATGGGTATTGCATAGATGACTGTGCAGGCTAATCTTTGTGCCTGGCAGACTGATCAAAGAACTAAGGTTAATGAAACAAGCTCACCTTCATGTGAAATTATAAGATAATGATAATAACAACAAGTCAGGTGTTTGCATGTGCATTATGTTCAGATTCATGCCTTCATACATGGCTTCAGCAAAGAGATGGCCTGAATGGCTTGGTGTCTACAATGTCTTGATTATTATTGGAAGTTTTGAGTAACATAATAACAAAAATGTTAATAACATAACCATTAGCCTACATCGTTATTCAATTAATTTCACATCCTCTTATTGTGGTATGCTTACTCAAATTACCATTGTGATCAGGATTTTTTTTTTTTTTTTGCATTGCAGGTGTAAGAATATTAATCATATATTCCAGCCCACTACAATGAAACTATATACTGTATACTATATACTATATACTGAAACCTTATCACTGAGCTGTCATTGAGGTATTAGGTACACCTGCGCTTTTTCCGGCAATAAGACCATAGTTGGGCAAGCTAAATATTTGGCATTTATTTATTTATTTATTTTCTATCCAGTCTATTTTTGAATGATTTAAAAATATTTTATTTGTCCCCACAAACACAATATAGCGTAAACCACATTTTAAATAAGCATATTTTTGACATGGAAACACTGACTCAGGTAACTTCCGGCTGCCATGTTTGCGCTGCCGTTAAATTTCGCGTTTTCCGAGTTTGTTTTCATTTTAACTGGAACTGGTAAAATGCAACTTTGCACAACACACGAAAGCAAACATAAAGTTTGCAGCACGGATGTTGGTGTCGGTGTTTTGCCTGTTAGCATGCGGCCATGCTAGAAGCTGAGAGAAACACTTCGCCGCTCCGAGTTGCCCGGGGGACAGGACCGGGAGCGACTCGCCAACGGTCAGCCTCCGGATCTCCGGCTCCACCGTCGCAGCCAGCGCAGGCGTGGTGAGTGGAACCGCAGGCAGGGGGCGGCAACATGGCGGTGACAGCAGCACAGACACGGAGGCGCGCGTCCAGGAGAGCGGCGCACTCACAGACACACAGCTTTGTGCACGCAGCACAGGTCGGTCAGCGCAGTTAACCGGCTGGCACCGACAACACGCCGGGCTCACTCACCGGGACTCTGGAGAGTGGATTTGACTGACAGACAGGGGTTTGTTGTGTGTGTTTTGTTTTTGTTTGTCGTGGCTTCGCGAGTGTTCTTCTCTTTCATTTGTTCTTGATGCTCCAGAGCAGAGAGAGAGAGAGAGTAAATACATTACGAGGAGAAAGCGTGCAACTATCTTCTGAAGCCTCCCGGTTTAGGTGGAAATGGCAAGCGAGAGACCGGTGACAATGCCGGTCTCGGTGTCGCTCTCGGACCGACAACCTCCTCCAGGTCACGGGCAACACGCGGCTGCAGTTTCCGCTGTCTCCGGTGAGACGATGATGTCCGCCTCAGGCTCAGTGGTCCTCCCGGCTGGGATTATCAATCCATCGGTTCCAATCCGGAATATCAAGATGAAATTTGCTGTTCTCATCGGACTGATCCAGGTTGGAGAGGTTAGCAACCGGGATATTGTTGAAACGGTGCTGAATTTGGTAAGTAAATGCTTTTTCCTCCCCTTCAGTCACTCAACGACTGGACATTATTGCCCCACTCAGTGGTAATAATAACAGATCATAATGTTGACATATGACAGAACTATGTACTTTTAACCTCGGGTCTGTGACAGCGATGATTCATTTGTTTGCAGTACTAATATCAGTGAGTGGCTGTGAGAGAGTCAACAACAGTACACATTTAAAAGTCACACATCCACACACATTAGGTGAGTTGAGGGATGAGTTGACACTAATATTAAGTCAGTTCTCAAGTTTTCAAGTTCAACAAAGTCTCAACTTCACTATGTTTGCTTGCAAATTGAGCACAGCGGTGTGGGTGATGTCAGTGCAAGTAAAGTATATACCTGCTGAGATTAAAGTGTAATGTGAGTGTTTCATGTATTGGATTCAAATAGCATTTATGTTGATGCAGGGTGATGGAGGTGAGCAGAGAACAGGGGGTATAGCTGGTCTCTCTCTCTCTCTGTCTTTGTGTGTGTGTGTGTGTGTGTGTCTGGGCTTGGTTCATGATGTGCCAGGGACTACAGCTGTTCCTAAGATGTTTTCTGGGAGCCCAGAATGCCTAACATCCCTAAATGGAGGGTCCACAACAAAATGCTCAGTGTTTGATGGGCATTTGCCTGCTGCCGTTTCTATATTCTTGGCGTGTACTGGACCTGCTCCTGACTTAAGTGTGAGCTCTTGTGGGAAGTATGATGGTCATCATCATCTCTGTAAATTTGCATTGATGCAGGAAGTATTTTTTTTTTGTCCTCAATTCTCATAAGTAATTGTATCATGATTATTATTATTACTGCAGCAGCGCGAGAGGAGACTGGCAGGTAATGAGAGTCAACACAAAGTGGTTGGGGATTTGAGCCATGGGGATTTGGTATGGCAAGGGTTAGTAAATTAAGCTAGTTTCTTCTGTTGTTAATATTGAACACGATAGAGAGGAAACTGTAGAACTAGCTCATGCCTTTGCTTTGACCAGTTGCAGGAGCACAACAGTGGAGCCTCTTTGCAGTAGTTGGCCTCCTCTTGTTAGCACGCTAGAGATTAATTACGACCTGTTCTGGCACAACAGAAATCCACTTGGTGGAGCAGGACAAATTGTAGCCCTTGGCATGCTCAGACATGAGAGTAGTACTGCAGTAGCTGAAGTCTGACACCTTGCCCCCTCACACTTACTATTGTGCTGTTATTTTCACAGGAAAGGTGCACAGGGTATAACATGACGTAGTCTGCCTTGACTTCATCACTGATTGTCCCAACAAGAGGTTGTGTGTTGATTTACACCAGACTGTGATCTTGTGCATCGTTTCTACATGTTGTGTTGATTTTGAATTTGGATGTACAGCATTGATATGACAGTTACCTTTTGCTCCTGCACTTGTTTTATTTCAGAGTAATGTGTGGTTTCTATGTAGAGTGGATCCAAATATGTCTGTCATAGACAGGCCTGAAACTTTTGAATGACAGATTTAATTAAGAGAGATTTTAGCGCTTTGCCGTGAGTTAGCTATTTAGGGTATCAGGTGAATTCTACTTGATTTGTTTACAAACAGAAATACAGCTCCCATCTAAATTATATGCAATGAAATTAACCACATTCAATACAGCAATTTTGTGACCACAGGACGTGGTGGTTGTTATTATCTGCCTCCTCATCTAAATCACAAATGGCACATGAATAAAACTAGCCACAGTAGATGGTGAAGAAAGCTGTCTGTAAGATGTCATGACTGCCCTGAATTTTAATGCTCATAAGCTGAGGTTATTTTTGAAGTGTAGAACGGGTGTGAAGATCCTGAAGGATCCTTAACTGTATCTCATGGGGTCCAATTTGTGGTGTAATGAAATAATAATGTTTTTCTTCATTTCCAAGGAGCATCTTGGAAAAATTGGGGTTGGAGGATCCTGGTCTGAACGTCGTTAATGAAAAGTCATTTTGTTGTTTAGCTGCAGTTTTTGTTGAGCTGCCAATATGGGAAATTTGACAATAAAATATGATTATTGCTGCTCATTTACCAGAATGAGAGCCCTCTCTGAGAAACCCTCCTTAGATTGTAGAAATTATGAAATGGATGGGTTTTACTGATTCAAAAAACACCTCCAAAGGTAAATTATCCAATTCATTCTCATATAAAAACATTTCCATATAACATTATGAAATCTACAGAAAATGTAAAACTGTAGTGCGATAACACTTTTTAAGAAGTCAGCAACAATAGACCTACTCGCATAGAATTAGGACACTGTGCACAACAACCTATTTGTACTACTTTCCTGTTACAGCACTGGATCAAAGTGAATTAAAGCTTGAAAAAAAAAAAAAAACTATTGCAACCAACTACTTTCTAAGTATTTTCAGTTAGAACCAACCATAAAGTAAAGGTGGCTCCTAAGAACCCACCACAAATATAGGCCATACATCTAATTTGTTAGATGCGAGACAATATATGCTTGTTGTCTTGAAACTGATTGGTCTCGCAGTCAAATGTGCAGTTCAGTAGTCACTCCCTTTTGTGCTCTGTTCACTGACTCACTGTCTCTCCAAGATGAGAAAATAGAGAGTTGATATTTTTACTTTGCTAATTGTCACTTTGTATGAATCATGAAATGAACACTTATCTGCTGAAAGAGAGAGTCACATTACTCAACTGCATGCCTCCTTGTGATCAAAGTTAAGTATGAGCTGATGAATAATGGCGTGAAAGGAAGTTAGTGTGACCGCTGAAATTAGGAAAAAGCTTTCACACCGCATTCTCACCTTGATGCTGACATTTTGGAATAATGTGCCATAAACAACTGGTTAACAGTAACACAAAAGCAAGAAATACACTAGATAATTCCACTCTTAGTATCAATCAGTCGCCCCCTGTAAGCTTGAAAGGTGGGTGATAAAAGTGGCAGACCTGAACTTTATAGCCTCCCAGTTTTTGTCATGTAGGAAAAAAGTATCAGAATATAGAACCTCAAATTAACCCCTTCCACACCATCCTTTGCAAGTTTAGTTTCTATGTGTTAATATTTTACCGAATATATCAAAATAACTGTTTGCCTCTGACGTTTGCTTATGTTTGTCTGAAGGGACTGCATAAGCAAAGCTACAGACAGGTAATGTCTGCAGTATTTGACAGACTTGGATGAAAATATGAGTGTAGGTGCCACTGAGCATGTAGAAGAAAAGGGGACAAGAAGATCAAGAAGATTATGCTGTAGGAGGGGATGGATACATTTCTGCATTATGGATGTAGGAATTCATGTGCAGAGACATGTCGATATGAATTAAATCTCACCAGAGCTCCTATTTTCCACAAAGAACAAAACTGCCTCCATGGTCTTTCAAGCCTACAGGGGGTTGTGGAGTGGTGGATACAAAAAAGATTTTTGGTGGATTATCACCTTAATGACACGCTTCACCTTTTTGGTCAGCGCTCTGTAAAGGGGAAATGTAATCTTCTATCAGGGTTTCACGAAAAACATCTGTAGAAAATATTTTGCCAACAGAAGCAGGCTACCTTTGCTGCTACAGTATTCCCTTTTCATGTGTGCCAATGATTTTACAGTTAATCCTCTGTTACTTGCTCAGTCCTTGCTATAGGGAGGCCCACTTATCAATTATTTGATGTGAATTTGTATTGTCAGCTTAGACAGAAAGCACACCAGCATGCTGACATAGTTTGAATGACAAATTGACAGATTCTCTGTATTTTATTTGCCCTTACTGCTTCATTAAATGCATGATCACCAATAGTAGCCAAATCAGTTACTTTCATTAGCTTAATGGTATTACACATGCTTCTACAATTATCCTTACGACAGGTGCAATGATGCACATTGGAATATGATTCGCAATCGCTGATCCTTGCTGTTTGTGATTAAGATGCTTTTGAGAGCATATTTCGTGAGTCAAAACAAAGAATGGAAAAGCTCTAATGTGAATCACTTTTTTTTAATATGAGGCCTATTGTTGTAGTGAAAGCCAAATTATTCATCAGGCCTTTTGTAAAAGGGTGATGTGACTGGAGAGTTGGCATACCTGAACCAAGCGAGTGCTCTCCGGACTTGCTGTCAGACGAATGCACTGGAGCTTAACTGATTATCTGCTCTAAACATGACTTTGCCACTCAGCCTGTCATAATTAATGGTCAACCAGTTGAAACAGCAACAGACAATTGGAAATACTAAGCACCAAACCCTGCCTCCTTGAAAATGTACAAAATTGTTTTCCAGATCACTTTGTGGTGTCAAACATAAAAGCTGCCTGCGGTTTGTTCAGTGGCAGCTTTTGTTTTTGAGTGAATGAACCACTAGAGTACCAAGAAGGTGTCTGTGGAGGATGATGGGCATACAAAGAAATCAGCATTTGTATCCTGGACCCTTTCTGTGATTAGGTTTAGGCACCAAATGCAAAGAGAAATTTGAATATATTGATTATAATAACACTGTTTTTAGTTCCTGCAGACCTATTAACCCTAGACTATGATCTTTTCTGAACCAAGTGCCTAAATTAGCCATTAAAAAGTTTATATATAACTACAGTCATTACATTTGCGAAGCTAGACTGTGTTAGAAGATTTCTAGGATATCTCTGGCAACAAAGAATGTATCTAACAAACCATTTAGTTTCCTTGTTCAATTGTGAGAGACTCAATTTTATGATGGAGTGGTAGCTACCTGTCAGCTCTAAAAAAGATGCAGCTGTGTCCAATCTACCAGTCTCCCAAAGAGTTTCAATTGTTTATTTGTAAATTTTTTTGCCCAGTGTTTACAGAGATGCATTTGGTTGCATTGAAAGCTCTCAATTGCTAATAGTGGTGAGAGTGAGTGACTTCCTCTCTCTCTGAAATAGCTCCAATGATGGATTGACAATCTGTCCAGAGAGTCTTTGTTAAATTCTAGGAGAGGCTCCAGCCCTTCCCTCTAAGTAACAGTAAGTCTGATGATAATTAAAGAATGCCCTTTATATTCCATTTAAGTGATTGATGCATCAATTTGACACATTACCAAACACAGTATCACTGTAAACAGTAACAGGTTAATTAAATGAGAATTGAACATCATTGCCCCACATGACCCTAAAAATTTTGTTTGTGGGTCTGAGTAATTGAATGTAGTAAACACTGAGATGCTACAGTTTTGTGCCGGCATCATTTATCAAAACTAATTAAAGGGGAATGTCATTAAATGAAAGCTGTAATTAAGATAATGTGTTATTAGACATGATGTGGAGTCCTGGCTTCAAGGTTGATGTAATTCCAAAAGAATTAAATGGAGTAACAATAGGGAGTCAGCCATTTTACCTTGAGATATTATCCAACTTGTATCTTCGAAGTTGGTCTTTTGCATGTCATTGTGTATTAGATAGGCATCAGTCTCTCGTACACACACTGAAAGTGATAATCACTTAGCCTGTGATTAAAAGTAATTAATAAATTAAGATTTGAGGAGTCGCATGAAATGGTCGCTGCTCGTGTAAGTAAGTTTATTTTAAGTGTAAAATCACAGTGTCTCAGGACACTTTACAAAAAGAAAAAAGAACATCGAAGAGAAGCTGTAAATGAGGACCAAAAACCATAAAAAAGTAACAACTAAACAATTTAGTTACAGGAGACGGAAGATCTGTTTTCAGTATTGATTTAAAACTCTCAAGGCGCTTGCCTCTCTGACTGGATGAGTGAAGTATTCCCCAAAATTGGCGCATGTAAGAAAATGTTCTGAGAAAATAGATTGCTTAATAATCTTAATGAGTAGCCCGCATCCTGTGAACTGAGTGATATAAGGTCTGAGCAGTTCTGCAAAATTATCAGGTGCTAATCCACAGAGAGTTCTGTAGGTCATGAGTAGAAGTTTGTAGTATAACCTGGATGAAACTGGAAGCAAGTGGAGTGAGAATATAGGTTTGGTGTTTTGTGCTCAAATGTTTTTGGTGCCAGTAACAATGCTGCAGTAATCCAATCTAGATAGGATGAACACATGAATGAGTCAATATCTGTACTGGCTGTGTTAGAAATGGGTGAACTTGGGCAAAGTGACGGAGGTGCTTTACTGATGTTCTTGAGGATGTGTCTCTGAAATATGAGTCAGAGGTGACACTCCGATTTGTTACTGTTGAATTTGGTATAATACTGCCATCCCGCTGAGAGTGGCATTTGGGAAAATATGATTATGATAAACAGTAATAGGCATTTTCTGCTTGGATTGTTGCATGATTCTGGAAAACAGATCTGACAACAGTCTGTTTTTGCAGAGGAACAGATAAGTCTTCCTCCACTGACAGCTGCTTCAGCAGAGCAGAATACACTACAGGCACAATGCGTGTTGAGACAAAGGGGATTTTGCCCATCTGGGTAAACTGCTGTCTTCATCTTGATATTGCCATAAGTATTAGTTTTGCTCTCTGCCGAAACATACTGAATGTTATATTGCTCGCTTTCCTCAGCAGGAGGCTGCTAACAGCTACTCAAAAAGTTGCTTGAAGTTGCCCACTAATTTACACCAGTCTTCTGAGGCATTAAATTCATTCTGTCTTGTGATTACAATAGCCTTGATTAAAATTACAGATACGCTATCATACCTGTCAGAAGCAGAAAACAAATGAATGAGGTATCATGGTTCAACACACTCCATTAACACTGTTACTCTTGGTGATAACTAGATTTAACTGGTTTTTCTAACTGGAGTGATGGGGATGTGCACAATGCAGGCTCAAGGGAAGCCAGTATACTAAAGAAGTGAATCACAAAACAACACAAAATGGTAGCAAATCATCTGTCTGTCCTCATGTCATATTCCATCATGTATGTTTTCAACAAAGTCACCAAATCAACAAATAATCCCAAATTTTGTGTGTGGTTGGTGTCATTTTTTAATAAGAGGTAAATAGTAGTTTTACCACCAACACCAAACTGCACCACTCAGACTCACTAGATAAGAAGTTACAAGCCCATCAGACATTGCTCTTTTAGAACCACCCTGCCGAACAATGCTGGTTATCAAGGTCTACAGTGACAAGTTTGATGTGCCTTTGCTGTCTGGGTCCCCATTTTACAGAGCTCTATCTGGGGGAAGTTCTGCCTGTCCTTATGTTTAGATTATTGTGATTTCTTTATTGAAATACATTTACTTAAGTTGATGTTGTTTTCTTACAATCAGTTTAGATAAGTTTGCCTCACCACTTTAGTGAAACCTTACTCGTTTGTTCTGTGGCAAGATGCTGATCTCTGTGTCTGATTTTCTTTTGATCATGACGCTTTTTTTTCCCTTTTCATCCTGAGATTTTAACTGTTAAAAATCATCTTTTACTTGAAACTGTGTAGAAGAGTTTGTGAATTCTCTTACTATCAATTACAATTCTTTTGTTTATGGCTTAAGGACAAACCCTTGCACTGTCAAGGTTACATTTATTTTAAAGAAGCCATCTATGCCACATTTAAAGAGTAGCAGACATTTTGTTATTGGAGCACTTTAACAGTGTTCATTGGATATTGCCAAGCATGTAACTTCATTGGGGATTAATTGAAAATGGAATCAAAATGGCCCTAAATTAATTAACTTTTTTTCATAGCATTGAATGAAAATCCACTTACTCTCACCCAAAGCATGAAGAGATAATCAGTATATCTGGAAATGCATAATAGATAAAAGTCAGAAATTGAGACTTCTGTGCCCACTAAGCTGTTTTCAGCCAGGGTTGGCCTTCACTGTAAGTATCCCTCTGCTGCTGTTGAGTTAGTTGCACACTTGTATCAATGTTCGATCAATATCACCTCTGGGTACTGGTGTGGTTTTACGAATGTCACACTCTTTTTTTTTTTTTTTTTTTCGCATCACAATTTTTTTTTCACTCTTGAAACATCGCCTAATGATTTTTTTTTTTTAACCTTTTTTCTCTCTACTGAAGACTCAGTGCATGCATGTTTGTATGTATGTATGTACAGTACTGTGCAAATGTCTTAGGCTACCCTTAGATTAGTTGTTTTATTAATGCTATAATGACCAGATATAATTATTTATTTTTTTCAAGCCCATAGTTCTAGCATGGACCTTTGAAAGCTCAGAGATGCTCTCCTGTAGCTGTGTGTAGAGTAAGGTCCTACATGGATCAATCAAACATTACTATGCCTATAATGTACCTGAGATTGTACCAAATATGATGCATCCTGTATATAGGAATAGAATTAACACGTCAGGATTCATCAGGAATAGCAGTGCTCACCTTTTTGAATTCTTTACTAAGCCTTTCATCGTTTCCACCTTGAACTGCATCCATTGTAGGGGTGTACGCTATGCTAAAATTGTGCTTCCTCAGTGAGGTTTATTCTTTACTAAGCCATTCAATTTCTGCCAACAGCAGTTTCCTCTGATCTACTCCATGATAATCTTCTTAGGATTTGAGGAAAAATTGAAATTCTGATTCTGTGCAAATTTGTTTGTTTAAAGGTAATGTACCTGAACTGTTGATTGATTCTGGGAGCTGATGTGCATTTCCCTGTCCTCAACCAAGGACAAAGTGAAGGAATGCTTTTTCAACACTTTCTATATGCTGCCATATCTGCAAATGGCTTTTTTTTTTGGTCAGTTTTTTCATTTCCCTGTATTGGTAAGAGTATGTTTCTAATTTTCATGTGGTCACAACATGTTCTTTAATATTTTCTTGATCCACTTTATTTTTATGTTTTAGGTTTTCTTTTTTGCATCCCCCACAAAATAGCAATATTTGAGGTGGAGGAGTTTACCCTCATACTCAAGACTCATACTCTTTAGGCTGCCAGAGTTCCTGCTTGGCAAATTAACACAGTTATACATTAGATTTTACTCTCTCTCTCCATTGTTCACTGCTCATAATGTTGCCAAAATAGAAATCTAGGCTAGCTCTGTAAGTCAGCTTTCTCTAGGTAACAAGAGCAGCAAATTGGAAATGCTGTTGGGTATAGACCTTTTTGGTTTCATTGATAACCAGCAGCCAGTGCTTTCAGGAAATGCTAAAGAGATAGGTCAAACGACTGTGCACAAGCCATGGATCTATTTTCTCTCTGTTCTCCCTTTGGCTTTACTTCTCTCCTATGCTCATCCGTCTTACTTGCCCGTGCAGTTTTACCCTGGAGAGATGCTGATGGTATATTATTTGGCTGCTGCCTACATTTGTGTCAGGGTACATTCAGGGATGCATCTTCCAGCTTAGTGTGGCAATTTTTAGGAGGGGCACAAATGACTGTTGACTGTTTAGCAGTGGCTGACCCTGTCTTTTCAGGACATTTTTTTAAAATCTAAATATGTTGCTTTTCTGCAGGTTCTGATGTCTAGCAATGTTCAAAATCCTCTTGAGAGAGGTTAAAATGAAATGGACTGCGATAGTAGAAATAAAATTCTTCCAAGTACCCTTGAACTCCAAATAGTATGGTCACACTCACTAGAATGAGTTGTAGGTTATCTGTGTTTGTGACCTTACTCAGTTTAGATTTGTCTGCTCACAACAACATGGAAATATTACTGTGTGTTAAGGCTGAATATGCAAAAAAGTCATATTGATCATAATAATCATATTAATTAAAATGATTTTGATAGATGGAGTGATAGTTTTTGCATTTTATTTTCACTGAACTTGTACTAGACAAGCATGTTCCCTTACACCTGGATTATTTGTGGGCCGTGCTCTGTATTTATGGATTTGGATATTGCACTTGGCTATATAGCAATCTTGATAATGTTTTTAATTAAATTTGCAGCCCTGCTATATATTCATTTATTTGTATATTGATCACTTTATACAACAGGATAAGATAGATAAGTCCTCTGTATGTCCAAAAGCTTACCTCTCGGTTACCGTCAAAGGACGCCTAATTGTGGCCTTACTGTGATGATATTTCATCTTTTACATTGAAATGACACTCATGACACTGATGCTTGATCTCATTTGGTGTCACTCATCCTCCACCAATGTCTGAAGGACATATTACAAGAAAGTCTGTTCAAACCAGCATACTGTATATGTTATATTATGTCCTCTGAGATTAGTCTGTGACTAAACTAGATCATTGTACATGCTGGACTTTAGGCCAGAAGTGCTTTACATATATGTAAAAAGAATGAATTTCATCTCCTTTCACTCCCTGGATGTGGATAAGAATTGTATGTATTTTTAAAAGGTATTGACAGACATTAGATGTTACATGCACAGGATCTAAACCCTGCATGCTGCGGCAGGATTTGTTAGCTTATTACTTAGCAGTGGTCAGTTACTTACCCAATGATACTAAGACCTGTGTACAGCCAGAAACAAGTGTGTTGTATTATCATCAGCAGCAATAACAATGTGAATAGTCAGGCTTACTCCCGGGTGGAGCTGGTACTGGCAGTGAACCAAATCCCAGCCTGGGTGTTAATGTGTTGTCTCCCCCCATTGGGACAAGGCCGTGTGCACACATGCTCATTTCTATGGAGATGAGCTGCATCTCTGATCAGGCAAACATGCAAAGTCATAATGCTTGCTGCAGCAGGGTGACAGCCGGTTACTGTAGTGTACAAAGTGTTAACATTGCAGTGCAGATGCAGCAAAAGCAAAGACTGCTTGATAACTAGACAGTGAAGGCGCAAAGAAAATGTGTAGCCCTCTTCCTGACGATCATTATGCGATGTATAGTTGTACTTTCAAACAAAAGCTTTGTCTAACCTGTATCTTATCTGAATATATGAATACACGCATGAATACGTACAGGTCATCACAGATAAAAGCTTGCCACCTGCTATAAAGCTATAATTTTAGAAATGTCTCTGGCTTATATTAGCTGTGGTTCAGTTTGTATTTGACACTCGACAAATGAATCCTGAGGCAGTCAGCAGTGTAATTGGATGTCAGGGTGTGATTGACTTGATGTTTGAATTGTCTTTGTGTCAAGAAATGATTTGTACATCCTTATGTCATGAAACATAAGAAGTGGATTGGGGTGGATAATAAGTAAAAGACCCTCTGTGTTTGCTTTTAATAGCAGCAGCCATGTCACTTTGGCACATGTTGACCTCATCTTTAGCACCTGTTTTTTATCTTAACGCTGAGAAAAGTGATTTATTCAAATTTATTCAAATCATGTTGGAAAGGTAAATCATGACATTTTCCCAGCTTCCTTACACAGGTTGTGATTAAAAAGGGTATGAACAAAAAAAAAAAAAAAAAGAAAAGTTCACAAAGCTTGCAATTCAGGGACAGAAAGGAAATAGTTTGGCATAGCTAAGCAGTGGTGTGCTATCAGTAAAAAAGGCAAACAATTTTAGTTAAAGCACAAAACAGACATCAATTAGAACAATGCACAATGTCAGTGAACTCCACGTTGCATCTCAGAAAAGCGTTGTGTCCCTTATATAATCTGATGTTGCTTGTTTGTGCTCATTTTGTAATTTACTGCCAACTTGTGGCTGCAGGGAGCTGTCGTCCCTTGGTTAGGTTGACCA
This sequence comes from Rachycentron canadum, assembly GCA_038496675.1. Taxonomy (NCBI): domain Eukaryota; kingdom Metazoa; phylum Chordata; class Actinopteri; order Carangiformes; family Rachycentridae; genus Rachycentron; species Rachycentron canadum. Next base: position 1,767,863 of record CM076657.1, on the reverse strand, counting down.
CCAGCTGTTGCATCTATCATTTCTCTCATTCTCCTGGACGTGGCCGTGTCCCGTGAACAAAGACTGGAGCCAGTCAAGCAGAGAGGGAAGCAGCATCTTTTGGATGATGGTGCATGAGCATTAATCTGGGATCTTTAATGGGTGACTAGCCCTAGCTAGCTCCAGTCAAGTGTGCTTGTCAAGCTGCCCTTGACTCAGCTTGTACTGTTCTGAGATCAGTTATGATATTGCACAAACATGTGTGGAAACTGTACCTGTGCATTACAAAAATACTTTCCTAAGATTTCAGAGATGGGATTAATAAATAAACAAATCACACAGTGAGTCATCTTTTTAAATTGGTATAAGCTGTTTTATTAATAGATATCTGTGATGTGACAAGGGTGTGTTAGAGCAGCTTTTAATAATTCCTTATGAAAAGAGAGCATTCACATAGATATTTATTCAATTTATATCTTTAAAAATCATAAGATAATACTTAAGCGTTTTAATCCTGTTCTGCTTTTTGGTTATCATATTAATATCTTTTCTTTCTTTTAATCAAGATGCTCTGTAGTTGGTTCCTCGGTTATGCTTGCCTATCTGTCCAAGTGAAGTTGCCGCACACCAGGGGGCTTAAAATATGAGCTTGATTGATTGAATATACTGAATCTAGATCAGATTTGATTCTTTATTTATTTTATTTAATTGTTATTTTCCTGAGGCTGTGAATAACTGTCAATGCACAGACCTGCCTGTTTTGTGTGCTATAGCATGTTGTCCTGAATCACTGCACCAACAAACACAGCATATTTCAAAACATGTTCCCTGTCCTACAACAGTAGCTTCCCCGTGGAAAGGTGGCTTTGTATAAGCAATTTCTCTTTCCATCTCTGCTAGTGACAGAACATACAACAGAGAATAACCCACTTTATTGGTGTAACATAAGACATCTGAGGTCCGTATTACAGGAAGTGACAGATTTATAATTCTCTGTTGCACATGAGCCACTAGGCAGTTAATGATGTGTGCTGTGAATACAGATTTCTACATTCCCTTTGGTCTAGAAGCGCTGCAGCTCTGTAGCCTGCAGTATGTTGTCATTAGATGACTGAGGCCAGGATGCTCTGTTCATCCTGCTTTCCTCCTCTCTTTTTTTTTTTTTTTTTTTTTTTTACAATCCTGAAAAGGTTTTGGTTTTGATAAAGGTTACTGTAATCAATCTCCTAGATGTTTATATTTATTGCTCCCGTACATCTGGAATGTTTCCATTTCCTGCTGATATTGAAGCATGAAGGACTCTAAGAGCTAGATCACACACTGATTTAATGTAGCTGAAGTAAGGGGGGAATAATTGAGGGCTTACTGAGAGTTAGGGGTTTGGATTACAATTAATACTAAGGGATCAGCATAATGAACGAAGACACCATCCATTTTTATGGCTCATTATCCTCCTTGCCACATTCTAACACATTCTGTCTTTTTATAATTAGTCACTTGGACATACTTTGTCTGCTGTCTGCTTGGTTTACCATCTGGTTCAACGCACTAACTTTTAAAAAACATTTTGGTGGACTCTCATCAGTGTGGTATTGAATATTTAGGTACGCCTCTGATGAAACATCAGTCACATGAAACTTTTGATTCTGATTTCCTTCCTTGCTTGTTCCTTCTTCTTAGATTTTGTTCAGTCCTTATCTGTATGATGAACAGGTCCCAAAACCAAGGCCTGTAAAATATTTCTCCCTCCTCATTTATAGCTTCAAAATGCCGTATGTGGGAAGCCATGTTTTGTTGTTAATATCTTGAATTGAAGTATTCTTCCTATCGCCACCAATCTTGGTAGGAATGAAGACAAACATTGTTATTGCCAATACCATTAAAAGCCTGAACTGTGTGTCATTTTATTTTTATAAGGCTCTTGCTTTTAAAAAGGGGTAAAATTTAGCAATAGTGAGCACTAGAAACCATAGACTGCATATAAAAGTGAACGTTGACTCCATGGCTGAAAAGTGAAGCCGATGCTGAAGAGCCTTAAACCTGCGTTCTAGATAATAACCATCAGGGGGCGACTCCACTAGTTGTATTGAAGTCTATGGGAAAATGGCCCTGCTTCTCACTTGATTTCTTACATCAGTAAACGCCCCCAATGAGTTTATAGCCTCAGTCTGTAGTTTCAAGTCTTCTTCAATACAACATGATGTTCATTTTTTGTTAGTTATAGTCCAATTCAACAGAAAATAGAGTTTAAATCAGGGTAATCATTAAGGCATGGCTACCTTGTCATTGACAGACTACTAGAAATGGTCGAGTGGTCGGAGAAAGCAAAGAACAGGTCAAATCCACCCCTACTTCTCCTTGCTTCACCTTGTGGTTAAAATATGGCTTCTTTTGGTTAAATTACAAACTGAGGGTTTCAAAACAGCAGTTTACATACCAATGTGTGACCCACATTTTTGCACCAGTATAATAATCTTCATTATATTTTCTGCAAATACAGTTTTTTTTTTTTTGTTGGTGGTAATTTTGTGACATTTTAAATGGTACATGGGGTAGCTAGTAGGAATGTAAAAATGATCATGGTAGTTACTTGATGTCAGTGTCCTTCAGGTTTTCCTATGTACAAAAATGGACTCAGATTTGAGAGATTTTACCTAAAAAAAAAAAAAAAAACTTCAAATATTGGGATTATATTTTCTTGCCGCCGTGATTATTGAAATCGTTTGTCAGAGGAATTCTGAGAAATAAAAGGCAAACATATTTTCAGTATGTTCATAGGAATAGAGGGAACCTGATATGGGAATTGTATCTCTGGTAATGTCCTGGATATTGAATTGAAATATTTTGATAAATCTTCTGGTATAAGGAGGAACAAGTGGTATTCTAAATGGTCCTCTCAAGCTCCAGTGGGAGTATTTAAATGTGTTTCCACATAAAAGACTGGATGTGTTACAGTGTGCATGCATATCTTATGCTTTCTCAAATATTGAATATAAAATTTAACTCAATTGAATATAGCATCTATCAGAGTTAATGGTTTTTAATTCCTCCTGTCCAAAGCTGTGGCTGTAGGCACAACTGCTGTTAGATTGTATTTGGTTCAGCTAGCTGTACCTAAAAAACTTATCTTCTACTTCCCATGTTCAATCAAATGGACAACTGCTCCTCAGCCACATCAGATTGTGTTTATTTTCCAGTCTCAGACACATCCGTGTTAGTCCTCTGTTGTTTGGGATAGATGGCCTAGTAATGATTTGCAGCGCCTGATAGATGGGTTTTTGTATCATCTTAATTTTTTTGTTCCTTTCAATTTGACTTTAATTAGAAACCCATTTACTATGGCCACTTTTGGAACAAATTTTAATAACCGTTTATGCTCTTTATATTAAAAAAGCCATTGTCAGTTATGAACAGTTTAGATTTCACATGGTCTACAAATACTCCTCAACATGACAGAACAACAGTGGATACATTTGACTGCTCCATGCTCAATGCAGATCTTTTTTGTAGCTTTGAGGAAGCAATTCAGTCTGTATGTCATACGCATTGGGCATATTGAAGCCCAATTTCAAGCAAAGGCTAGATGCTGAATGTGTGTCTCGAGCTAATGCTATTAGTTGTGAGAGCTGGACTGCTTTGAAAGGAACATCTGCCTGGAGAGCCTCACTGTTGCTCCAGAGTCTCAAGCAGAGACGGATTACTGCTATGGCATTTGGTTGAAGATGATTCAGCATGGAATTAGATGGCCTATATGGATCAGCTTGGGATCGTGTGGCAGTCTTACTCTTCTTGTTAATATAAATACAGGGTGTCAGGAGTGGTGAAAAGCTGCAGAGATTGTAGAATCCCGGCATCATGCTTCTGACTGATAATACATGCTTTGAATAATGTTTGGGTACTTCAGCTCACATTCGCTGGCTTTGGGCAGAAAATCTGCTCTCTGGACACAGCTTATATTTGCTTGTTTCTGTAAATTGTTTGAAGCATATTTTATTGACCAGCAGGTTGGTCATATGTAGCTTTTTCAAAGCTGCAGACTGTTTTAGATTTTTACCTTAGAATTGATATACTGCCATCTCTCCCCTCAAGCTTTTTTTTTTTTTTTTTTTTAAACTAAAGAAAAAAATCCTTTACATGGTGTGTATGAGGAGAGAAACATGTTAGTACATCTGTACTAATCGATCCATCCAATAATTAAATGAAGCAGTTAGCTTCTATGATGTAATTTAGCTGGACTATCTAGCTTATAAGAATTGAAACTACTCCTAAAATATCAAGAAATACATAAGCCTGCAGATGATATGTCCCACCAAACATTTCCAAGAGACACAGGAAAGAGATTTTAGATTCTCCAGCAACCAAGACAGAGCAATATTTTATATACTTTCTTTTGTGTCTGGGACAGTTCTCTTTGAAAGTGAATAGACAATTTCGGCATAATGACCAGTGTGGGCTGCTGCTATACTAAGGAAGTTGCATTCTTATATTTTGACTCTTATTAAACACTTTATTGAGAACACCATGCTAATACTGGGCAGAGTCTCCCAGTTCTATGTGGCAAGGATTGAATGTTAGAAATATTCAATGTTAGAATATTCAATGTTAGAAATGTTAGAAATGACTGGTGGCCCAAAGTACCAATAAAACATTGCCCACAACATTACACCGCCACTCCCGCCACCTGGATTCATGCTGTTGATGCCAAATTCCTGACCCTACCATTAATGTGCCTCAGCAGAAATCCAGATTCATCATTTGACACTTCAGCTGTCCAGTTTTGGTGAGCCTGTGTCCACTGCAGTCTCAGATTTCTGTTCCTGGCTGACAAGAGTGGAATCTGATGTGGTCTTCTGCCATCGTTTATCCAACACAAACTTTCTGTCCATTTGAACCATTCAAGCCATGGTTGAATGGCTTGAATGGTTCCGTCTGCAGTCTGGTCATCTGCAGACTGCTGCTCACTGGATAGAAACTCAAGAGATTGTTGTACATCAAAATCCAAGGTGCCACATTCAAAGTCACTGAAATCACATTTCCCCCCATTCTGATTTGATGTGAACATTAACCAAAGCCTCTGACATGTACTTGCATGATTTTATGCATTTCACTGCTGCCACACAATTGTCTGATCATTGAATAATTGCATGAATAAGCAGCTGCACAGATGTTGCTAATTAAGTGTGCTATGTATATTTGCATTTAAATCAATAGACTAAGCAGGTCTCACTCTATGAATGCATAGTATTTCAAAACCAGACTGCAGCCAGACGAATAGTGCAGGCATGCCTTTACAAAAGAGGATAAAAGTTCTTACTGAAGACTGTCTCCGTATCCCATGGGTAAGTTTTTGGAGGTGGCATATTTTTTCCTAGAAGGCACACTGTTGTCTGCACACAGTGTACACAGTGTAAATAAGGGGCTTCAAGTTTCTGTAGAGAATGTATTGTTTATTTTACCTGTATTACAGTGGTATTGTGGGACCATGGTTATAGGCTGTCATCACAGACCTAAAGTCAGGCTGCTCGTTTTGGGTTCTACCAGGGTGATAATGGCTTTTGCCAGGTGTCCCAGAGGTAAAACGGTGTGCACAGGTGGAATGACAGGTATGAAAACCAATAATTCTGTTTGGCAATCACTTGCACTGTGTGACCACGAATACATAAGACAGGGGTCTCTCTCCCAGGAATTCTTAGCTGTACACATTTAGTATATTGCATGCTAAAAGTTCAAGAGAAGATGCATTCAACTCTATTTTTGGTGTAGAAAGATGCTGCTTCAGAAGAGCATTATGCTGCCTGGCTTGTTCTTGGCAGCTGGTTTTACAGTTTTGGGCTTGGCCAGAGCAATGGAAACATTTTTGCTCCACGCTTTGGGGGCGGCTTTCTTCTCCAGTGGCACATTGCCAGCTATGGCTGATGGAGGGCTCTGCTGACCTTGGAGAAACCGTTGTTTCACCACATGGGGGTAGTAGATGGAGGATGGGGAATGGGGTGAGGAGAAGTTCAGGACAGCCTCTTGTCCACTCCAGGGCACGGGAGGACAACAAAACTAAATCCACATGGCAGCTGTGCCTGCATTTTATAACAACAAAGTGTTCACAATGTAGGCATTAACTATGATTAGATTGTTCCAAGTTGATCTTCACAGCTAACAATAGGAAGTGTCCCTGTGGCTACAATCCTGGAGTGATCATTGTTAATGTTTCCAATCAGCCATGCAGCCCTGTGTCCATTACTCAGTCAAAGCGAAGCTGTCTTAATATTTTCCCTGAAGGGCTCTTTAGTGCTACTCTTCCTGTGTAAACTAGTTGTTTTACAGCTAATAAAGTACATTCAAAAGATTAAATTTTTGTACATATTATCTCCAAATGTGTATTGACCAATGACCGATGGAGTCAAAGATGGTCTGCTCTCTTTGCCTGCTTTCTGGTTGCGCTGGAGTGTGAGCCACTTCTCTGGAACCGTTTTAACCTGCCTGACTAATTTTAAAGGTGAAACTGGCTAGCTTGTAGAAATGTTGATGTACAGTGAAACTCTGAATACATCTGAAGAGATAAACGTCTGTTGTCACCCTGTCATTACAATCTGCAGCTTCTTGAGCATCAGTCTTTTCACTTTAGATCATTTCTGCCCAGAAATGTCAGCGCATAAAAGCTGAGCTACTTCATCCTGTAGTGTTTTTTGGATAAAAACCGACACAGTTTTAGTGTCGTAAGAGAAACATTGAAGTAAACATCAGCCAATTCAACAGCAAAAGACCATTACAGCCCGAGGTGATTTGGTGACACTTTTTACATGGTCTGAAAAAGTCTCTGTCTTTCAGCATAAACTAATGAGAGTAGACCTGGGTCTGGTGGTTGAATCATGGTTGCTTGCATAAAATATGAAAGTGTTTATTTTGGAGTCTGTCTAAAGTTGGTATCAGCAGCAGGTTTTGGCACATTTTCTGTCTCCTGCTGTTGATTATTTCTCAGTGACGGTCATGAGGAAGTGAGCAGGGTTGGAAATGTACACCTACCAAGAGCCTACATCAGTAAATAGTTTTGGTTTGGTGGGTCTGAACATTGTCTAAACTAAATATCTAAACTATCTAAACTCACCTCTATGTATCCAAAAGACAGTTGTGTAGTTGTGTGTCTGCTACATTGGCTAAACATGAAAAATTATGTGACCTGCTGCCGCCATTTTTTCGCTCTCACTGGCCAAAGCGATGGTCAGTGGCAGCTAAAACCAAGTAGCTGCTACCTGCTTTGTATGATCTATCACAAAAGACTTTTGTTACCCTCACTGTGTCTGTGAACTTACATGTGGTGTAGTGGAACTGCATATTTGCATTGCTCAACAACAAAAATACATTTCAGCATCTCTGCTGCATGTACTGTACAGCCTACCATGGTGACTTTGTGAGTTTTCTGCTGCTGTATTGTGCCAGTGAAGTCTTGTTCATTCATTTCCTCTGACAGCTGTCATTTCTGTCAGTGAGCGGGAATGATTTTACTGTGCCTCCAGCGGTAAAGCATGTTTCGAGTTTGAATCAGTGATCTGCTGCTAGTTTTAGATTGAGAGTGTGACCTGTTGTATCGGGGGTCATCTTGAGTGCGACAGGGTGAAAAAAAAAAAGGAAGTAGTGGGTGACAGGAAATGGAGTAAACAGAGGAGGAAAAAATGTGTTCTACACAGTTCATCAACACGTCATCATGACCTTCAAGCCTCTAGTAAGCAATCCACAATTACTCAGCTTCATCTGTGTGAGTTAAATACATATATTTAGTTATTGCCCTGCAAGCACCTTGTTGATGCACATCAGAAATACTGTATATATTCATGAGAGCTGAAAGTTGTCTTGTTAAACCAAATACTACATGCATGACGCCATTACCCTCAATGATGCTTGTCACTGTTCTACAGCTTGCTTTTAACATTCAGTTTAAATGAACATTACTATTGAACCGTCTGCTCGACTCCTTGTAAATTCAAAATTGCTACATTGCCAGTTGTTCCCAGTATATTGATTTAATTTGTCCCATTTCAAACTATGGTTCTAAGCACTATATTCATTCATTCACTGATAGAAGTACAAGAGTTATTGTGGGATGGCTTTTAGTTATTACAATATCACATTACATTTCATATAATATTACATTTGATACTAATTTATAGAATAAAATGTAACAGAATATCTCTTCAATGTTACATAGACAATATAAAAGCCCTACGTATGATGACTAGTTTCTTGTTAACATGGGAGTCTCTGATGAAGTGAAAAAACCATCGGTTTAGACGTTTACCAAAAATGAAAGCAGTAGGATGTTTTCAGGTCATTTTACAGTAAACAGTTTAAAACCTGATGTACAGAAATTTAGCTTAATCCTCATGACAGCAGTCAGAGCTTAACCAGGTTATTCCAAACAAGTTATGACATTTACACACGCTGCACAATGACTGGATTACTTGAGTAACCAGATTAAGGATGAAATTCTCCATGCCTGTAAGTGTGGCCACTGATTGAATCAAACCCTCGCTCCTAACTCTCTCAGTTTAGCTCCAAATTAGCTCTTGTCTCTCTGTCTGTGAGGGCTCCAGAATGACACTTCAGGGGTGGAGACAGTCGGTCCCTGTCAGGACATTCACTCTCAGCCAGAGGGCAGCTGGGGCTTCCAGGTCCGTCACTGAGTCGCTGGTGTTGTGGACGATGTGCCTGTGTTTCTGCACTGAGCCGTGTGATTGCCATGTGTCAGAGAGCATGGCCAAGTCTCACTCGGGGCATCTGCAGATTAGTGTGTGTTGCCTGAGTGACCATGTATCTTGGCTGCCCAATACTCTCCTCTCCTTTCCTCAGAGTCCTACGATGCTGGCTGGTATTCTGCACACTCTCCTATTGTAATACTGTTCCCTGCACATAGGCATTAAAGCAGCACTGTTTGGAGCCTGTCATGGTAATTATTAGGCTCTCAGCTTTCGATGTGCTGGTGTCCATCACAAATAATGTAACATTTAAAACATCACAAAATTTTCAAGAAGCACCAGTGTCACTGAGAGGGAGAGGGTATAATTTACTCTTGCCTTCATCGCCACTGTCTCTCTGGTAAGCATAGCTGGCATCCATTCATTTCTCTATACAGTAAGAAAGAAATGAGTATTTTAGCATTTTTACCAGAGAATCCTTGAGAAAACAATACTGGGGCCCTGTGGTGATTGACAGGGGATGTTTGGGAAATGCAAAACCACCACAGCAACATGAACAACAAAAACAACACTTAAAGTAAACACAATTATTTTAACTTTATTATTCAATATCTGTTTGTCTGTAGCAGTTGCTGATAAAAAGAAGTCTAGTTATATCATAACGCATCAAATAAGGACAACAAATGACAAAAAAATCCATAATAATGTTGAATTAATACAAAACAAAAACACATTTTACAATCGAGACAACAGAGACTACAGAATACATGAGTTTTCTCGCCACTCACCCTAGGGAGTGAGCTTATATTGTGCTATTTTGTGCTTGTATCCCAGAGGAGAGACAATGGCCCTGTACACGACTAGCCTGTGTATTTAAGACGATGCAAATAAGTAAATGACTTGAAAAGCATTTAACCTCGAACCCTTGGTTGGAGATCCTGAAAGAATAGATATGTTATTTGCATGCGAAAAAATAAATACAGTTACAGCTATTGTTGTGTTTACCTAAAGGTTCTCAGCTGGAAGACATTTAACTAGACTCGAGTTAGTTCTAACTTGTTTAATTAGTGGCCTTTTGCCGGTGACACAATCACAGAAGCATTCAAGGTTTGCTTTTCCCCTTCCATTTCTGGAGGTAATTGCTGTGCTTTTTGAGGACAGATGATGTGAAGGGCTTCACGCTGTGGGCAAGCTCCACTGTTGGCACTGTAGGGTGACTCTGCTGTTTCACAGCCATCTGGCTCCTCTGTCTGTCTAGACTCAGGTTGCTCCTCCACAGCACTCTCCATCTATGATTAATAAATGTCCACATGTGCTTGTGCTCATATCTCAGAGATAATTGCACAGCCTTTCCATCCAACATTTGGAGAAATTCTGGTGGTAGGTCTGTGTAATATGGCCAAAGAAATCTCAAAATCATTCATATTGATGATTACAGATACTGATAAATGTTGAATTTTCTGAAGGTAGACTACTGTGTGGGTTATGTCCTTTTACTATTTGGTTGTTTTGTCATATGCTGAGTGCTTCTCCTTCGTGGTGCAGCCTGAGGGTTGTTTTTTAAGATGTAGCAGATGATTGTTGTAACCGATGACATGTCGTGTACTCCAAAGTGTGGCAGCAGCTATGGTGGCAAAATAACTTTGTTGTAGTCCCGCTGTTGGACGGGACAGTTTTCCCGCAGTTTACACTAAATACTATCTAACATCGATCAGAGAAGAAATGAAAAAAATTGCTGCACTGGCGAGCTTTTTATTTTAGTGGGTTACTAATCTACACACTTCTACCCAATGTCTATGATGATATAGATTGATGCTATAGATATAGTGTCTATGATGAAATAGATTGCATAAAAACATGGTTATCTTTTTTTTTTTTTTTTTTTGTTAAGGTGAACAAATTTCAATTTTTTTGGACACCAGCTGCTGTATTTCAGAAAAAGCTTTGTAATTGGCAATACTTATTCGATATCGAGACTCCAAAAATCAATGTGGACACTCCAATCTGTAAAAATCATTACTTTGTACCTGACCTGAATGATAATGCTTTTCCCACTTGGAGACAGAGGGGTATCTGTAATGTAACTGACCTATATATTAATGGGAACTTTGACTCATTTGCACAGTTACAGGCTATTTACAATATCCCTGTGTACAGCTTCAAGACGATGTCAGAAATCAAATGCCTAATTTTGAAATCGTGGATAAGCATGAGGTGGTGGGTGTGGGTGTGGGGGCTGGAGGGATGGTTACCTTTTTACTGGTTGAGTAGTTGAGTCTGGTTGAATATGCATATACCTTGGTTAAGCTAGGCTGGCAGTGCACTGTCTGCAACACTGTCTGGAATTGATCAGCGTGTGTGACGAAGAAGGATGCATTGTTGACATTACTCCTACTTTCAGAGAGCAACATTCTGCACAGCAGCCTCATGATGTTGGGCAGATTGAGGCTGACAGCTTGTGTTGATGCAAGTAATTACACAGTAGATCAAATAAGACCATAATAGAGCCATCAATCACTGCGCTGAGACCATACCACACCAGTGCACTCACATGCAGTACACATGAACATACTCACATAAACACACACAAGGGAAGCTTTTGATTAAATGATTCATGTCGTTTAAGAAAACGCATATTTATGATACATTTTGTTTTAAACTGCATTAAACCGTTTCTGTCACATTTCCCAAGCATCTGTTTATGCTTAGTCTGAGATGCAGTTGATTTTTGATTGATTTTCACAAGTTGTTCTTTCAACACTTCAGTGCCAAGAGACTGTCAATAACAGCTTTCTATGCAAATTATTTCAGCTTGTTCTTGTTATATTTTTTGTGTTTGATGACCTATTTGACATTCAGTAGAGAAAAGTGGAAAGCACCTTTCTTTCTCTGATATAAACTGAGTATGGCACTTGGCTGTGTTGTTTTGTGTTGCTGTGGCTTGGTTCAGAGGAGCTTTCAGAGCTTGTAAAAATCTGCTGCAGAGGAGTGAGGAATAGCCTCCCTCTACAACTACCTTGTGGTCTAACAGTACTACCTGCAGCTGCCTACAAGATTAGACAGAATTTTTATGTCTCCATGCAGGCGACAGCCAGAGCCAGAGGCATTATGTTTTTGGGTTGTCCTTCCATCCGTCCATCTGTGATATCACAGTAATGCCTTGAGGGAATTTCTTCAAATTTGCTACAAACATTAAATTGGACTCAAGGATGAACTGATTAGGTTTTTCTTGTCAGAGGTCAAAGATTAAGGTCTTAATGGCTTCAGGAACTTGTGACCAAACTTTTGGCTATAATCAATTTGCTAATTATAACACAATTTAACACAAATGTCTAATAGTTACAACATTTTATATCCAAATGGTCAAAGGTCAACTTCTGCAAAAAGCACTTCTGGCCATTATTCAACATTGTAACTCAGGAAGGGGAGATATCCTGCCCATATCCTGCAACTTTCCTGGTTGGCAGAGGTTTACAACTGCAGGGCTGTAATTCAAGTTGTTTTTGTGTTTGAGTTTTACATATTCACATGCCTTAATGTATGTTGTGTATGTTTCCCTACAATGTTTCCCCATGGAGCACCAAAGCAGAGCTTGAATTATTCATATTCTTTTTATTTTCTCCCAGCATGAATGTGACAGTCAGGGTTCAGGTAGAGGTTGAATTACGAGCAAGCCAAGGAAAGGTTCACCTCTTTCTGTCCTGATTGGCTGCCCTGTTCATTTTTACACAGCCTTACTGAATGAATGAAGCAGTTTGAACTCTACATCTGTTACTGAACTCCATAAATATTTGGACAACAATGGTTTGTGTCCACATTGTTATTACTGAGTGTGAAGTCCTGGCACAGTGTCTGAGGTTAAAATGTGGATGTTTAGCTTTGCCAAGAGAATGTTTTTTCAGTGCATCAACATTTAAATACTCACTTTTCTGCTGTCTGTATGGGTCCCACCACCCTACAAAAGCATTTGGAGAGATCAAAAATGTGATTAATCAAATTTACTTTTTGTGTCAAAATCACATCTTAATGTTGGACCATTTTAAAAGAAAATAAAGCTACTGCTATAATATTGTATTATACTATAAAGGTGTATTGACTGCACAGAATGGCAAGAAAAAATAAATTCTTGTGCAGCTTATAGTTTTTTTTTTTTGGAGAATTATCGGAGTCAGATTTGTTGTTGTATATTTTGAAGCTGTAATTTGTTGTACTATTGTTTTGCATGATATTCTATATTTATGAGATGGAATAGTGATTTTTTTTTTTTTTTTTTTTTTTACAAAACACTATCTTGTAATGTCTATGATGAAATAGATTGCATAGAAACATGGTTATCTTTTTTGTTAAGGTGAACAAATATTTTTCAGTAGAATATGTCAAAAAAAACACTGTGATGGTCTAACGTCAGAGATGGACACCTCGATTACTGCTGTCATATCTAATTATAAGTGGAGAAATCTCTGACTGTCTGTATTTCAATTTTTTTGGACAACGGCTGCTGTATTTGAGAAAAAGCTTTGTAATTGGCAATACCTATTCGATATCAAGACTCCAAAAATCAATGTTGACACTCCAATCTGTAAAAATCATTATTTTGTACCTGGCCTGAATGATGATGTTTTTCCCACTTGGACACAGAGGGGTATCTGTAATGTAACTGACCTATATATTAATGGGAACTTTGACTCATTTGCACAGTTACAGGCTATTTACAATATCCCTGCGTACAGCTTCAAGACGATGTCAGAAATCAAATGCCTAATTTTGAAATTGTATGAGTATTGTATTGTATGAAAAGCATGAGTCCATGGAAGGAATAAATGCATTTAATCCTGTTATTTAACTATTAATGGCTGAGTTGAATGTAGAGCTAAATGATGAGGTCTGGGCTGAATGTTTAAGGAGTATATGCCTGTTTGATCAATTTCAGACATATTGTTATGTAGTTTAAAATGTTACAGAGTATTATTACTGTTATTCCCAGGACAGTTTTTCAGATTTTTTCTGATGCTTCATCCATTTGTAATGGACCCAATTTGACCATTTTTATCTGGAGTTGTAGAAAACTTGTTGGAAGCGCATTGTCTACTGTTCTTTGAATGCTTTTAGGAAGCGTTGGAAACAAGATCGCTGGTAGCCATTTATGGAGCAACTAGCTCCTTATCTTTGAAATGGTGATTACAAAGAAGTTAACCTTGCTTGTGTGGAAATAACCCTCTGTACCCATGTATACGTTTTGAAGAAATGGCAAATGCACTACATCTGTAGAGATTTTATGATGAACTTGGAGGATGTGTGTGTGGAGGATGTTCAATAAGCATAAGTAATATCTGTACTGTATTTTTCCAGGGTGTTTGCTTCAGGCGTCTTTGTTTGTCTTCTGGATATGCAGCCAAAAAAAAAAAAACATTGAACATGGTAAAAAATTGTATTGCTCAGAACCTAAGGAAATTTTTTGAATGAGCCATTCTCAAGAAAACTTAAACCATTGCTTTTTTTTATGAGGTCAGTTGCAGCACCCAAACAATTTAGAGCGCTAACTTGCCAGGGCAACATGAGTAATGGATTCCAATTGTTACTGTCTTTGCTAGCAGCTGGTGTGAAGTGAAGTTCTGTATGTTAACGCAAGAACTGTCTTTGCTTTTTCCTGCTCATATTTTCTGCAACTAATTAGCTGGATACAACTGAGAGTAGACAATCTGTTTACTGGTTACCCATGCTTCTGCATGCACAATGTCTGTGAATGGTCACGTTAATATGCTTTTTCAGATGTGTTAGTATGGATGCAGATAGTTTCTGATAGGAAGGAGAGCATTTTCATTTTGAAGTGCCCTTTTGAAATGAATACCTAGTGTTGTGGATGTCGTCTGACTGACCACAGACACTACAGACTATATTGCTCAGGACCCAGGGAAGTGCAATGTCAGTGAGTGAAGTTGTTTAGATGATGCTCTCAAGAAAAGCTACAAGCTGGATTAACACAGCCCAAGCAATCAGCTGCTGCTGATGGGCACTGCATCAGAACGAAGAGAGGAAAAGAAATCCCCAATTGGTCTTTCGATCAGAGGTGTTTTTTTCTTTGTGAGTTGTGTTTTCTCCACTACATTTCACCAACACAGGGGCCTGCTGCTTACACGTGATGATATAGTATCCTTGCACATATGCCAACAACCTCATACTTAAAAAAAACAAAACAAACGTAATTCTTATGCAAAAGAGATGAAGGATAAACAGGATAAAGGAACTGAAACACATGACCACTGACATGTGATCCATGAGATGCAGCCAGCACACAGTATCGCCCAAAATGAAGCAAATGCTCTTTTGTTACTTTTATTTTTATTGACCCTATTCTAAATCTTTTCTTCACAGCTTTGTTCTGCACTTTTTTTATTCACTTTTTGATTCTAGACAACGTACATGTTGGGTGTAGGGGTTTATGTTGGCACACCAGCAGCATGCATCCTTTTGAATTTGGAGGATTAAGGATCCAGCAAGTGTCTAGACTGCCTTGGATAAATGCAGCTACACTGATTTCATATTCCACCTGGCATGAGAGGAGAATCACAGATAATAGGTAAATCCTCACAAAGGAACTCTCATTTCCCTGTAAATACTGGTCTTGAATACAGGAGCAGTTCTGTAGTTTAATTGCATGATGGAACATGATGGAACATTGCAGTGAAACACATTTAGGGGCATAATGTTGTGTATTAGAAAAATAAACATGTAAATGTTCTTCCAAAAACATCAACTGGAGCATATGGGTTCCAGCATGGGATCTGTGTCCTTTTGCCCCTTTGTTTGGTAATGTCCATGATTTTTTCCAGGACTGACAGGCCAGGCAGGTGGGGCAGGCTGTAAAGTAGTCAAGTAATCACATTGCACTACGAGGGGGAAGAAAGACCGGACTGCAAGGACTCCGAGATGTAGAGATTGGCTAAAGTGGCCAGACCTGCCTTTGTTGAGGTGATGGAGTGGTTAGAAGAGGGCAGCTGGTGTTAGAAGAAGCACATAGAGCAGATGGGAAACACTGTATTTGACAGTACAGTATGCAGCCTGACAAGGGAAAGCGGACCGAAGACTCTTAATCACAAGAATTCTGTAGTATCTTTAACTATTGCCGTGACATCCTATTGCTCTTATTACTGACTCGTATAATGGTTTACTGCAAGTTTGACCAACAGAGTCAAAGGGCACAGCATCCCCACAAATTCTCTAGAGTTGGTCAGATTATCATAGCAATTAGACAATGATTAATATCAGCTTACAGGCGTAAGTGGTATTAAAGGACAGCAGGGCTCTCCCACTCACTCACATGACTTGACACGGCATGCCTTTGAAGCTGGACCTGAAGCTGTTAATGTACCTCTACCAACAGATGATAGGATGGTCTACCTGACCCCTGCCTCACCCTGATGTTGAATATGCAAAGCTTTCTGCTCAGTGTTGCTACAAAGGCACTCATAATGAGCCTGTACATCTGATTAATTGTGCTCATCCAGTAGCTATTAGAGCATGCTCTAACTGGTATCTAGTACATAATGACCTGTGGACAACCAGTGCCCTGATTCATTTAATCCTCACCTACCCACCCACAATGCTTTTTATGTTGCCCTTGCCTGATGCTACAAGACCTGCTGTATACTCACCAGGAGGCCCACACACTATTAAGCAAATTGCATTTTCCCCTGTAATTACAACTGTTACACTACATGATTTCTAAGTGTTTCATTTTACACAGTAATAGTTTTACTTCATAAAGTATTAAAAGCCCGTCTTGAGAAGAGATAACATTAAATGTGCAAAAAAAAAAAAAAAAAAAAATCATCCACTTTTCAGACATGCTCTTACTCCTCTTAATCTTGTTAAACTATAAACTCTCCCTTCAGTGTATCCACATTTCCATCCAGAAACTTGGGAAATTTTGATCTAATATGAGAGGAGAGCTCTTTCTGATACTACTGTATACATTATCTCCACTGTTCGTGAAGCAGCTCAGATCTGGTTGATGCATAAGTCTTGGTTGGTTGGGCACATTGAGCATCTCCAGCATTTGAAATGCAGCCAGTGGATGGTTGGTTGGTGGTACATGTAAATACAAATTACATTAAAGGAGAGTAAGATTAGGGGGATTTAAATGTAAATGCCCCAGGCAAGGATCTGTGAGTGTGGGAATCACAGAAATAGAGGTGTCGTATTATGCTTATGCTGTGTTGAATGGGAGTGTGTGACAAGGTATGTGCTCTATTCTTGTTGTAGGGATCAGCAATTTAAATTTTCCCTTATGAATTTTAATGAAGAAAATATATGCTTTCTTTATTTACTCATCTAATTGCACATAAACCCAGTGGGAAAAGGGTACTTTACCAAAATACCCCTGCTAGACTCACTGTAAAGCCGAGAGCTTTGAAATCATTACACAGCTAAAAGTATGTTTTTTTTTTTTTGTTGTTTTTTGTTTTTTTCCCCTGTATGGAAGCACTTTCACTTTACAGGCCACCATGATTAGGAAAAACTGGCAACAGTGTTTGCCTGTGTATGGTCATCTTACTCCTTCAAGATTTCAAATTTTTTTTTACCTGTATAGCTACTTTGCCTCTGCCCTTACACAGACCAAAAAGGAAACTGCACTTAGGCAATGATTCCAGCACATGTATTTTACATGTTTTCTTTTTGTGGAAGTAATTGCTGTATGTTTATGCACTGTTATTACCTCGATGGCATCTGTATTTGTGTGTGTCATCTGGGACCTGCCATCTGCCAATATCATAACCATGGTGTGAAAGAAACCAGTGTGGCTTGCTGACAGAGTGCTGATAAAATGTCTATGATGGAACAGTGTCATTAGTGTTGTGGTCAGACAGAGGAAGTGGGGAGTTGCTGCAGTAAACACAGTGGACTGTCTCCGCCACTTTCTTCCTCTGCCCTCCTCGGCTCTGTGACCTGCATACTGATCTCTGTTTTTAACCTGGAGGACATCTTGTCCCAGTCCTAGCCTTGTAAGAGAAGTGACACTTTGATGATCTGGAGAGGACAGAGTCAAGAGCTTTCTGCTGTCATTCCCCTTTCATTTCTTGCCTTTCCTGCCTTCTGAAGGTCCATCTCAACCCTCTGTTTTCTGCCTTCTTTTTCTATCTCTCCCTCTGGTGTCTGCATTGCAGTGTACTTTTCTTTCCTCTATCAAGCCCACGATCTTTTTATCAGCAGTCGACCTTTAAACTCCACACTATGCCACGCCACACCACACTACACTACACTACACTACACTACACCATGCCACACCACACTAAACCACACTACGCCACGCTGCGCCACACCACAACACACTACACTACACTACACTACGCCACGCCACACCACACTACACCACACCACGCTATGCTGCGCCACACCACACTACACTACACTAGACTACACCACACCACGCCACGCCACACCAAACTACGCTACGCTACGCCACGCCACGCCACGCCACGCCACGCCACACTACACTACACCACACCACACTACACTACACTACACTACACTACACCACGCCACATCACAACACATGGAAACTAGCAGCACAAATTTCTGGCTGGATGCACCTTACTTCTCTCTTTACAGAGTATGAAACATGAGGAGAGCATATGTTTTTTGACAGCAGTATTCAGCAGGAGGAAACTGTGCACACTAATCAGTGAACTGCTCTACTGTTGGGTCTATCCTCAGCTGTCCGCTTCACCCAGTGTAGAGGCAACATGATGTCTTTGAAATGTGAGCTTGATTTACACCAAATTATATCTCAAGGTCAGTGGGGTTAATACCAGCTCACAACTGTTGTGCCATATCTAATGTGCTTAATTAGCTGGTAATTAGAGAGGCTTGGTTGATACTTGTGTGTTCAAAGATGGAGAAGAAGGGTGTTTGTTTCAGTTGTCTTGTACTATATGATTCTATCACATGGCTCACTGCAGAGTACAGTTAAGGTGACTGTCCATGGTGGCTCAAATTTACTAATTTATCACAGTCGCCAGTATATACCAGTTACCATATACACCCTTACAGTTTTTTAAGAGGAGTGTCATGTCTCTGCAACCTTTGTTTATATTATGTAAAATATATTTTTCTTTTGCATTGTGTGATGTCTGTGCTGTTAATCATATGTGGTGTAGATTGTACATGTTGTCTTCCCTGGATCCTGTGGAGTTGTTTTCGAGTCAGTTTGCCACTCAGATTGGGAGATGTGTGTTCTGTTAATAGCACTATCATTTAGTCAGGTTTCCTGTAGATGTGTTCATACGGCACACCCTCTTTCCCTTTGCGAGATATATTTCCTGCAAGATTGCTTTTTAATTTTCTTCCTCTCCCCCTCTGGAGAGGTGAGCACATCTCCTGTTTGACAATTCCAAGCATTTCAAGGGATTAGAGGAACGACCACATGATACAACCCACCAGAATAGTAAACAGGGCTGTGCTGCCACACAGTAAGCTGTGAATATGAGATAGGAAAAGCAGTGTGGCTTGGGGAGTCCCCCCCCCCCCCCCCGGACCCAGACTGCTTTGCTCCTAACTGCCCCACTGAGTGTGGCCAGCTAAAAGGTGTGATTAATTAGTTAAGTGGAACAAAGGCAAAGTGCTCTAATAGTCTTTCCTTAAGTGCCATTCAAAAGCAACCAAACCAGGATTAGTTTATATCAGTCAGGCTCCTTTCATGTTCAAGACTGACCACAGATGAAAGGCCTCACTTCTATTTACATGTGCTGCTCCACCTGACAGGGTTTGGCATGGGACTGAGGAGCTGAGGGTAGATGGTGAGGACTAAGTGTAAAATCATTTTTCAGATGCATGAATCCACAGAAAGTGAGAACTTCATGTTACAAAACTAAACCTGTCAGTTTCACTTAAAGCAGGCCCTCCCTCCCCCCTTGACTTGTAAGAAGTCTGGGGCTGGTTCTCCACTGGGTTCCACAAGAAGTGTCCTCAGTGCTGAAATAAAGACAGGCAGCTGGCGTCACGGGTATCAGCTGAGGGAGTCTCACTGTTCAGGTGCCCCTTTATCACTGCAATAATCAGTCACTTCATAGTTTTCCACATGGAAGAGAATCTTTCTGGCCCTTTACTTCATAACCCTCAAAGTTCATATTCTGTTATTAGTTATTAGTTAGGAATTGTGGGGGAGTTGAGGGACTAAGTATATCCTGAGGGGTTAAAACTCGATTATTTTTTATTTTGCCAGACAGGTCAAAATGATATGATGATTGATGATATTGCATTATATTTAAAAACAGGACCCCGAAGTTCCATATTCCCCAGTTTCACCTTCAAACTTTTCAATTTATTCACCCCTCTGGCTTCTGGGATCTGAATAATATCCAGATCCCATAGCTTGAGGGGAGAGCTAACTTTTCAAAATAAATGCAGCTTCCCACAAAACTCTTAAAACTCTCATCTTATGACCCATTTTCCTCCAAATGCTCTCTGTAGCTTTATTAATTTATTTTTTAGTTTAAACATTTCCTGATAAGCAGGAAGGTTCAAAGTTGTTGAGTATTTTTTTATTAAACAGGCAAAATTATGAATAATATGACATAATACATTCAAATAACAAGGACCCCTATGGTCCTTTGTGCGCCACTTTCACATTAAAATTAAATAACCTCTCGTACGATGAAGTGGCACAGAGGACTAAATGATTTTACCACACCTGACATGTATTTCCATTTATTCCATTTTCCCGCAGATGGAAATTGGAGTCATGCTATTACTTCTAATTTAGGTGTAAGCATGAGCAAACATCCTGACCATTTTACTTTAGGTCCAAGCAGCTAGACAAATTGTGCTTTCTGCGCTTTTGAGATTTGCTACATTTCATTTTGTCCTTAATTTATTGGCAGAGAAGATGAAAACAGACAGAATTCACACCTTTCCCAAGGTGCGGCCTCTTGGAGTGGAAGGGGCTTTTAATATTCAGGTCAGGTTTCTGTGCCTCTGCGCTCTTTTTATGTGATCACATATTCCTCTCTTAAATAAATCACAAATATATTTTTAGTGTTTGATGAGGGAATGTAGGTTTGATATAATTTTGTATGAGATTGAATGATTGATAATTGTTGTAGCTGTGTCATCTTAGGGGAACACTTCAGGGTGAAGGTCCCGGCTGGTCCTGACCCTTTTTGCTTCTTTCTGTCCCATGTCTTGTCTCCATACACTGTACTATCAAATAATAACATCATAAAATGGCCAAAAAATTACTTAAAAGAAATGAAATGACTCATATTTGCTGATGCTGTGGCAGGTAGCAGAGACCATTTAATACAATTGTACACTGCCAGGATCAAGATGAGATTAGATATACGGGGTGGCTGTGATGCTTGGTCGGACACGGTCATCTGCTGTGCACAGAGGATGACTGGAAGATGAGATGAGGAGATTCACTGCCCTTTCTCTCTTCGTTCTCACACTATAAAGTCAGATTCACCAGAAAGTCTTACTTATGTTTTAAATGTTGCTTTAGTGGCTTTGTAGTTAGGCCTGGCTTCTCACAGAAAGCTCCTTGATTCAAACCCCCACGCTGGGTCTTTCCAGTCTCTCTGTGTTTTATAGGTTTCATCTGCTCTGGTTCTTAGCCTTTAGACCAATGTGTGGTTTTTGACCTTGAATAAAAACAGCAAAGTGAAAATGAATCAATGAGTGGAATACAAATGAAATTATGTTTTAATAACTCACCCTGTCAGTCCATCCTGTAAGTCTGGACTAAGACTGGACTCTCTCACTCTTTGGTGCAACTTCCTACTGTAGCATTCTCACCTCTTTCATTTGCTCCTTCCCTCAGTCTGACTCCATGCCACACCTTTAAGTCTGAATTCTGTTGGAGGCTTAGCCTGCTGGGCTGAAGAGTTTCAAGTCTCAGCAACAGTGAGCTCTATATGACTGCTGTTGATCTGCCGTGTCTGCCCTCAGCTGCACTTTTAATGATAACCTCAATCCACTCAGAAAACATATTGGCTC
The DNA here is from genome assembly GCA_038496675.1 of Rachycentron canadum. NCBI lineage: Eukaryota > Metazoa > Chordata > Actinopteri > Carangiformes > Rachycentridae > Rachycentron > Rachycentron canadum. Next base: position 1,746,207 of record CM076657.1, on the reverse strand, counting down.
ATGTTACACTCTGCCAGTCTGATTTCCACTTTACTCGCAAACACACACACACACAATGTAACTGTCTGCTCCTATCCCCGTGGTTCTCAAAATTGGGGGTGGGCTTCCCTGGGGGAGCATAGAGTCTCTGCAGGGTGCCGTGGATGACCAGGGCAAAACAGGGAGTGAAACAAAGTTCAACAAATATGATTTATGTAGGAAAAGTTTGCTGATGCTATCGTGCAAGGTCGGGGGTGTGAACCTCTGGAGGGACACGTGAAAAAAACACTGCCCTATCCTCGTAATCATGGGTCAAACTTCAGCACAGATCAAACACAAAGGCTGGTCCTCATCTAGTTCTGGCCCTTTTGTTGGATATCAGAGGACTCACTCACCATCTGATGGAGCAAAGATTGGATGTCACCTCAAGAAACAGATTGATCATATGACTGATTGCCTCAGTACCCCCTCTTATATAGACAGGAAGCCAGGGTGATAGTCATTTACAAAGCTGCCTGCCAGCAACTGTAGCTGTTGTTTGGAGAAACAACAAAAATGCCACAAAACATTCAAGTGTTGAAATCAGGCACATTTGGAAAATTTTGAGAGCCACTGCTTTTACACTCGTAGGAGAATCTGCACCAAATGTTGTCTTCAAGTGCCCCTGTTGTGCTTCAATTAACCCACACTCACCCTGTTGTTTGGAGTGAAATGAAGTCGGTGGAAAATATAGTCTGCTACGACCTTGACTTTCTACTTGAGGCTGGTTCAGTCAAGTACCAGGCTGTTGTCAGAGCTTGAGCTCAGCATTTGAACACTCAATTTGGTCTTCTATTTTCTTCTGTGGTTGTGACCATCAATGAGTTTGACTAAAGAGACTGGAATCATTTTCATCATCACTACATTGGCATTGTTCCAGTGTGCATGTGACTTTTTTTTACACCCTGGCACAGCCCTCCAATAATATTATGAGGACAAAATACGATATAAATACAGTACTCATTTGGTATAAATAGTGAAAACCTTACTCTGCAGATTGGGGTTATGTTGACTTATGATGATCAGTCGGCTCCATTTATTGCTCTAATGACTATTTTATTCTTCTTACTTATGAAATGAAGTAATTAAGATAAAGCATTAAAATTGCAGTTGATTTGAATTGGCAACCTGACTGTGAAATACGGTAAGGAATGGAAAAAGCAATTTGTAGAGTAAAATACAGTTTACATTAGGTTAAATGAGCTGCCAAGAGTAATTGCATTATGTTCGTACTAAGCATGCAACAAAATAACTTAATAACTAAATAATGTCTTTTATCTGAAGCAATGAATTGAATTCTTCATGTGTCAATAGTCAGTGCACACATACCGTGACAACGCTAAGATGAGGTAATAATCAGATGGTGAGAAAACAAAGTTATTAAACTGACAAACAGATGTTTACAGACAGGTGATAAATTGATGCAATTCTTAATGAAATTAAAAGAAGGGAAGAAACACAGCATGGCTCCATTAACGCTAAAGATTTTATAAAATCCTCAGTGATGGGCTCCCCAGACTGAATCATTATGAAACACCTTTCATCTTCAGTTTCCTGGGGGCTTGTTAGCCACATCTGTATGCTGCAGGCATCCAGCTCAGTGAAGCATAAACACTAATCTTTAAATCTTCAGCAGTGTTTCCACAAACAATAACATCCTAACATCTCAATCACAGTCTGGTCACATGCAAGGAGTTAGTCCTTAATTCAGGTCACATTCTCTCCAGGCCTACCACTGCCCTACTGGTAGGTTTACACTGATCTCTATTTAAATGCAGTCAAACAATGAATACTCCTGTTTGGGTTCAATTTGCTATTGTGATTCTGCCCTCGTAATGTAGGAACGGTGACTGTAATCCAGGGATGGTACCATTAAACTTTGGTACTTAACCACCTAAATACTGCTGTGTGTTTGGCATTTATGGTTCCTTGCATAAACTGTAATTGCATCTTTTCGACCCATGTGTTTCACTGAAATAATAAATGTGGTATCCAAGCTATGAGGAAACAAGTGTTGGCAAATTTGTTATGGTGCTGGACCACTATGAGACACCTGGATGTCAACTCTAGACTTACTGTGGATCCTCACTCTATACATAGCAGGAAATTGACTCAAAAATCCAGACATAGCAGGTAGCTGCTGTCTGGTAGCTGTTAGACTGAGCCTAATTTTTAATGAAGGGGAGTCGACTTGTCAAGTGTCACACAGAAAACAGTGAGCGTTGTGTCCTCTCACCTGTCTAGAAAAGCTACTCAGTCATATGCTGTCCCTTCAATTATGATGTGCACGTCTGCTTTACCGTCTGTAGCAAGATGAGAAAAGTTTAGCTCTAACTTCTGTCCGATGTTTATTTGTTCAGGGGACTGGTTGATTTGCAACAGATTCTTGCGGCGTTTTGTATTGTAGCGTGAAATCAGAGACGAGCGCAGCTCTGTGCAAGATCCCTGTGTTGAAGTCATTCAGTAAACCACAAGGCCTGTATTAAATGTTTAGTTAAATAGATGCAGTTTTCACTTGGTTGCGTGATGGTGGCAATGCAAATATGAGTCTGGATTAAGTAGAAAATGAGGACGCATTCTACTCTCGAACATGTCAGGAGCAAGATATGGTCTTGTATTTCTGCACTTCAGAGACTGTCATATCTATTACGAGTTCAGCTCTCTCTCTCCATCTCTGTTTCCACTCTCTCTCATCTTTTTTTATTAAGTAAAATACAAATTAAAGGCCAATTTGCATAACCATACTTAAGTACAGTAATGGCTAAGAGGTTTATCTGCCTCTCTCACTCTCTCTTCCTGTTGCCATGTTAACATAGAGTGCACTATAATTCATGCTCCTGCCCCTTAATGACGGCACACCTAGTTTTCACCATGTGCAGGTTGCTAATCTATCACAGGGCTGACACATATAGACCAACAGCCATTCACACTCACATTTAGTTGCAGATCGTTTCAACTGGAATTATTTTGTAATCAGGATAGCTTGTCCGAGATCGATTGTGCAAATTGTGCACCTCTTTTCAGCAGTTTGGGAGTCGTTCTTTGTGTTGACTTTGTGTTGAATCTGAAAGTAAATAAAGTTTTGAGTAGGATTATAAATTAAGGACAAAAACAGGCGTGAAACAGACAAATGAGAAGAACTTAATATTATCAACTTGGTTCATTGTTCCTTTGTCTATCTCCCTCTCTGCTTCTGTTTCTCTTTGTGTGTGTTCTATAGACAAGGCTTGCCTTTTTGAAGAGAAAAAGAACAATTATTTTCTCACTCTGCGTCACTACGCAGCTCTGTGCTTAACTCATCAGTGAAGCAGAGTGGATACATAGGGCTTTTGAAGTGTGGTCATTAGCATGGTTCAGCATTGATGTGAAGCCCATTCATCAAACTAAATGGAACCACAGGAGCAATAAGCTCATTTGTTACATATTTGACACTCCCCCCTCCAATGTTCCACACCCCTCTCTCTTAAATGGCTTGACCTTTATTTTGGTGACATTTTTAAAGTAAAGAAAGATTGGCGCTGGCTATAGGCTTCAGGCTCAACTATTTAGAATAGTTCCTTGGAGTGGCAGTGCCATTGTGCCCTAATGCATGCCATTGTTTGTATAATATCTTCATACAGCTTTTCTTTTCAAGTCATTCATTTTAGCATTTACACATTGAAGAAAGACTGGGGTGAAATGTGAATGACAGGTTAGCGCTCAGGCTCAACTGACACTCCTGTGAGTTCAGTGACCTGAGATATATATATATTTAATATTTAAAATGAACAATAAAAATAATAATGACGATAATGATATCTGTGGATTTTTTTCTTGTCTCCATGCATGAGCAAGTTCCTCTGTATAAATGGTTTTTCAAATTAGTTTGACATTAATATAGTTGCTCTATAAATGGCTATGACTGAATTGGCTGTAATTATTATCATTATCACATACATTATACCTTCATGTAGTTTCATTACTATAGCACTACTACTGTTACTATAACTTTTTACCTTGCTTTTATGATAAATGTCACGTGTCCTTCAAATACAGGCATTTTAAATTCATTCTTTATAGTTTTAATGACATACTCCATAAAGAGTGAATTGATGTACAGAGCATTTGTGACAAGATATTCACGCTTGTGCTTTTGAAACGAGATTGTGCTGTTGTTACACATCTCTTTCATGTCTTTTACTTTTGAACAGTTAAAACATTCATCTGCCTTTGTCTCAATGTTACTCAAAAAATGTTTTGTGTTTTTTTTTTTTTTTTTTTTTTAGACTGCATATGAAGTGAGCGGGGTTGTGGGGAAATCCTAGTACTATGTAGAGATATTGTGTTTTGTGTTTAACTCCCTCTGGTGCTGCTAAGCACTTGGCTGCACAATGGTCAGTTCATTGTTTACTTCTGCATACACTGTTTTTGTATCATACTTTATCCCTTTGACTGCATTTGGTTTTAAAAGTCAGCTGCTGACTGTTCAGATTCTGTAGCTGAACCCTGTTATTGTGCTTGGCGTGCTCAAGTTTACCAGGAGAGTTTGCTTCCAAGTACTGACAGACAGTGCTTTCACTGGAATAAGCCACATATGGTTTATATTGTCCTTTGGATGGTATTCATTGTTTGTTTTCTTTGTCTGGTCTCCTGCTGTAATCACACAGTGCTATTTGTGAGCATCTCTGAACTTCATACGGTGGCGGTTTGCACTATGAGAGACAGCAGAGCTGTTTGTGGTACAGACACTTCATGAACACTCGCCTCCGGCCTTTTTAGTGTGAGTGTAACACCATTATAATGGGCAAACTGTAGATGAAGCTGGATTTTTATTAAGGCAAGCCAATCTTTGATTGGAGAAAGAAGAATTTTTCAGATAAGGGGAGATTGCCTGCTACACCTGCTATAGTATTTGTTCTGAAATAATGTGCTGGACACTATTCTTCTTAGCGTCTTCCACCGTCGACATCTGGAAGACCAAATGAAAGTGTCTTTGAACCTGGAACTCTTCTCATTTTATTGATTTGAAAATATCAGGGAGGACATCCCTCCTCTCCACTTCTGCTCCCAAGTGACTCCTTCACTGCAGTGCTTGCACTCCACCAGCAGTCTTTGTAAATAGGACATCAGTTCTATTTATTTTCACCCAATTTAGTGGCCACTGTAGCCTTCCTTTGGAAGCTGTCTCAAGTCCAATCTTTGCTGCCTGTCACCATGGCGACAGTGAGCCTCCAGCCCTGGACTAATCAGAAATGGTTGAAAGTGGAGGGATTCTTGAGGGCTCAGATGTAACTCTCTTAATTCCCTGCCTCATACAGTAACAATGGTGCGCAAATGAAATCCTTCTAAGGCAGAAAAAACATACTTGATTGAGGCTCATAACTAACTTTGCGCTAAAAGAGAGAAACCACAGGGGTGAAAAATTAACCTAAGCACGCACCTTAATTGCTTTCACATAAACAATTTTTGTTTTTGTGGCACCATAAAATAAGTGCCTGCTGTGTGGAATGCTATTCCCAACGCATTAAAGAATCACTATAATGGCTTTGCTTCTTTCATTTCCTCAGACAGAACAAGCTCTGCTGGGTTATCCCTAACATCACAGGATCTCATTCTTTCCAGGTCAGCCATGCCAAAGTGACTAACCTCATATAAGCTTGTGAGCAATTCAGTTAACTTCCATTGTGTAAGGGCGACTGAGAGACATTACTGCTAATCTAGTTTTACCTGTGGTTTGTGAATGGTAGGGCCTTTCTAAGTCTCTGTGCTATTACAGCAAAAGGAGCCAGCTGTCATTTACTACTTTAGTGAAACGACTATGACAGGTCTTCCAGCTTGAGCTGCATAGATACCAGTTAGAGTCTAATTAAAGTGGTATTACTCTCCTGTCTCACATTGTAATGTTGTTTCTATAACCTTCATCTCTGGTTTGCAAATAATCGACCCACAGCTCCACTGAGCTTCTGAGCGTCTTAATAATCCGGAGCAGATAGTCTTAATTGAAATGATATGATTAGCTATAGCTGCAGGAGGCAGGTTTCCTGCTTCTATGTGCCCCTCTCCTGGGAAATAGCCTAGCTTTTCCCATGTTGGCAAAACCCTGACTTGGACCAGCAGATTGGTACTTGCATCATATAGTACGACTGAATTTGCTTCTCTCCATTACTGACTAAGTCTGTGTGTTTGTGTGTGCCTCTGCAATCCAGTGAATTCACACTATATAGAACGTCCACATCCCTTTGATGTTGAATTATGTTGCATCCAAGGAAATACTAGAAGATTTAATTCCAGTTGAGTGGAAACAACACAAATACTGATTGGTTGGGGGGGGGGGGGGGTGATGCCATTTTAATTAGATTGTAAGCTGACACTCGACATTCTGACTGACAAGTTGTCTGTTACCACAACTGCAACACAGACTTCAGACACTTGTAACACCTGAAAGATTTCTGAGCCCGTTAAATTTCCATCTCTACCTTTAGTGAGACAGAAAGACAGAAAAGAGCATTCTCTATGTTGGATGGTTAGCTGGGCATGGCATCCCATATGCTGAGCTCCTAGCTACACAGAAAGACAACATGCTCTTTCCCATAGGGTGTAATCTGTATCTCCCATATGGATGAATAAACTCTGAGGGTGTCATCATCATAACATCAATTACAGAGTCACATCCAGAAAACAAATCTGACTTGTAGACTGTGGCAATTTGCCTTGTGTAATTATTTAATTATTGATGTATTTTTTTTTATCTGCAAAAAGATAAAGCTGAAAAGCATTTACTCATGTATGTAATTAATTTTGAAACCATTGGGTACAATGGCAACTGTGAACAACAGAGGCAAAACACACATGACTAGTAGATACATGGCAACATAGTGACCACATGGCAGCACAAAGCCTGCAGTAACTCCTACTGAATGCAAAATATGTTTCCTCACTTGTAATAATACAAATTCTTGTGATGCCATTTTAATTATTGTAGTTGTAGTTTTAATGTCCAGGGGTTGGCCCATAGTTTATAGTAAAGGCCTTTAATTAATTAACAGATTCTAATTCCCTTTGAGAAAAGTACAGTAATTCAATGCAGGAACTTAAATAATAGACAAAAGCTTCCACACACAATCCAAAAACATACATGTTTGGTTAAGTGACTATTCTGAATTACCTGTAAGTGTGAATGTGAGTGTGAATGGATGTCTCTATATTTCAGCACTGTGACAGACTGGCGACCTGTCCAGAGCGAATGCTACCCTCACCTACTGTCAGCTGGGATTGGCTCCACCCCCCCAACATAACCCCAATGAAGGAATAGCAAATGAGCCCAGCAGTAAGAGTGGGATATTGTGATATTATTAAATTAACGTTTGTTTCTTTGAAAGTCCTGACTCATTTGCATCTCAATTTATGACATGTGTCTCTCCCAGAGCAGCAGTTTTAATATGCAGATAACAGATAGTGCTTTCATTTCTGTGTGAGTCTGAGTGAGGAAGGATTTAGGAGAGGAGCTCAGTCTCACCAGTACACTGAGCTGCCATTGGGTTTAACTGTGGTAAACAGACTAGGGCTAGCAGTGCCCTATCATCAGAAACCATCAGGAGTACAAGTCAGAGATAGGCGCAAAATAAATGAGTGTACAGTCACATTCTCTAACTGTCAGTGTTTCATGCTGTTATGGTGTTTTAGATAAGTCCTGGAGAGCCAGCAGGGATTCAGAAAGAAAATGAAACATTTAATTCTTACAGTGGAGTTTTGGAGGGAGTGAAAATTCATTTCATATTGCACGTTTTGTCTTCCTGTTAAATGATAGCATGAAAGACACCCACAGACTTTACGGTGGTAATCATAAAGCAGGTGTATAAAGAAGTTTTGAGTAACAAATTTTAAATGCCTCCAGCACTGCTTGGTTAAAAAACTACTGAAAATTTAATGCCAAGGGAAATTTCAAACTCGTGGCTGTGGCAGATACATTTAGAGGTCATATAGACCAAGTTACAAAGTAAAAACATATTTAGAAATGTTGCAAATGTAGTAAAGGTAAAACACAGAAATGCTTAGTTTACCTAGACATTTAGACCATTTGCAGCAATCACACCTTTAATTCCTCTGTGCTTTTACTGTCTGGCACACCTGTTTTTGTGCTCTTTGTGGCATTCTTATGTAGAGATGCTCTCAGCCCCTATTAGATTAGATGGGTACAGGGATGCGGTCCCTCCACAGATTTTCAAACAGGTTCAGCTGCAGACCTTAGCTGGTGTCTGGGTCACTAATATTCAGACTCTTGTCATGAAGCCAGAGCAGCACTGTCCCGTTGGTTACACTGCTGCCATCATCATCTTGTTTGTTAGAACACTATTAGCCAGGTGATGAGCCGTGGCTGTTTTCTGCTGCTTGGTTTGCCACAAGGCATTCAGGCCAGTATTATATTTCTTCTCACCGGACAGCAGCATATTCTGATCCCTTGCTGTCAGGTTTACTGTCATTAAGTAAACTCCAGGCAGGCTGCCATATGCCTTTTAATTTAGGAGTGGACTCTATCTAGCTTTTCTACCAACAAGGGCTAACTAATGGAGTGTTACAGACATTGTTGTCTTTCTGGCAGGTTCTCCATCTCTGCAGAGGAACTCTGGAACTCATTGAGAGTGGCCATTTGGTCCTAATGAAGCTCTAACAAGTAGTTCTCGTCAATCCAATACCTTTCCCAAGATTTTTGCCCAAACACAGTTACTGCAAAGTTCTTTTGATGGGTTTTTGGACCTAAAAGTTTAGTTTTTTGTGAATCATGCCCTGTCACCTCGAGTTATTTAAATTTCAGCACCCCAATCTGTATTTGTGTCATAAGCAAAGGTTGGTGTCTGTAGATAGGGTATTTTTTCATTTTGCTTTTATTAGATCGCTCACAGTAGATTCACACGCAGGAAATGATGAAGGGGAGATAGAGTAGGTTATAACATGCAACTAAGGTTCCTAATTGAAATTGACTGGTATATCGTTTGTGTCTTAACCACTTACCACCACAGCGACACCATGCACCTTTATGCCTCCGCTCCGGAGGCCTGGGTGACTTTTCTGACCGTCTGTCTGCCCGTCCCATTCTCATGAATGCAATATTTCAGGAATCCCTTGAGGGAATACATTTTGCTCATTGGAATCAAAGATGAACTCATTAGATTTTGCTTGTCAAAGGTCACTGTGACCTCACAAAGCATGTTTTTGGCCTCAACTAGTGAATTAATATGCTGACAATAATGACACAATTTAACACAAACGCGCAATAGGATAAAGTAATAAAGCGACATTTTATATCCAAATGGTTAAAGATCAGCTTCATGGTGACATCATAATGCTCAGCAAAAAGCACCATTATTCATCACTGTAACTCAGGAAGGTGAAATGCAGACCATACTTCCTGCACCTTGCCTTGTGGGTGGAGGCATAGAACCATGAGGAGGTTAGGGTTAGGATTATTATTATTATTCCAGTTAAAAAAATTTTTGATAAGTTTGAAAGTACTTCCTGAAGCAGCTACACACTGTCACTATTAATTAAACTGGCTATGGATGTGTTTGATGGAGCATGATGATGAATTTCGTTTCATAGGTTGCATTTTGCTATGGAGCAAGTATACAAGTGTGTTTTTACCATTGTAATATACAGTATAGATAGAATGCAGCAGTTTGCTCCTAGATACAAAGAGTTTGTTTTTTTACCTAACATTGATCATGGGTCTACATAAATGAAATCAGATGGTATTCAAATCGATTTACTCTATCTACCATTTTTGTATGGCTCACAGAAGCTCTGTTCTCAATGTGTTAAGTGTGTAATCAGTGATTTTGTGTCTTTATTTACCTCTTGTAGCAGAATGGGTGAAAATTGTTCTGGGGATCTGAATCTGCAATTACACCACTTCTCAGGATTGTGGCGTGCCTGTGAATAGTGTGATTAATAGCAATAGCACTGAACAATGATGAGGTTTAGTCTAGACCTTGTGGCTCTCTCCTCTCCTTGCATGTAATACTGGGTGATGTGCACCATGATAGCTACAGGAGAGCCTTTTGTCTGAGGATGATAACTCACTTTTAGACAAACGGCCCTTGACAGGCTATGGATCCATAAAAAGCCTCCTCTTTGTTATCAGTTGATATATTGGCATCCTTGATGACACAAGGCCACAATGTAACAACCAAAGAAATACACTGTGGTCGTGGAGAAAGTAAAGACTAACAATGTTGGGACTGTTAATTCATAAAAGCAGCCCAATTTACGTGTCCTCAGAACCTTGAGCTGAATGTCTTTGTCATGACATTAAACTGAACACGAATAACTTTGTCTCCTCTACTCTCCTTCATAGTGCTGGACTTCAGGTAGTTGAACTCATTCATTTTTAATAGGCAGACATTTGCACCTTCACTGCAATTTATAAATTATCTTAAGGCAGAAGGGAGCTTGACAGGTGCTGTATAGACTCCATTATTTGGTTTTTGTCCCCAGCAATATTTCATATAGTTAGCATACTGCCAGGTATGCTTGAATTTATTTAGTGTGATTGAGTGAATGCATTATGGCATTGGGCAAGTTGGTTGAAGGAGAAGGCAGTTTGGCATTGAGGATTGTCTCCATACAGACAACAAGCTTTCCAGGCACTTGTTAATTTTCCATAACACTTAACATAGTGACTATATTGAGAAGACGGACCTGTTACAGCCTGTTTGACTTTATAGGAGTCTTCAGCACATTTTGGTCACTGAGCTGTCTCAGACTGCACATTACCCCCTCACCCCATGAGTTTTCAAGCTGTGAATTCCTGTTATTGTTGTGCCTCGCTGAACAATGTCTCTGTTCTCCTAGCTCTTTGATCAAGATGTCTGGTTTTCAGGCTGAATTGTCAGCATTGGAGTGGTTTTCAAAAAAATGTAGGAAATGACTTTTTAATTTTTTCAGAATAAACAGCCGCTATAAACTGCTAGAAATCTCCTTGATTAAGATTCTTGAATTTAGAAACTAAACTAATCAAGTTTAATTCTTTACATCAGTGAAACATTTCTTCTTTTTTAAATTTTGGAGTTTTATTTTTATCTCCACAACAACCAGAATCTTCAAGTCCAGTGACACACATCATTGTAATGTAATTGCACAGAGGTCTGATGATGATTGAGGTGAGGCTCGATTTTTATGCCTCCAAGGAATAGTCTCTTTCCACTACTTTAGGCTGCTTTTGATCTCACCTAGCTATTACCTGTCAATCACAGTAATGTGTAGCGGGTATCTAGGCTCATTTTCCACCTGCTTGCTTTGATGCCCAACAGCAAGTTGTTGTCAGTGCTTTCCATATATACCATGCACTCCTTTAGAGGGCTAATTTCATGCTTGTTGGACTTGAAGAACTCTGTTATTGATTGTTGTTTTCTACTTTCTTAATAGTGATTATCTTTTGTGACTCAAAAAGGAGCAGTGGGACTATATGAACGCCCTTTCCCTCCTCTTTTCATTAAATGCCAGGCAGTTTTATTTTCATGGGTGCTTAAATTCTGATCAGAACCCTTTAGAAGGAAAGAGATCTCCCCTTTCTTCTTCCAGTGCTGGCCAGCCCTTTAACATCAGAGTAGTGACCTGGAAAATTTGTGAAAGGGTCCTCTTGGTTAATTTCCCCTCAGAGAAAAAACCTATCATGAACAGGGTTGAAAGCTGGGTCAAACAGCAATGCTCAGCTTGAAAGTTTAGTTTAATCCATGTAGCTCCAGGCTGGAAGCATTACCACAGCAGAACACAGAATATAGCTTAACAGCATGTGAAAGGTATAAGAATGTAGTCTTTTCACATATTCCTTCTATCTGTTCCATCTTATTCTGCAGTTGGTGGGTGGTGAGTTCGATATGGAGACAAACTTCATTATTCAGGATGCGGAAAGCATCGGCTGCATGGTGGAGCTGTTGGAGCACTGTGACGTCACCTGTCAGGCTGAAATCTGGAGCATGTTCACCGCCATCCTTCGAAAAAGTGTTCGAAACCTGCAAACAAGCACTGAGGTGGGCCTCATCCAGCAGGTGCTGCTCAAAATGAGCTCGGTGGAAGACATGATTGCAGGTAAGATAACAGTGTGAACAGGCCTTGTTTTGCCCAGCAGCAATTGTGACACATATGTTCATTTTCGGGTTGATCCTTATCATATTAATGTTAAGCCTTCTTAGTTTTGGCTTCTATCATCCAACCATCTGATCTGTATTTTAAGTTATAATAAACAATATAAAGTTTGAATGGAAAAAGCTCAAAGCTCATTTCCATGTGCAACCTTCGCTTGAGGGGACGGCTCTACAGAAGTTCTGCACCAAAGATCTACAACAACATGAAAGAAGAGAAAAAAAATTCAAAACAATTTTTTTCTCTGGTAGTTTTGTCTGTGTTACTGAACTGTACTAAGCAGCACTGAAAGGCAGCAGTGAAACGTGTAGAAAATATAGAAGATAGAGAATTTTTTTTTTTATACATTGTTAATTTTTGTCATCAACTTTGATTTTTGAAAGTAATCCAATCAATTCAAACAATTCACTCACACATAAAAGTAAATTTTAATTAAAATCTAATTTCTAACAGTAGTACTGTATTTTATGGATTGTAGATAACTTTTGTTTTGCTTTACAAAAATCTTTATTTTTACATATTGGATCTGGAGTATTTTAGATAAATGTAACATACAATAAATATAAATTTTTTTACCTGACTAGCAGTGGGGCCTCAGGATATTGCCTTGACCAATGCTTGACATATTGCTATGAAATTTGGTCACTGAACTTTTGTCCTTTTCTACATCGGGTCAGAATTTACCACTGACCAACACTACCTTCATGAACAAGTTTCACTACAGTATCTCAAATGTATGGTTGCATTTTTACACAGTATTACAGGTTTTAGTGCTGTGGTTTTTCACAGGGGAGGTTATGAACCTCGCAGTCTGTAGTACTGATCTGTTTTAGTATTGCTCCATGATACATACAGGCCCTTCTGGAGTGAGCACAAATTTGTTTTCAGGTCATGGTGTTATTTTCCATGGAGGTCAGTGTCACTTTGATATTTTGTACTGTGCAAATTATATCGATACCTTGTGCAACCTGTATATTATGTCTCAGTTGATGAAATCTAAATGCATTTTTCCTGCTGTGTTACTGTTACTGTCACTTTGATGTACAAGTCAGTTTCTATGTAATTGTAGTGGAAGTGTTTCTTTGATAAATATAATGGAATTTAAGTGAACTGAGAAAGAAGTTAAACTAAATAAAAACAGTTTTGTTTTTTTTTTTCATTTAAGGAGTTGATGCATAAATACTTATTACCATGAAGACCCCTTCTGCAGTGTGGATGAATTATAATATCTATAAAATACAGCTGCATGTGATAATTTACTTTCTCTTTCTCCTCTCTTGTGTGCATGTTTGGTTATATGTCCATCTTGCCTTTAAAGATTTACTAGTGGACATGTTGGGAGTGCTAGCCAGCTACAGCATCACAGTGAAAGAACTGAAGCTGCTCTTCAGCATGCTGCGTGGAGAAGGAGGCCTCTGGGTAAGTGATAGCAGGTATCAGATGCCCTGAGTTTGGACAGTTTGGAAATGTGTGGTGGTTTGACACTGTCACTTGAGCTTCCCCCAGAGAACCATCACACTGATCTGTTTGGGGCTTGTTCTGTAATTGACTAACTGCAGAATGACTGAGTGTGGTAACTGACAGTGTATTGACTGCTGTCGAAATGGTTGGAGAGAAAGCCTTTACCGTTTTTTATTCTTTGCCACCTGTGCAGCCGAAGCATGCAGTCAAAATGTTGTCAGTGCTGAATCAGATGCCCCAGAGACATGGTCCAGATGCCTTCTTCAACTTTCCTGGTCGCAGTGCAGCAGTAAGCTTTCACATTCTCTCCTCTGCATTCAGTTTGAAAATGACATGTACTTGTGCATTTTTATGGAGCCCTGCAGGTTATCAGTGTAAAACCAATAAGAATTCTTACACAATAAACAAAACAATCCCTTCTATTATAATTTATCTTTAACATCTGCTGGGCTTTACAAAGGTATATATAATCAAATAGTAATATTCCATGTTTATTGTGGCACTTTGTGCAATATATGTGTGTAGTAAGTGTATGAAGAGCACAGATGATTCAAAAGTTTATAGATGAGAAGATGTGACTAGCCTATCCTCTGTAAGAAAGATGGTGTGATTGAATAGATTAAGTTCAGAGCTGGCAGTTTATCTTTGGAGCAGACATATTGAAAGAAGCCAGAGACATACTAGTAGAAATAGAGATGGAAGCGTATGACGTTACACTTCCTACAGAGTTGAACATACTGTTCATTACCTTTGCATCTTTTTGTATTATGACAAAGCATTATTATTAAAGTAAGCATTAAAGTAAGCATTATTAAAGTAAATAATTACTTTTATTTTTCATGAAGGTTAGAGGGTTGTGTTAAATGAGTTTTTCCAAAACCATAGAGATTTATATCAGTTTTACCCAAATGCAGATTAAGGTGGAATCATGGCAGGGCACATCAAAAATATTCAATTTGAGTAGCAATTGTAATACAGTCAATTGGTTACGTCCTGTGTCTTACTTGATTTTATAAAATGTTAGTCATGATGAGTTAGAAGATACACATTTGTGTGACCTAAGCTAATATTTTTATAAATAGTTAGTATTAGGCACAAAAATAGAAAATGTTTCAGATTGTACTTCTATAGTCACTTGGTCAGCGACATTAAACACTTTAGTTTTGTGTTCTGACTCAAGTCTATTTTTATATACATACATTTTAAATTAACGATTCACTGGAGTAGAGGAAGATCTGAAGATTTTTAAATGATTGTCTCTCATCCAGCATGATGTGTCCTTTGCCGTCTTTTTGTTTCTCTCCCAGGCCATTGCTTTACCTCCTATTGCCAAGTGGCCTTATCAGAATGGGTTTACGTTCAACACCTGGTTCAGGATGGATCCCTTGAATAACATCAATGTTGACAAGGACAAACCGTATCTCTACTGGTGAGTCAACAGTTACATAACATTGTGCTCCATGTTTCCAGTTTCCAGACATATTCCCAGTGTCCAGCATGTTCCCACCCTACTCACAGGCACTCAAAGTCCATGTTATGATGCCAAAGAGAAGAAGATTGCATCCTCTTGTTTTTCATTAGTCTAATTGCTCAGCAAAGACGGTCAAAGAAGCAAAGAAGGTACCAGCAGCTATATATTATGCCAGCAATGGATAGAGGCATTGTGTTTTTAGGTTGTCTATGCATCTGTCCATATGTCTCGTGAACACATCAGTAATGTCTTGGGAGAATTTTCTTCAAATTTAGGACAAACATTCACTTAGACTCAGAGATGAACGGATTATATTTTGGTGGACACAGGTCAAAGGTCAAGGTCACTGTGACCTCACAAGCATGTTTTTGGCAATAACTCATCAACATGTGCTAATTCTGACCATGTTTCATACAAATGTCTAAAAGGATTAAATGATGAAGTGATGACATTTTATATCCAATAAGTCAAACTTCACTATTCTGCAAAATGTTCAGCAAAACCACTTTTCTGGCCATTATTCATCCTCCATAACTCAGGAGCAGAAGGGGAGGTCGTGACCGTATTTCACATTTGGTCGGATACTGCATTGGTGACACTAATCTTGTTGCCCACTTTGAAACTGTGTAGCTTGTATAGATTTTCTGTGCTGCTGTTCAAGATGTGTGAAAAATACTGAAGACAGTAAGTTTCTCACTGGAAATTATTCAGTGGAATCATATGTGTCAGTATAGTGATGACTTCCATTTGCCTAGAAGTACACTTAATGCCTTTTATTAAATTCCTTCAAAGACTTCTCTGCAAATATTATATGAGACTGTACAACCATGGATGTAGACTGCAACTTGACTGGTTGGAGGAGGCATACAACCACAAGACAGTAATTCAAGTTGACAAAGCAATATGCTGTCTGATACTCTGTGACCTACGGTGATTTTCCCATCGAAGCAGATTATGACTCAAACGTGTTTTTCAAGGTTAAAGTAGTTTTACAGACACAATTTTTCACACACTGGCCTCACTTATGTAATGTGGTTTGTGAAAGAGCTTTATTTTTTTCAGATAATATTCATGAATTATAATAGAGAAAGAGGGAATTAGGTCAGATTATTGAGATTAAAACCCATGGAAGCATGAACTACAATGACTGGTACTGGCTGTTACTGAGGTAGCCTGCTGCAGTGGGAGCCACTGTGGAGGTATTAATTTAGATTTGAATATCTGCCACATAAGGCCCACATACTTGCATGGGCTTGTGGGTAATTAGTGCTAAAATCAATAACCCACAAGTGCAGTGATGTTCAGATGCTGCTCTGTCTGTTTATGAGAGCAGCTTGGGGAGATAATCACAGAATACAATGGGACATATAAAAGAATTGTGGAAGGGAATGAAAGAGAGAGTGGATAATAAAGATGAAAAGACTGTTCACACTAATTGGTCAGAAATAACAGTTAGTTCACTGTTTATCATCTGCTGGCTGCCATAGCTTTACCTGGATCACACAGTTTGAATTGAAAGAACTCACTCGTCTTGGAAGGATTTGTTCTGCGTTTGTGATGTGTAACATCAAAAAGCAAAAAAAAAAAAAAAAGAGTATTGGCTCAGCTAAGTTGTTGGTGTTCATGTGGCAGCAATTCCTTCCTGACGGAGTCACAAAAAGGGTGAGATATGCCAAGCTAATCCTGTTTATGCATTTCTCCAAGGACCTCACAGCTCAGTGGCAGGGCATGTAGACAACAAAAAATAATTGTATCTTCAGAAGCGGACCAAGGTTACTGCTTTCTACCTGATGTGTGATCACAGACAGGCTGGTCCACTGTAGCAAGCACCACACAATATAAAAGCTTTTGCTCTTTATCTGCCTTGACAAAGAGGTCTGTTTGTTTTAGATGATCCCAGTGGGTGGTGTTGGGGGGCTTTGAAGGTGACAGACTGTTATAGACCCAAAGACTGTAGGAGTGTAGTGAATACATGTCAGCAGTGAAAAAGATGTTTGGACCAAACAGAGAAAGAATAGAAAAGTAGTGTGGTGTTGCAAGTGTTTGTGTGCTCCACAGGGTCTGCTCATTTTCTATAGAGCCGACATTTCCTCAGTTCCTCAGAAGTAAGAGTTACCTCTCAATTATTCCTACAAATTGTTATATATCTATATAGTTCAAGGAATAATTACTGACCACAAAACTATGTTGTTATTGGGTTGTTATTAGAAGGAAGGAAGCAACTATCGTGTACAATATGTGTAGTATCAGAAATATCTATAGGAATACTATGGGATGAAATATATTTGATCCTGCTTATTGATAAATTAATTATCTTTACCTTGTCAAGTGTGTAGCCCTTGTTATATACTGTGCATTTCTCCGTTTACAGCTTTCGCACCAGCAAGGGTATTGGCTACTCTGCACATTTTGTTGGTAACTGCTTGATTGTGACATCACTCAAGTCTAAAGGAAAGGGTTTCCAGCACTGTGTGAAGTATGATTTTCAGCCCAGAAAGGTAAGAGCAGCTTTAGTTCAGCTATTATACAACATGTGGTTATGTGATTTAGATCCCTGTAATGTAAACATTTACATTTCCGTTGCCTAGTTCCATCAGTAAGAGTTACGTTAAAAGACATATTTTTGAAGCCATTTCAATTGAAATAGTGGAAACTCCAGACATAGGCACTGGCTACTTTAAATATAAGTAAAAAACACATCTGAACATGAACGCCATTATGCCAACCACTCAATACCAGAATTGTGGCCTGAGATGAAAGGAGAGAGATAAAGGTTTTAGATTTCAAGGAATTATGCTGCTTCTTTTAAAACACCAATTTTGGTTACACCAACCCCTGCTGACTCTCTACCCACCACCTGTTATTTTATTGACATTACAAAGTTGTATGTCTACCCATGGACCAGAAGTGTTTCAGACGCCCAGAAGAGTCTTACAGGTGTAATTGGATGTAAATGTAGATGAGAAAATGAAACTTAATTTAGCGTGGAATGTCGGAGTAGCATACCTGTCCCTGCAGAGAAGGAAAACTGGCTCAAAGCATGTGTCAAACAATTAAAACCTCCACATAACAACTTCAAATAATAAGTATTCATCCCACTTCTACTGTGCAGGTATCGTGTTGTAAAAGTTATTAGAATTTTGAATTAAATTTTTAATTGATTTCGGGTTCAGACATCTGTGGATAAGTGCCTTTCTAAACGATCTCTGGGCAGCTTGCACTCTTCCCCTCAGCCATGAATCCTCTTTTAAGTGTCTTTACCTTAGACTTCTGGCAGTGCCCTTCCTCGGTCAAACCAATAAATAGTGGGCGCATTGTCACGTAGGAGAAAGACCTCATTTTGCCTACTGCTGTGAGTCCTTTCCAGTGTTCATACCAACCAGCTAGATTGTTTCAGTGTTTTAAGGCGGCAGACTCTTGAAGTTTGGACTCCAGGCTAAACTGAGCACTTCTTTTTCAACTTTACAATTCAAAGAAGCAAGAAATGATCCGAGTAAGGAGAAATATTTGGACAGACCTACAGTGTTAAATCAAAAGAACTGACATCAGTGCTCTTACTGCTGCATCAGCAGCGCAGTGTGAGATAAATCCTGGGATAAAAACAGAGAATTTGAAGAAATAAATTGCAGCACCAAGGGGTACTGTGTGAATGAATAATATATCTATGAATTGAGAACTGATTTCTATTACTTTATATACAGTAACTAAGTTATAGTTATAGTATGTTCCATTTTATTGGCTTGAATGGAAGAGCAAAGAAAATGATTTTTCAAGGGCTGTTAAACTCTGAAGTAATAACTAACTGTAATTTTCTTTTTAATGTAGGAATAACTTCCTTTGATGACGTTATCATAATGGATTATGTTTTCTTCTGTTTTTCAGTCACTGAGGACAAATCAGTCACAGTTTACATGTTCACATACCATTAAATATTTCCTCAATAACATGAAAATAATTGTTAACATGCAGCTTTCTAGAGATCAGCATTGTTTTATATTTATATTTTAAAGTCACCTCTCTGGCTGTAGTTAGTGTTTCACCCCTGAATAAACCAGTGTCTGAGGCTTTGTGCAGAGTGAAAAATTACTTGTCTTACCTCCTCGTTGCCTTTCCTTTCATCTATTATTCGCTATCTTCCGCTGCACATTTCAAAACATTAGGTAGCAACTCTCATGGTTGTTTTAAAAGAAACAAATGTTTGTTAGGTTGCTCTATAAGCCAAGCTTCATTGTAGTTTTTCGAATTATGTTACAAATACGTTTTATGATCTACTTAAGTTACCTGGTTTGTAGGTCACTTATTAAATCTTTTCAATCTGACTCTCTTCTGTCTCTGACCTTTAGTGGTACATGATCAGTATAGTTCACATCTACAGCCGCTGGAGAAACAGTGAAATCAGATGCTACGTGAATGGACAGCTTGTTTCTTATGGAGACATGGCGTGGCACGTCAACACAAATGATGTAAGCAAAAAAAACCCCCCCTTTTTTTTTTCTTCCTCACTAATGTCACATTTTTTGCCCTTTCTGGTTTTGATGTCTATTGGCATGGGAGTGACACATTGCTGCCACATCAAGGTTTAGAATGGATGGAAATCTTCAGTGCTCATTAAGCAAAAAAGAGTTTTACCATATCAACATGGATTTCTCTCAGAAATATGACCAACAGTTCAGTCTTAATTTGAATATCTATTTGTCACAGAATTGTGCTGCAGGAGAGGGTGGAAGATGGAATATAAAACATTTGGAGAGTAGATTTATGTAGAGAGTGAACAATTGTTTAATCTGAGTAGCTACTGTATATATATGTGCACTGATGTGATAGATCATTACAGTGAAATATTCTTGTTTAAGATGTATGAAAACACTGTGGATGATGTTTTAACAGTGTGTTATTTGCATGTTTGATTGACTGAGCCAAATGAACCCTGCTCTTTGGAACAGATTGAGAAAGCAGTTTGCGCTTGCACAGATGAGGCACAGTTTCACAGGTGTGCTTCATACTGTGGCTGTATATTCAAGAGAAGGTTGCACTAATCACAGGTTTCACTATAAGTGAGGTTCATGAAATATTCCACTGCATTTCCTGACATTGCCTTAATTTGAGATGGATAGTTTTTTGTGGAGGAATTTTCCTTCTGCTGGAGAGAGAGTTCACCATGAAGCAGTATTATTCTAATGAGGAGGATTTTTTCCTGTGGTGACTGCATCACAAAGACACAAGAAATCATACCACAGACACACCAAGACTACCCTCCTTCTACCAAGTGAGACAGACATGCATGTAAAAATAATGAGATGCCATAAAATAACCACAGCACAACAACCACAACCGCAACCATGCCCAATCCACACCCTTGTTACTTAACTTTTCCGTGGTTCTGGATTATTTAAACAATTTATATTTTCACATACAGCAGAGAGTAAGGTTGTGTAGCTAGTGATCTGTGAAAATCTAGAAAAATCTAATCCAGCTAGACTGGTGCTACATGTGATTGGTTTCTGTTTTCATAAAATAATTAAAAAAGCTGTGAAGTTGTATGTAGACATTGGTGTACTTGAACATCTATAATTTGTATTATCTGTATAATTTCTGTCTCTGTCTGAGATATTTTCTATTTCTATTGTAGCTTATCACTATACATTTATAATATGTCTATATTTATAATATATAGATTATTGCCGTATGTCTGTTCTTACCAATTTAGAAGTAGAACTGCTGCTAAAAATAATATTTTTATATGCTTAATGGATATAGTTAGATGTAGTAAGGTGTAAATGTAGTATGTAACTTATAATACATAATTTTGAAAAAAAAAAAATGTCAGAAATAAATCAGGTTGGATGGGTGTTTATTTCTAAGACAAGCTTGATGAAGATTTTGAATTCTCTATAAACAAATCTGGTCATTTTCAGTCCCACTTCCCCATGTTTTCCCCCAGCCCTCATGGCGACTGTAGCTTCAACTGTTATGTAACCATAATATGCTTCTGACGGTTTAAATTATCCTTTATTTTTTATCCTTAATGTAGTGCCAGCACATATTCTTACTACCCCTGGGGTTATATTGAGGTTTCACATCCGCATAAATCAGGGCCAGTGTTTTCATCTTTCCATTAGAGATTCAAGGTAAACACTGAAACAACACAGAAAGCGGTGCTGTTTTGGATAGTGACATTGAAAATACAATTTCTATTCCCAAAATGTAAAAAAACATTAAAAAAAAAACCAAAACAAATATTGCACCTCTTACTGTGCTGAGGCTGCCCTGTGCCTAATTCTGCTGTGTGTGAATATGGATATGTTTCCTATAGTCCTGAAGTACAAAATGCTGTAGCTTCTCTTGCTATGTCCCTCCCTTGCAGAGTTATGATAAGTGCTTCCTCGGGTCCTCAGAGACAGCGGACGCTAACAGAGTATTCTGCGGGCAGCTAGGAGCCGTCTACGTATTCAGCGAAGCCCTCAATCCCGCACAGACATTTGCAATTCATCAGCTTGGGCCAGGCTACAAGGTATGTACTTGAGGGTGACTGAATTTGATTACATGTGAGCAGTCTGCATTACCCATTAATCTGTGAAATCAATGCCCAGTGCTCCCCTGCCACAGTTCCTTTGCCTTGTGTCTCCATCCTGGCAGCAAAGGTTTTCCTCCCAGATAAACAGCCATATAAATTACCTACTTCTTGGGAATAATGGCACAATACACGGAAGGAAGCAGCAGGCGCTCTGAGGGGATAGAGTCCTGAGCCGACTTACATCAGCTGCAGCAGGTGCAGCACTCTCAAGCCTCTTGACAAAGACCAGAAGAGTGATTGTGAATGTGAAAAGACGCTGACCTACCCAGAGGGGGATTCAGCTGTGAATGGTTAATATACAGACAATATATTTGGTCTGCACATTTTTTATTTAAATTAGTTTCATCAAATGCTTTTTATTTACTGTCTATCCAAAATATTCCACTCCATATTAAAGAAGAAAATCTGCGTATTCTCAGATTCAGTAATTCTCTTTCACCCTCTTGCAATCTCACTTTTGCTCCTGATGCTCACAAAGTGCTGCTTTTCTTCGGTGTGGAAGCCTCTGCTCTGTCACAAATGGAGGAATGGCACACTCTGACAAATCAGCTTTGAACACTGGATATGTCTCATACATTTTACAATATCTCTGGCCATTTTACACCAGCTCTCTTTTCTCTCCAGCTGCGTTTCATACAAAATTAGGTTTGGTTTATGGCAGGAAGGAATAGCAGTCTGTGGCATCAAGCTGGTTTGTACTAAGTAAAACCTACACTGCTGAAGATTATGAGAGTGATGTTTGTGATTTCAATCAGGTCTGTGAAAGCCTGGAGATTCCCAGGAGAGCTCATTTTTTGGTCTTTTCTCTAATGGCTGGTGACTTGCTGTTTCCCTCCTTAATTGTGGTTCTAGACCTTCTATTAGAGAGGGAACACACAGAGGATCAATCCACCAGATTTCTCAAAATAATGAAGTCATGTCCTGGGGAGACAATTACCCGCAACTGATGAAGCTGTGAACAGTGTTGGTAATGTTGAGTATGATGGAGCCAGCCAGGTGAGTTGAGGAGGAAGGTCAGAGAGTTGTCAGGTCTGCTGATTGATTGTTGTAATGGGGGTGCTGTCCAGGCAACGAGAGGCCTGTCAGTTTTAATTGAGAACTGAGGAAGAATCCGTGCACAGCAGATCACAGCATATATCTGCTACACTATGCTCATCAGACTGTTCTGTATATCTGTTTCAACGCAGCTCAGCTCTGCAGATAAAGACAGAACATCTGAGCTGATGTATGATTTATTTTCTGATCCATAGTCCTCTCATCCATGTTTGATGTTTGACACACTTTCCTTTGCTCGCACAGTGTATTGAATGGAACCATAACTTCTGCAGTTAGTTGAGATGCAGAGATTATTGCAGCCTAGGGTTACTATTTCTACTACGTGTTATGATTAATGCTGTTAATCTGACAGACCTGTTTGTAGAATCTGTTCCACAGGCTCTTCTCATATTACTGTATTTGAAATTGCACACTGGACTGACATGGACATCAGGTTATTTTATTTCATGTAACAAACATCTTCTGCTGTATATTGCTGTTTCTATGGCTGACGACATTTCCAGCCAAAGATAGCATCAAGGGCCAGTGGTGGGCCCGCAGACTGAGGCTGACAGCAGCTGACTGTCATATCACACTGTCATTCATCACTGCTGTTTTAACAGACTTCATAAGCTTTGGGGAAAGTCTAGGAAATTGTTGGCTGATGGGATCTTATTAGAGCAACATTGTCACTGCGACGAGAGTATGAGCCATAGCCATGCCACAGAATGTGCAGTGTCATCTAAAGCAAATTAAGTCAACTATGTCATGCTACAATTTTTTTACATCAGAAAAAACTTACATGGTTCTTAATTTCCATGATTAATCGAAAAGAAAAATCTGTGTTAAGCGTTCTTGGATAACTAGGGTGTGTTGCTAGTGAGTGACAGGCTCTGCCCCCACTAGTTGAACCTAAAAAAAAGCAAGGAAATAGAAGATTCGGTTGCAAAAAGTAAAGCAATGAGTTATATGGAATTATTTCTGCTATGGAAAGGATGATGGTGATAAAAAAAAAGGCATCTGGTGAAAACTCCTGTAATTTTTTCATATTGCAATATATTTATCACAGAACAAACAAATATTGCAATGTCAGTTTGTTCCAGTATCGGGCAGCACTAAGGGAATTGTCTGAGGATTTTGTGAGCTGTACACTGGATGAAGAGTACAGCTCACAACAGATAATTTACAACAGATACCAACAAACACAACTCAAAAAAAAAGTTTTAAAAAGGCCTCTTGGTGTATTTATTCTGTTTAACTACTGTACCCATCTCTTTCCTTCTCTGCAAAATAGCCTGGTCTGCACTCATAAAGTAAGACCTGTCAGACTAATAACCAGTGACAACTTCACCAAACACTATTTAGTCACTGAGTTGGCTAGTCAAAACAATTAAGCCATAACTTTTCGTTCTCTTACTAGATGCTATGCTCTTTGACTTATTTCTGTCTTTGCCCTCTATCGTCACCACCATATGCGTTCTACATGAGGCAGATTAGCTCATTGAATTTGTGCCAGCACAGCTCTGCAGTATGCACCACAGATTGCTGTAGAAGAGAGGGAGCTGGTCCTCCCTTGTCAGGGAAGACAAATGTTATCTCTGTGTAGGGACCATACAATAATCCAATATCTGATGTAGAACACAATGAGACAAGCTCAAACATGTCACACACTCATGAGATATTATGCAGGTCTACATATATACATGCAAATAAAAGCCTATTCGTAGTTTTGTCCGTCTGTAAATGCCAACAAGCTGTCAGTGGAGCAGTATCTTGGTCTCATTCAAAGTGTATAACCCAACAATAGAAAATATGTTGTTTTCATCTGAATCAAAATACACTTTTTGGTAGACAGACACTGGATACATGGGGCAGTGCATTCATAAGGATAAATCATAATGTATTGATTGTTCACAAATTGCCTTTCTTAAGAAGCAAAAAATGCCACAATACATTGCTGGATCTGGATCTGTGACTAAATTTGATCTCTGGCTAATGGCCTATATCATATCATTTTACTGAAATCCATGAACAGCTTTCTGATATAACTGGATATTTGTGGGAAATAAAAAGATTATGCTATTTACAACGTTGAGGAAAAGTGGAGGGGGTCACAAGACGAACCAGGGACTAATCACAGGCCCAGAGAAGGTGAGGATGACGGCTGGAGTGTGCATTTCCTGCTAAACCTAAAACCTTTTCTTCCATCTAGACTGTATAGCGGCTGCCATTCTTGAGATTCTGTTTAGAGAGCAACCACTGACTCCTCTCCATGCTCCATGAGTTTTTCATTCTTCAGAGAGCTAGCAATTCTCAGATACACAAGTTAAACTTTTAACATGTAGCCAATACTAAGAATTTTGAGAACTTTATTGATTGTATTGTCTCAGTCTGTAGTGATAGTCAGACTGCAGGTAACAGGGGGGTGTCCCCAGCTCCTCAGTTTTCTGTCTGTCTCTTAAAGGGAGTTGTGGTGATGCCCCCAGTCAATCATAGCCTTTGACGTTGGGAGAGAAAGGAGGATCTGTGCTCAGATTCTTTTTATGTGACTAGCTGCTCTGTGGAACGATGCTGTCATGCTACAGGGTTTGTAAGCCAAAACCCATGAGATCATTATTTTCACACCGCGACAGAGCTCACATTAAAGTGCAGGGCACTGGAGCTTGTTATTTCTTGTCACTTGGGTGCCATGAGTAGGACCTTTTGAAGGATGTTAGAGACTACATGATGAGATGCATACTGGCTGTGTGGGCTTGATCACAGAAGATGAACAGAATACCTCTTAAGCTTTTTTTTTATCATCTAACTGAAAGGGAGATATGCCATGAAATGTGGCTCAACCCTCTCAGTTTCTCTTAAAAGTCTTGGTAGAATAAAGCAGTGAGGCAAGTATAGGCTCAAATAAGGGTCAAACTTGAATTTCTCTTTCAGATTTACTTTTTTAAGGTTTGATATACAACTATAAGCACTGAATGATCTGTTTTGACCCTAATTCGAGCCTATAGGAAGTAACATGGTGTTTCCCAATATACAAGGTAAAATGTTCAGATCAGAAAACTATATTGACATCAGTATGTGCAGCAGGTATACAAAATAAAGGAGAGCACAAACACTTAAAGTGGTGTGTTTGTTTGAACCACCTATTTAAAATTCTGTGTTTTAGAGGCACTCAGAAAAGAATGTCCAATCATTGTACAACTGACAACTTGAGTCAGCTCACCTTTTTATCCATTTGCTCCTTTGCTGAAAACAAGCAGCCTTTATGTAGACGCCTTTCAGTAATGAGCCCCGTTTGCTTGTTTTGCAACTGTATGTATCTGCAGTGACTCGAGAACAAGACGTGCCTGCTGTCCGTGAGTCGGAGAGGGACGGAAAAACATATCTCTCATCCATTAATAATTCAACCCTCCTGATTAGAGCAATTGATTTCCTTATTAAGAATATTCCATTCAAACTGCATTGACGGATTAATTCAGCTCATCTGTCAACAGCTAATTGATTCAGTAAATTAAGACTAGTCATGTTATTGATCAGCTATTTGTTATGTTAGCCATAATAAATGATACTGTTACTGAGCCACTGACTAATGGGACCTTCGGTTCTTTTAATGCAGCCATCAAAACTAAATTTCAGGACACACATGACACATTAATAAGACATAACATGCTTTTTTAAAAATTGATTCACATACAGATTCATAATTTTAATCATTAAGTTACCAGTGTACCCCATTCAGTACTCAGAATTACAGGCAAAAATGGTCACAATTCTAATGTTTATAGATGAATCTCTGCTGGGTGCAAATGTATTCAAGTTTTATCTCTGGCATGAGGGTGGAAAGCAGAAATTAAATAAATTTGATTAATAAACACTGAGTCTATATTGTGATTTCAACAACTATTTGCACAGTGTTGCATAGAGCCTTATTTTCATGTTGTCAGTTTTCATTTGAATGTGTTTTTAGTTACATTGGATAAACTCTTGTATTTGCTCCTGTTCCATCAGTGCAAAGTGTATTTGAACAGAAATTTTTCAGTAAACAACCCTATGCATTGGTAAAAATCTTTATGTGTGCTAAAATGTCACATCCTGTCTGCAGCCCTTTTCCTTTTCACTGTATCTTTATGATAATTCAGCAGTGACTTTACCCTGTTTTGGAGCAATTTCAAGTCAAGCACAGAGTAAACACAGTGACTGGTTAAATTAAAACAGGCAAACAACTACATATGTGGTATCAAAGAAACACATACTCAAGATTTTAATCAAAGTTCCATCTAGATATAAGGGAAAGATTAATCATTCAAAATAGAACAAAATGAAGTCAACTGAGAACAGATACACAGCAAATAGCTTTATAATTTAAGATGAACTTTGTCATCGATGAGACACAAAATTTCATTTCATTTGGAGGAACTGGAATTCCAGTCTGTAATTCTCATCAGTCTGGCTTTGCTAAGCCCACTAATTGTGCTGGAGTTATGCAAACATTGGTTTACATTGTTTAAATCACTAATACAATGCAAACATGTTATATTCTGAATATTTTTTGTCACTGAAAATAAAATACACAGTTGCTTTGTGTTGTTGATTGCAGCTTTTCAGAATGATAGAGATGCAACATATGGCTTTGAATCAGTAGAAACATGCTTTTTCTGTGTCGATAGACTTTAATGTACTTAGTAGCAAGAAAGAAATCCTGACGTCTAGGAACATGTGATTGCTGAAACCAAAAAGCATTTATCTTGTCATTTTTCATTCTTGAATAGATATTTTTTAATCAAGGCATAATTAAAAGATAATACCCAAGAGACACAGATAGGGTGAATGTGCAGGAAAGAGCTATTCAGTCCATCACTCGCTCATCTCCGTCTTTATCTCTCCCTTATTGCCCCTTGTGTTCTCTCCCTTTCTCTCTCTTTTTTTCCAGAGCACATTTAAGTTTAAGTCAGAGAGTGATATCCACTTAGCAGAGCATCACAAACTGGTGTTGTATGATGGCAAATTGGCCAGCTCCATCGCCTTCACCTACAATGCCAAGGCCACCGACGCACAGCTCTGCCTGGAGTCTTCACCTAAAGAAAATGCCTCCATCTTTGTGCACTCACCGCACGCCCTTATGCTACAGGTCAGTTACTTTACTCAAAGCCACCTCTAACTCTGTGCACACTATCTCAGGTTCTTATTCACTCATTTAAGTCGCTCTGGATTTCAAATATAGTATATTTTATGGATTTGTTTTGTCCCCACAGGATGTGAAAGCCACAGTGACTCACTCCATCCACAGTGCCATTCACTCCATTGGTGGGATCCAGGTGCTCTTTCCCCTCTTTGCTCAGCTTGACTATCATCAGCTGAACGACAGCCAAGTGGAAACCACTGTATGGTAAGTAAAAGAAATATTGTTACTGCACATGACCCCATTAAGTCAACATCTGCGTCAATGCCTATATTGTAAACATGAAACATAAGCTGAGAAAAGCTCTCGTTGGTGTAAATTGGAATTTTGTTTTGTTTTACTCCTTTAATCCAGGGATAAAACAATATTAAAGATTTTTTTAAGTTGCACAATAGATTTTTTGATGCAAATATATGTTAATCTGTATTATCAGCAGACATCAATTTCTCTTAATGGGAACATCCTAGACTTGTTCATTACTATCACTATTTTGGTTGAGTTATCAACGAAAAAGAGGCTAGAAATCAGCAGGGAGTGTGATGTAGTTTGATGCAAATTGCTCTCAGGAATGAGCAGTGCTGGGTTTGCTGATGTTGTGTTGAATAACATCTTGGTGAGAAAGTCTCAACATCCAGGATGCAGAGTTGGTGTGTTGTGGATATACTGTAATTTCACTGTGGCTTTGTACTGTTGCGCACTGATACCAATATATCTCTAATAAGCCACTGCCTGCTTATAACCAGCCTTGGTCAAACTGTAGTACAGGTTTTGCCGTTATCTCTACTCCCTGCTCCAGACTTCTTTCATCCCTTCATACTTAGCCGGTCAGTCAAAAGCTTCCCCACTGTGCTCCGAATGGAGTCTGAGCTCTGCTCTAATCCCGTGTTAGTCAATGACAGCAGTACGAAGATAGTCACAGGACTGGCCACATAGCAGCACAAACCCCTGATGCCCAAAGCTCTCTGCCTCTGTAGTTTCCTCTCTTCTTCGCTCTCTGTCCTTCTTTCCCTCTCAGTAGCATGTTGAGGGTCTTTCCTTCACAGTGTGTAACTCTCCCCAGCGCTTGCTTTGTCCTTGACTTGGCTTGTAAATGCCTTCTAAAGCCTGGTGGTCTGAGGAGTTCAAAGCTTCTCCCACAATTATCTCTCCACAATGCCTGTGGATCTGCTGTGACTGTTCTCAGCAGCACCCTCTGGCTGTGATTTAAAAAAAAAAAAAAAAAAAAAATAAATCCCTTTTTAATTAATGTCTTTTCTCATGTTACTATTTGCCACCTTGAATTCCAAACAGTGTTGATTTTACGTCAGTCATCACTGCTCTGCCAATTTGAAAGGAAGCTTTGCTTGCAAGTAAAGGATCAGAGGCTAAACCAAGAGCACACAGAGCTGACTGTCACCCAGTTCTGCTGTTCTCTGTTCCCTCTGGCTCAGTCATGGCTT
The DNA here is from genome assembly GCA_038496675.1 of Rachycentron canadum. Taxonomy (NCBI): domain Eukaryota; kingdom Metazoa; phylum Chordata; class Actinopteri; order Carangiformes; family Rachycentridae; genus Rachycentron; species Rachycentron canadum. The sequence continues at coordinate 1,716,916 of CM076657.1, read as the reverse complement.
TGTTGGAGCAGTGGTGAGAAATGAGCAACGACAAACTGACAAAGTAGACAATCATGCAGAAGAGTGATCAGATGGGTCTGTATGCATGTAGACTATGTGCAATATATGGACAAGCCTGCACAGGAGTGATAGTCTTTGTGATGGTTGCACTGGAATAGAGGCCACTAGAGAATGTGAGGGAAAGCCGATTAAGAAGTGTCACCGAGCACCACTGTCACTCAGCCAAAGGCTTCAACTTAGAAGCTGTGCAACAAAGAAAAAATTGCCTTCTGTGCACTGCGTTGCCCCCCTTGAACGTCTCCTTCCCCCCACCTCAAACATACATAAACACCCTGTTATAACTCGCCCTTCCACACCACTCTCTGTCTCCAGAGAGCTCAGCGAGCCAACCTTTTCTTCTGAATTGAAGAGGGATGAAAGTGGTGAGCGAGAGTTCCCAGCTGATTGCTCACATCCTCTGAAAATGACCTTGTTTTTTTTCCCTCCTCATGCTTCTGTACTTGATAGAATAACTCCCTCACCACCTGATGAGTGTGTGACTAGATGTGTATTTTATCCCTGTTTGAGATGTTGTATCTTCTTGTCTTGCAGTGCCACTCTCCTGGCCTTTCTGGTTGAGCTGCTCAAGAGCTCTGTGGCCATGCAGGAGCAGATGCTAGGAGGAAAGGGTTTTCTGGTGATTGGATACCTGCTGGAGAAGGTATAGTAGATCCTCTAAACTCAGTGGATCATCAATTATCATTTCCATATTAACCCATTTTACTTCACCCATGTGAATACTGTCTTGTCTACATGCTTTTAGGCAAATTAATATGTCCAACTCATCATTTCCTTCTTGAGTGAAATGTAAGTGGGAATGCTACACCGATGTGTAGTTTTTCACTGAAAAGCCCATCTCTTTTGAAATTTCTTGCACCCCTCTATCAAGATGTACTGTATTTTGTCTGTATTCTCTAAGCCTTGTCAACAGTATAATCCTCCAGTCCTGAATGTGTCTTTGAACTGAATAGTACTAAAAGAACACCACCACAAGATTACATCTCTTCCCCTTCCCCCCTTGGTGTCTCTCTTTCTGCATCAGTCTTTATTTACCCATTTTGTGATGCAGATCTAGCAGCTTGCTGGCCTCCCCAGAGTGCTGGCTCTTCTGGAGCACTGAGAAATGACACCACTTTGTCACTCAGTGACTTGCCTGCCTACTGGCTTCAGCTGCTGTTAACTAACAGCCAGACAGAGTCGGCACCTGAGAGCTGCCTTTTTTTTTTTTTCTTGCTTCCTTCCTGCTGCCAGGTTTCACACTTCCACATATCGCGCCATCTGTTCCTGATCTGTTTATGCCACACCTTCTCTTCTCCCCGTGCCTTCATTTTTCTCTCTCTCCTGCCCTCACCAAGTTGCCACATGGGTAGATAACAGGTGCCAGGAGCAGTAACGCTCATTGTCAAAGTGAAATTCTCTCAAAGGCAAGCATCCACAGCATAGGCTAATTTTTTAGAGTGGTTTGTCAGCTGTTCCAATATACTAACCTTAGTTGGTTAGTGGATCCTTTACCTGAGCATACATACAACATACAAGGGAACTGATAAAAATGATGTCATATTAGGAAAAAGGACCATAACCTCAAATGAATTATGTTTATAATAGTTATTTGTGAACATTTATCGAGCATTTAAAGAAGACCGTACCATCTAATACATAAATACATACACAAATAAAGACTACAGACACCTACAAGGCTTTTTCCACAAATCTCTTTATTTTGGCAAATTTCTTCCTTGGTACCTTTAATTTCAAGGTGGGAACTTCAGACTTCTAAATGCAATTGCTTATATAGTGAGTCCTGGTAGGCAGCACATCAATTGCAAGCTTTTTTAAAATTACTGTTGTTAACCTCTTACCTAAAAGGTCATTCAACTCAACAACAATTTGTGACAGAGGTTGATATGAGGGCCTTCTCTTTGTGACATTTCTACCTGTGGGTGCGGCAATTAGAAATTTGCCATGATGCTGTCAATATCAGGAATTGCAGCATCTATGACTGTTTCACATGACTTTGTGCTTCTTTCTACAGTCATCACGTGTACACATCACCAGGGCCGTATTAGAGCAGTTCCTCTCCTTTGCAAAGTATCTGGACGGTTTGACACATGGGGCCCCACTGCTGAAGCAGCTGTGTGACCACATCCTTTTCAATGCAGCCATCTGGATCCACACCCCTGCCAAGGTAAGCTTCTGCAGGTAACTCATCCCATGGAGGGCCAGTTGTCTTTGCATGTGATCGAGCTATAGTGGAGTTTTCCACCACAGGAGGGCTTTAGTTGTTTTGCATCATCATTATTTTTGTAAAGAGGGGAACTGACTTTGTAAATCCTCATATCCCTGTGTGTCAAAGGAAATTTGTCATGCTGTTAAGTATGTATCACACTGGTGTCCTATTTGATGAGATTCTAACTGGCAGCAAGTGTAGGTAGTAATAAAGGTAGTTGTGAATTATTGCAGATGGAAAAATTAAAAAGCCCTTTACAGTCTGTGTTTAGGACCCAACTAACATTTTCCAAACTGTTGCCAAGTTGCTGAGGAGTCTTAAATCAAGTGGAGTGAAGCACATGCACCAGATACAGTATATTCTAACATTTATAACAGAACAATTGGTTGCAGAGTTCATCACTTGCTTCCACTTTCCTGTCTTCAACCTAACCAAGTTTTTTTGATGAGTTTCGTATTTTCCTCTCCTTTTTAAATAATGACCCATGAAGAAACAGGATGAGGTATATCAAAGAGGCTGAGTTTGTGTGGCAAATACATTTGCCTCAGGAATGCTGCTGGTGGGGCCTAGCCATGAATAAATAAAAGGAGGAAATAAATACAAAAGTGTCTGGAGGCTCGCCTGTGACACTCCTCCAAAATAGAGCGTAGAGAAAGAGGCAGAAAAAATGAGAGAAATACTGAGGTAATGAAGTGGGTTAGAGCACTTTTAGCTACATTGGGACAGAAAGCTACGCTGGCTCCTTCCCTTAGGACATGCCACAAAGTCCACATTTTCTCTGTCCCCATCCTCAACCTGCATAAGGTACAGAGAGGCAGCTACGTGAATGATGGGAGTGTGCAATATACATTAATTACATGGGTGCACTGACCTTGTCCTAGTAGACAAATATGATTTTATGAATGCATTATACTTTTCTGTTCTCATGGAAATTACATTACCAACAACGTGGTGTTCAGTTATCTCCAGTTTTTAATTTCAGTGGCCTCAAACCATACCACACATTGCTCATATCTTAACCACGCTTTCATCATGACTCACATTTGACTCATAATTATCCCCTAATTTATGACATATGGGCAAAAGCTCCCAGTATTTAGTGCTGGGATGGCTGTGGTGGGATTAAGAATTCTTGTCAGGTCTGTTTCTAATTACAGAGGACATGCTAATCATCACTGAACAGAGTGGAGCTGCGACAATTATGAAATTGAGTAATATAGGGTCAATGGCCATCCTTACCATACACCTGCAAGGATAATAGGCTGAGCTTGTGCTATCCACCATGATAGAATGCCTTGATTAATATAAAAAGGTATAAGGTTGAGTTCTTAAGCTGTCATTGAACATACTAGTATACTTACACCCTGCAGTTAACAACACGTGTATATTTGTGTGTTCCCACTCCAGGTACAGCTCTCTCTGTACACATACCTTTCTGCTGAGTTCATTGGCACGGCAACCATCTATAACACAATTCGTCGAGTGGGCACAGTGCTTCAGCTCATGCATACACTGAAGTACTACTACTGGGCCGTCAACCCTGCAGACAGCAGCGGCATCATGCCAAAGGGTCTTGGTAAGCATATTTAGCATTTTGGATTTTTTTTCAACACAAGTCAAGGTAAGTTTATTTATTTATTTTTTTTAATGTGAAATATGATTTGATTTGATTTGGGTTGTTGTATATATAAACTGGCTCATCCAAGTGAAGCTCAGTGTTTTGAAAAGGAAATGACTGGGAGTGAACCAATCACAATCATTGTGTGCAGTCACAAGCCTGTTATCAAAGTGTCTTCCTGAAATGGCAGCAGCTCACCCACATTTTCAAATGACTCATCTCCACATGGAAGTGCTTGCCTCTCTCAGCTGTTAGGACCATGGCCATCACTGGAGATGACAGCGAGGCAGACAAGTCACATCAATACTGTCATCTCGCTAGGGTGCTTGATGTGGGTGTTAGGCCTCTGAAACCTGGGCCAGTAGTATGTATGACTGGCATCCACAGTCTATGAAACAACAGTACGTCACAAAGTAGGCTGTGCTGGATGTGAATGTGTCCTTGAACTGTCATTCTCTTTTTGCTCTCCATTATTCTCTTCTGAGAGTGTCATAGTATATGGCTTTATAACAGTTCTGAGTGCTGAGTTTATGCTGCACCACGCCTAATGAAATCTACTTCCTGAAGGTTAAAGCTTGTATTGTGACAATGTTGATGTAATGCTTGTCACACTGTCAAAGGTGATTTCTCCCAAAAATGTTTTTTATTTGCCACTGCAATATTGTTAGGAGCACTGATCATTTCAGTGACATGTGGCCTTCACACTTATTTTTAACACTGCAACAAATTCATGGGTAGTGTCAGATTTGGCTGAATAATGCAGCATTTTAATTTATATACATGCAACATCAGGCCACCTGGCCTATATTCTCAATCTATTAGGAGTTATCCTAATTGATTTCCTATTAATAGTGAGAGTGACTGAGGTTCGCTGGGACAGTAGCGGCGCTCATCTGTAAGTTAGGTCACTCCATGATCCCCTCAATCTCACTTTTACTGAATTTAATTTGTTCCTTATCCCATCTACTCACTGTGCAGTGTCCCTTATCCCTTCTTATGCTGTGCAATGGAACTTCACAAGACTTAATAAGTGATGAAAGCCGAACCTATCTAGAGTTTATGTTCTAGGGCGACACACTATATTTAGCTTGGGCATCAAAAGGAACTTTGCTCATGACTATATTTCTGTCATGACCACTAGTTTGGACACTCTAGGTAGTTTTTTTTTCTTGTTGCTTTCACCATTGTTGAATTATAGATTTTGATGTCCAAATGACTTTTTGAAAAATCTGTTTCTGGATTAAACAAAACCAAAGTTGTTTTCTTCATAGGTTTAAAGTCAGAGATGGCAACCAAGGGTTGTAAAAACATCAAAATCGTACACAGGTTATGTTAGCATGTACTAACTGTAGTTCCTTGTGCTCATGCTATATAGGAGAGTCACACAGTCAAAATAAGTGGGGAAAATGTTACCGTCAGTACTGTGTAGGGGCAGATGTCTTGATGCCTGGCTATAAAACAGGCACTTGGGGCATGATTAATCACATCACTGGTAAGTGGGAGAACTAGAACTAGTGCACAAGTTGCAGGAGCAGAATTCGGGATTTCTCCTGTTTGCTAATGACGTAGTTCTGTTGGCTTCACTGGACCAAATTGTCCAGCACATGCTGGGTTAGTTTTAATCGAGTGTGAAGTGGTTGGGATGAAAGCCATTACCATGTCTGAGGCCAGGGTTCACTGTCAGAAAGCAGCAGTATTTGCCACTTTAGGCTGTGAGGAGTTTGTTTCCCCAAGTGAAAGAATATCAACAATCTCAGGGTTCTGTTTGTGAGAGAGGGTCATAAAATCGGCAGGTAGCTTGGTCAGCAGTAATACAGACAGTGCTTTTAACTCCAGTGGAGAAGAGTGAGTTGAAGTTGTTCTTAATCTTTTACCTCCACCTATCAAAAGCTCTGCCTGAAGAGACCAACAGCCCAAATGAGGTTATTTAACAAGATGTTTGGCCTAAGGAAAACGTAAGGGGAACAAGGGAAAGAGCTCTGACATGTGGAAGAAGCTTGGGGTAGAAACTTCATTCAAGTCTGTGGCAGGACCCAGAAGACACAGATGACTGTGGAGAAACTGATATAAACACATGGTTGTGAGTTAGTTATTTAAAGAATATTTTTACAAAGAAGTACAAATTTTAAAAAGCATTGTCATGGATCACTGCTCTTCACAAAGAGGCATCTCTAGCAAAGATGTGATGACAGACACTCACCTTTTATAGTTTTTCGATTAGATTAGATGTGCATATTCACATGCCAGAAATTTAAATTCTAAATTCCATATTTGTTAACCACTTAACCAACCTGCTTCCAATGAGCTCTCTAGGTTAGTGTTTCCTGTATGTCCAATGTTCAGGTAGAACTCTAAATATGGTGCTGATTGTTGTTGACTCTGGTAGATTGTAATGGGCTCAGAAAGTGGCAGAGTTTGTTGGAGAGAGGGGCATATCTGGAAATGGATCACCTTCTGGCTGTAGGTAATTTCCAGTGTAGGTCTGGTTGCCTTGATCTGCACTTGATTTGGCAGGGCAGTTTTTCTCTCTGTCCTTTCAAACTGAGAAATGACCAAACAAAGACACACATGAATAAGGAGAGAGCCAAGCAGATAATGAAGTGTTCAATTATAGGACACAGAGAGGACATTTAAAACAAAGCTCCTCCAGCTACTCACTCTTTTTCTGGAAGTGCCTTTTCTTTTTATTCCTCAGGTCTTAATAGAGAGTGCTATCAAATTAAAGCCATGTATCATTCGGTTATACACAGAATCACTGCGGGCACTTACAGACAGATGCCCATTGCTCAACTTCTCTCAGCCTGTGACATGTACCCTCAAGCCAACACATAATCTGTCTCAATCTCTATCAGTCTCCTTTTGTCTCTGTCTCTGACTGCTTCCGTTTTACAAAATAATGAGTAATGAGTTGGGAAGCAAAGCTGGTTGGCCAGTCACCACGTTCAATTCAAGCCGGTTCTGTCTTGTTCCCATTATAGAAGAAATCACCAGTGACAGACAGGTAGAGGCACTTCAAACAAATAACCTGATCAAGGATTGTGGGTGAATTGATTTTGTGTGCTTCCTTCTGATGGTTTAATATTATGTAAGACACAAATTACTGATTACAAGGACGTCAGGGAACAGTTTCGCTCATGCTTCGTCTTCTTTCAACACTGCCTTCTTTCAAATTTACACATTTACACCTGGGAAATCCACTGGAGCAAAAGGAGGTTAAGTGGTGCATTACAAAAGTTGCAGAGAGAAAAATGGGCCTCATTTTTCCCTTAGAATGTTTATTTTCTCATGTCTGCCCTGTGTGTGTCATCATTGGAGTTCAAGGCCAACATACTGAAGATACTATAAACATGGCAGGTTAAGCAGGCAAAGAATGCATTAGTCACTTTGATAAGAATAAACCAGCTATTGCATACTTTAGTATGTTTTAGTGTTTTATCAGACTTTGTTTATTTAAAAGCATTTAAGCAGTGAAAATATAATTATTCTTGTTTTCTATTTTAAAGTTTGCCCAAGTGCGCAAGATCCATACTATTGTGTTTGCTGTGACTTTATTATCCTAAGTCATAAGCTGAAAAGAAATTCCTGCATTAATCACATAGACATAAATTGTTTTTCAATAAACTCTTTCTCCTTTTGCCCTTGGGATTGGGGAAGTGAAGCAATCTGTGACTGAGAAAAAGAGCTGTGCAGAGCTGCTGAGCATAATTGGTTGTGAATAACTTGGATGCAGTGGCTGTGGTAATAATGTTCTTATCATCCCTTCCATGTCAGGGTCTCTCCCTGTACTGGGTTTTCCTCTCTCACTCTATTAATCAGTGTCAGGATGCAGTAGCACTTGCCGTCCCCCTGCAACCCCCAGAAAGCCTCATCATTGATTACATTGACTGGCTGTTGGAACAGCAGAATGGTCAGGTGTCTGCTGCTGTTGTATCTGTCATCATGGCACTGTCCCCAGTTCAAATGAACATGTGTCCAGCCAAAGTGGAGGTTGGGGTATGTAAAGGCAGAGAGGAATCGAAAGACATTGGGCAAAGAGACCAGTTTTCCCTGAAAAACTGTTTTTTCTATTGTGTTTGGCCCAGTTACTGTAATTTAATACTTATGCAAATGCAAAACATTTTGTGATTTACATGCCAGGTTTTACTGCCAAAATGGAGCCTTTGTGGTACAGTGAGAGTTGCAGTGCTAATTTTAAGAGGATTCATGTTTGTTTGTTCTAAGTGGTAATATATGCCATATCTTGTATTTTCTCATGTGTCTGACTCAGTAGCTCTGTATTGTATTGATCTCTCTGTTGTGTCAGCCCATGATTGTGTTTACTCAATGTACATGCTCTTTTTGGTTAAAAAAGTTGAGAGATCTCAGAATATCAAAAAGGATCTAATGGTGTCAAAATTAATTCTTGTGCCAACCAAACCAATATGGCAGCAGCCGCTCTGTGATATGACAGTTAGTCAATGCTGTCTGTCATGTTATGTCATTTTTCTTTATTTGCACAACATTCATACACCTGCTGACAGCTTTCAGCCCAGCAAATGTGGAATGAGATTCATGACGGGGATGGGTTGTTATGTGAGGCTGACTTCGTAGTGCCAATGTGACCTTAAGTTGGCAGAGGTTTTCTGGGTAGTTTTAATGAGATGTTGGCCAGCGTGATGGGCAGGTGTGACTCTGGTGACCTTGGGCTGGCTGCCTGGGCACAATGATATAGCCAAGGCTACCTGAGATACTCACAGAGTGTGGATTCAGGATAAATGACAAATAAATTTGTGTTGAATGATTGCTCCTGTACCTGAAGCATGCTATGCATATAAATTGCACTCTACTAATTATTAACGTAAAAGTTAGATTGGCTCCATGTGCCACACTCCGCCTCCCTGTCTTATGATACACACAACCAAGGTGACTCAAATAAATAAAAAAAAAAAAGTTAATGACACAGCAAGGAAACTGAAGATGACTTTGAAGGTGTCACCATTTTTTATTCCTTCTTAAAAGCTCAAAGGAGGAGAATACAAGACATCTGTCTGAGAAATATTTCATTATCAGGCAAAAAACATCAGAAAGTAACTTTAGATCATAAAAATAAATCATGAATAAAATTACCAGTAAAGACAGAGAAAATATAGTTGAGTCTGCAAAACAGACAACAGAAAACAGAAAGATATCTTATTTGGTTCCATGAGCTTTCTTTCTCATTTTTATTGCTTTTCTCTCCCTCTCTACAACTACAGATGGTCCAAGGCCAACCCAGAAAGAAATAATTTCTCTGCGGGCATTCATGCTTCTTTTCCTCAAGCAGCTCATCCTGAAGGTATATTCCACCTGTCTTCATGCCTCACAGCTCCTCGCACGGCTTGATTTTGAGCTACACAGAGAAATGTGGAGATTGTCGAGTCTTCCTGTGTTATCCTTTCAGAGATTCTGCCGGTCTGCTCCTTAATAAATTGAGTTCAATAGATCTTTTTTTTTATTGTTCTTTCTCTTGTTTTATTCATCTCTTCTAAAAAGTGTGTGCTTGGGAGAAATAACAGTTATGTTTTTTTATTTATACTTAAGATTTTTACTTAAGATAAATGTTAAGACTTGTCAGTAATCATAGCATGGGAGTGCTGGACCACATGTTGCACATTTGACAAGGTTTTTTTCAGTGTTTTGTTCAGTGTTTGTTTTGCACAGTTTAAGTCGATGTATTGCTGCTTCTGCATAACAGAAATTTTAACACTGTACAGAAAACAGACTGTCTAATCACCTGTCCAAACCATGTTCTTAGACAAACCAGAGTAACCTGGCTGTTACAATTTGTTTTATTCATCATCAATTATACAGCCAGTCTAAACCCAGCAATAAAAATAGACCCACTTGATGCCAAACCACTTGGTGTTGTTCCTCAAGCAATTTTTTTAGTACCTGAATCATGTAACAGTACGAGCAAGTACTGATTTTTGTCAGAAAATGAGCTGACATGCTGTACAGTTATAATGCAATGCAGTGCTTTTTCATTCATTTTCCTTCATTACATGATTTAAATCTGTTTTCCTGTTTCTTTATTCTTTCAGGACCGAGGTGTGAAGGAGGATGAGTTGCAGAGCATCCTAAACTATTTGTTAACAATGCATGAGGTACATTAGAGTCTATCTCTGCACTGAGAATTCTCTCTGTGTGTTTGTGTGACACTTTGCTGTACTGAGCTTCAAGGTCACATTTCATTTTCAGAGCTGCTATTACAGGAGAAGTTTATTTTTTCCAGCATTTAAACTAATCACCAAGATGGATTAATGTTCTCCATTGCCAGTGCACTTTTCATTGTGCAATGGCCAGATACTGCCCCCTGATGTAAGCTATACTAGGGGCCTCAGCAATTGCAGGTGATACAATTGCAAGACACATACTTTATGCCCTTGCTGCATTTGCACTTACAGAGTCTGGCTTTCTCTTTCTGACTTTCTGTCTTCCTCATTATCGTTCTCTCCTGGTTTGTCTGCAGGATGAGAATCTGCATGATGTGTTGCAGTTGGTAGTAGCCCTAATGTCTGAACATCCAGCCTCCATGATCCCTGCTTTTGACCAGAGAAATGGAATACGGTAAGCCCCTCAGGAGAAGACACAATCCCTTCGCTGTTCACACACAAAATGAAGAGGTGATTTCACAAAATAAACCTAAGCACCTAACGCCTGTGGTGCTTCTGTGTGCCGATGTGAATAATTCATATGTTCAGTCAGAAAATAAACTATGCATAGAAAAGTAACAACATTAACATATTGATTTCACAATATGACACAGATGATCAAACTTCACCATGTGATCCTATAAAATATAAATGCACACAGTGTAGTACTACTTGTGAGTTCTAAGGAAAAGGCGGCTGCTTTCATTGGGACATTCATTTAATGCTAATGTAAATTCACTCTGAAGGAAAGTGGTTGTCAGCTAACCAGTGCAGGGCCTTTTCATCAACAGGACTATATTTTATTCTGTCAAGACTATGCACAGCTTTCACTGCTTGTGTCTATTCCAGGGTAATCTACAAGCTCATGGCTTCTAAGAGTGAAAGCATTCGAGTACAATCCCTCAAAGTCCTTGGGTACTTCCTCAAGCATTTGGGCCACAAGTAAGTAACCCATTCCAATAGCTGTGTAGTAGACTGTAATTACACTGCATATTCCTCAAGTGTTTCCTATAATGAGCAGTCTAACGCTCTATAAATCGTCAAATGTTTTAAAGAGTACCTAAAGAATGTCTAATACTCATCGGTCATCATCTATTGTGTATTGTTTTGTGATATTTTTGCCTTTCATTGTCAGTACAATGTCTGTTTTAGCAACATTATGAAAGATAGGAGCTTAAAAATCATAAATCGCACTATAAATTGAGAGAGCTGATTAATCTGTTCCTACCACTTGTTTCAAAAAGTATACAATTAGAAAAGTCAGAAATGTTTGACTAGATGCCAGTTTTGGAAATTACGGTGCACTTCTTGGTAGAACACCTGAATTCCTGGCATTGTTCCCTAAAACCATTATTTCACGTAAGAGTAGGGTGGAAGAGGTCCAAGTTACTGTCCCGCAGAGTGAAATAAATTACAACCTGCTAGGGTTTCAGCATACCCTGTGCGTGCTACACATTGGAGAGGGGAGAGAGAATGAGAGTCCATGATACAAAATGTGGGATGTGGGATTGAATGGGGAAGATATTGGGGGGGTTGTGCTGGGCTCACAGCGGTGGAGCACCAGGTGTTCTGGTATAACTGGTGTCTTTTCAATGGGGAGAAAGGGCAAGTGTAAGCCCAAGCATGACTGCCCCAGGCACAAGTGAAAGGCCTATATCCTCAAGGGACATGAGCGCTTTATGAAAGCATGCAATCACCCCTCACTTTAATAGCTTTCATTCGTTTTAAAGCACAATGTTAATTCACCTAGTGTGGCTCTTTTAAAGAATTAATCAAGTTTTTCCTCTTTCTTTTTGACTGATTCAATGTCATTTTATTTTTATTAGCTCAACAATATTACATATTGGTGATTGGTAATCCGTTGATAGTCACATAGTATGATGTAATGTGCAGATGTTGTATTAGGCAATATACAGATGTTTTTACAATTTTTTGAGGGCAAAATGTAGGAAAAGAACTGAAAAAGAAAAGCACGAGAGAGCAAAAGCAAAACTTACTCTTCGCCCTGGATTTCTGACTTTTCTTAATTGCATTTGCTGCACTCATTTATATAACTGAAAGATAAAAATAACATAATAAATATAACATGTTAATTTTATCATTTTTGAATAAATGTGATGTAAAATGCCTCATGTCTTGAACAGAAGGATTTTTAATAACTTCTCACTGAACAGCATACATCTTACTTTCACACTTTAAACAATGTGTCTTTATTTTACCTTAACTGGTGATCTAAACTATAATCGGAGTGAGTTTATCCGGTCTAACACTGAAAACATTTACAACAAGGCTTGACTTTCCACTGTATGTCATTGGCAGAGCACACCTCAAGTTCTACCTCAGTTCGCTATACATCATCGGTCTGCCCTTTTCTCCCAAATTTCCACATTTTATGCAGTTGACAGAAATGCTCCTCTTATCCTAAGTGTACAATTTGCCAGCCTCTGCAAAATACAAAAAAAAAAAATGCCGACTTATTAGGAAAGTCCCAACACGTCTTGAGGCACTGGCAACAGACTAGAGCAGCTTTGGCTTAGCATTATGACAGCAGTCCTTATGTTGTTTGCAGGAATATTTTGTCACTGTTGAACCTCTTCACCTGTGGTATGCCTCTGTTGTATTTGGACCAATTCCTAGTGACAGGCTAACTTCGTTATCCTACTCACCTCCAACGAAATTCTCCCAATTTATGGCAGCAGGCAGTTCCTGACACTTGTCTCCAGAGCCCGGCTCCCTGTGGGTGAGAATAGGGAAACAAGCTGACGGCACTCACTGATCCTTTCAGTGGCTTAGGGAGCTCTAAACAAGCCACTTTACCATTATGTCTCGGTGTGTGTTCGTGTGTGTTTATCCACAGGAGGAAGGTGGAGATCATGCACACACACAGCCTCTTTACTCTCCTGGGAGAGAGGCTCATGCTGCACACCAACACTGTGACGGTGACGACCTACAACACTCTGTATGAGGTACCGAGACATTTTCTTCTCAAATGTCTCAACATTACTGCAACGTCTCTGTGTACAAAAAGTGTGACTGGTGTCTGCTCCCAACTTCCTGCACCAGATCCTGACAGAGCAGGTGTGCACACAGGTAGTTCACAAACCTCATCCTGAGCCTGACTCCACTGTCAAGATTCAGAACCCAAGTAAGCCTGTTAGGTGTCACCCTGAGCTTTATTCTCTCTAAAGTATTTTGTTCTGGGAAAATTGACAATATGTGTTTTTGTGTATTTGATATCAGTGATTCTTAAGGTGGTGGCAACTTTACTGAAGAACTCTGCCCCCACCACAGAGCTGATGGAGGTGCGGCGACTCTTCCTTTCAGACATGATCAAACTGTTCAGCAACAGCCGTGAGAACAGACGGTGAGCAGAACTTTAACTCAACCACTCCATCAATCATCTTGCTGATTAATGTATCAAAGAAAAGAGAAAAGCATACACTGTTCCCTCTTATGCTATATTTAGTAGGCTTGTATTGATGCTAAATCATCCTTAAACATCCACATGTTCTCTAGCAGATGTTTCTGCGACAGTTTGCTACAGTTGCTCATTTCTCTTTTCTCTCTTTCACATGCAACCTCTTCTTCTGATGCACACGCAGAAACACACTTTGAGACATAATGTAATTAAATTATAGGTCTTGGGAAAACCACTGACCTAAATCATTAATATAATTAGCCTAAAATTAATAGGCAGGAAGTTCTTTTGTGAAGTCAAACTGTTGAATTGGAAAAACAACTCTTAACTGGTATTACTTGCTGCCGCTTTTCTGTCTTGGCTCTTTATTATATTTTGTGAATTTGTGTTTTTAGTTTGATTTTGTGCCAAATAAATTAGCAAATGAATATATGAACAGCCAAATGATCAAAACCATCTATTTTACTGGGAATAGCAAATGCCAAACAGCACTGGTACGGCCTTTTGACACAATGAAAGATGTTGAGGACAAGCCGAAAGAATAATTGGCTGGCTTTAGTAATTTTTAATTTAGATGGAAAAACTCAAAGTAGAATGATGTTGAAAATTATTCCTCCTGAAATCAATTTTAAACAAATTTTTCTTCAATCACAACTGTTATTATTTGACTTACACACTGTAGATTTTTTTTGTTGACTGTGTATTGCAGGTGTCTACTTCAGTGCTCTGTATGGCAGGACTGGATGTTTTCTCTTGGCTACATCAATCCTAAAAACTCTGATGAGCAGAAGATCACTGAGATGGTTTACAACATCTTCCGTATCCTCCTCTACCATGCCATCAAATATGAGTGGGGAGGATGGCGTGTGTGGGTGGACACACTCTCAATAGCTCACTCTAAGGTGAGTACTGTACTGTACAACAAAGAAGAAACACTGACCTCTGCTGTCGAGAGACATTTTATCTATTTTGCTATACATTCACTGGTAAACTCCTTCTAATCTGATCTCCCCAGTTGTTGGGATACATAGCCAACATCCTCCTTTACATTGCTGTTTTTACAGGTGACATATGAGGCACATAAAGAATACTTGGCCAAGATGTATGAAGAGTACCAGCGTCAGGAGGAGGAGAATATTAAGAAAGGAAAGAAGGGCTTGGTCAGTACCATCTCTGGTCTGTCTGCTCAGGCCTCTGGTATCAAGGGTGCTATTAGAGATATAGACGATAACTCCCAGACACCTGAGAGTGAGACAGATTATGAGAGTGCCGACTCACGCAACTTGCTGGCTGAGGGAAAAGGGCCAGAAGAAGCTCTGAGTGGGACAGAGGGTACAGTAGATGGGGTCAGGGTCGAAGTTCATGACCTTCTCGTGGACATCAAGGCTGAAAAGGTGGAGGCTACTGAGGTTAAACTGGAAGATATGGACTTGTCCTCAGAAACTTTGGGAGTATCTGAGAATGGAGCCCTGGTGGAGGTGGATTCTCTATTGGACAACGTTTATTGTGCTGCTGTGGAAAAGCTCAACAGTAATGCGAACAGTGTGTTGTTGCCAAAAGGCAGCACGGATGATCAAAATGCACCCCCTCTCATTACGCTAGATGATGACAAAGACGGTATCCCTAGCAGCAACAACTTCCTGTTTAGCAAGGTGACAGGCAGCATGGAGGACAAGCTCCTGCCTGATCTGAGTCCAGCTCAGCCTCTGGTCCTGCCCAGCCCGGAGCCTCCAGTCCACACCAGTGCCAGTGATGAACTCGGCCTTCTAGCTCACATGACCAGCAGCTCTGAGCTTGGCTCCTTACCCAGTATCCTGGAGAAGGATGAGTTTGAACTACAAGCAGCCTTGGAGGGCCTGAGCTCTGTGGCTGGTACTGAAGCTGAGGCCTCCTCCAAAAGCTCAGAGGTCACTGAGGGCATAGCTGCAGCAGTATCTGATGGGAACCCTGTGGCCAATAAGGCCAGCAGTGCGGCAGATGCAACAAGCAACACTTCTGACACAGAGAGGTCAGATGATGGCAAAGACAAGGAAATGAAGAAGATTCAGACAACAGCCACCACACAGGTTTGTCCAAAGCTGAAAGTATGTAAATTGAGTTACGCAGTTATCTTCAACTTGACACAGTTGTCCAAATTTCAGACTCATGAAGAAATACTCGAGGTTCAGTGCTTTCACCACAGTCAGAGTAACCTGAAGGCTATTTGTCAGAGAGAAATATAACAGTAGACAATCATGAATCCTGAAACATAGCACCTGGGTCAAAGAGTGGAAAGTGAGGAGGGAGACCATTTGCAATTGTCAGGATATGTTGGCCTTTAGTGAAGAGTTCTGTCCCATCAGGACCCAAAGGGATGATTCTTTTCCCCAACTCTGCTTGTAATGGGGACAGAATAGCCTGGTACACATCAGGCAACATCCCTTTGAGACTTGGGAAACTGGGTTGCTGGAATAGCTGGCTGAGCCAACAGAAGGGCAGAAATAGACAAAGCATTATTCTCCAACAATCGCCTGGGATTTGTTCATTGCTCCCCTCTCTGGTGTAAGCTGTGCTCTTTCTCAGAGGTCAGGCTCTTTTGCCTAGACTGGGTCACTGATGGAGGGCCAGTGGGAGGCAGGATTTATTTTTAAACCTTGCTGTCCTGTTGCGTAATTGCTCATGTTCAATTCATTGCTGCGGTTTTTTAACAGCCTTTTTTTCTGCACCTTGCTGACTCATTCATCTTATGTTTAGAAGTTGCATTGAGCTTGTATTTTTTTCTTTACCCGCAGGCAGGTGAGGTTATTCGAGGACTCATTTTAATCTGGCAATTGATCTTTCATAGTGAATAGTATGACAGTAGTATTATAGCTCATTAAAGGTGCAGTATTGATCTTGACAGATGTATAGGAGTAGCAGCTAGTCTGTATGTAATATCTCATCATGGGCAGTGATTGTATATTAATTCACTTTACCAAATTTCTCCTGGGGATTAATAAAATATTCTGATTCTGATTTTGATTCTGATTTAATGATTGACTCCCATCAGAGTCTGCATGGCCGTCTTGCCAATCAAATGGAGAGGGACATTCGTGTGGACCTGGGCTTCAGAGGGACGCCCATGACAGAGGAACAGCGACGCCAATTCAGCCCTGGCCCACGCACCACCATGTTCCGCATCCCAGAGTTCAAATGGTCAGCCATGCACCAGAGACTGCTCACTGACCTGTTGTTTGCACTGGAGAGTGACGTCCATGTCTGGAGGAGGTGTGTGAAGTGGTTTATTTACACTTGAGGGAAACTAAGAGAGAGGGTGACCTTGTTGCTTTTAATGATACTCAGATTCCGCTCCTGAATCAGAACTAACACAATATTTTATTGCTGTTTTTGACATATTAAATCTGGGTTTTTATATGCAGCCTATGAATGTTTTTTGTTTACTCCACAGCAAATATTTTACTGTGCTTACTATGTGCTTACTTACTATGCTTGTTCATATAATAATCCTGTTCTTTTCACACCTTTCCTCGCAGCCACTCAACCAAATCTGTCATGGACTTTGTTAATAGCAATGAGAACATCATCTTTGTCCACAACACCATCCACCTCATCTCACAAATGGTAGACAACATCATTATCGCTTGTGGAGGGATTTTGCCCCTTCTCTCCGCAGCCACCTCTCCTTCTGTAAGTGCACTTTCCTGTCTTCACTGAAGGGGTATAATGCCATCTAGTGGGAGTTTATTATTGGTGCTTGGTCAATGGTTGTCAGTTCTCACTAATGCATCATGTATCTGTGGAAAAAGACTTGTTTATATTTTTGATTAGGGCTACCTTTATTTGCTTAGCTTCACTCTGTTAAAATTACTGCTGGAGTCATTACAATTTTCTGTATTTGTAATTAATGTCCTTGCGGGTCATTTATGTTTATCTTTATTGCACATCTTAATTATCAGATTTAATTTGTGGTCTTGAATTGAAATTGAATTTAATCAACTTCTTTTATTTTTGTCTGCGCGTGTGTAGAGTGCCAAGGTAGGTATTTATGCTATTTTAATTTCTTTTTTAATTTTTTCAAATTGTATTCACAACCCATTTGTGCTTAATACCCATTAAATAGATCTTAACATGTGCCATCCCTCTGAACTAGTACATAAGGCATCCTTCTTTAATATTTTTCAAAATATATTTGCTGGAGTTAGCTGAATTCAGATCAAGCTCTCCACCAATTTCTACCATTTTAAATATGTGGGTTTCCTCTGAGATGAGACCATACTGACCCTCACCTAATAATAACCCCTACCCTCTTCTTGACCTGCCACTGTGCATTTTTCCTAAATTCAACAGAACCCACCACTCTGTTTATATGTGTGACATGCCCTTTTTTCCATATTTTATTTCATGTTTCTGTTAAAAAGCAAACATTTTAGTTACATCTACATGTTAGAATATGGAGAAGACATTGTACATGTGTACTTTCGGGTTATATGACTGGTGTCTTCCTTGTTGCTTGTGCAAGACGGAGCTGGACAACATCGAGGCAACACAGGGCATGTCCTCAGAGACCGCTGTCACTTTCCTGTCCCGTCTCATGGTTATGATCGATGTGTTGGTCTTCTCAAGTTCCCTCAACTTCAGTGAGATTGAGGCTGAGAAGAACATGTCCTCCGGTGGCCTGATGCGTCAGTGCCTCAGACTTGGTAAGATAATGATTGTGTATTTGCTGTAGATGTGAATGTCAGTCAGTGGGGGGGAAGAACATATTACAGTATCTCTATGTGGGGGTTTGTGAGGTAAAGTGCATCTTTTGCCTGTTACACTGGGAAATTGATGAGCTAGAAAATGCCATGACAGTATTCTCTTCACACACACTATTAATTCCTCTAATCCCTGAAAAGCCGCTGTTTGATCAGCAACGCTAATTAATTTAGGAGTCCTTTACTAATTGCATGCTGAATTGGAGCATGCGCAAGGGTTTTGCTGCAGTTTCCAGAAGTAAAAAATTACAAGATCATCATTTTGGAATCATAACAAGCAGAGAATAATTTGCAGTGCAACCAGGTACTCTTTGCAAATGGTATCCTTTTGAGTCTGTCATTGGTTTGTCTCATAGGACTCCATGAGGTCCTCTCTACTCTTGTGTGTCTCTCACTGTGTCTGTATACATAATAAAGATGAGATTAATTACATTTGAATGCAAAGTGATGACTGCTTAACCCAGAATGTGAATTTTATTGAAAAACGGTTCATACTCAAATTCTAAATCCAGTTTTAATAGAATAATTTGATACATAAAGCAGTCATAGAAACTGTGTGTATTTCTGTATCTTTTTGTCTGTGTGCGTGAGGGCATCTGTGTCTATATCTGTTTGTGCCTGTGGGTCTGTGTGCATGAGCCTGTGCTTGCTGGGTTGTTGACTCCCAAGTTTTCCTTGGGGGGTGGGGGGGTGGGAAATAGCCTTCAGACTTCACAGTGTCCTTTTTGCAAACATACAGTTTCTCATCACTGGCTTCAGTGTGAAATCATTCTGGCTGCTGATTTTACTCTCAGTGTCTGTCCCAGCAGCCTGGAACCAATAGTCATCATAGATAACTGATTAGTTTTAAAGAGGTCATGCATGTTATCAACAGTTATTTTCCATTTAACTATGAAATGGGAGCCTATTTGTATGCTGTGTGTATGTGTGTGTGTTTGGGACCTTTTCCGATTTATACACAGACCTTGTCAGAAGCACTAGTCCTCATGTGGACCAAAGCCTGATCTTAATGAGGCAAACGTTAATTTTGAGGTGCTGGATTAGGGTAGGGGCAAAGTGTGAATTGGGGTTTGGTTAAGGTTTGGGTTTGGGTTACACTCGCTAGAATGAATGCAAGTCAATGTGAATTCCTGAAAAGGATATCTCTGCAAACTCTGTGTCTGTGTGTGGGGGTTATGTCTGTGTATGCACAGTGTGTTGTGTGGCTGTTAGGAACTGTCTGGAGTGCAGGCAGAGACACAGAGACAGGGGAAATAAGTCTTCCTTTCCCAACAACAACAAGACTCAGGAAATACTGCTAAATGCTCTGACTTCCAGCAAGGTAGGATCTGCTGTCATAATTTTGGTTCCTATGCACCTACTTAAAAAATCATCTATTTCGTGCATTTTACTGTAAGAACACTTACTTATGTGACATAAATAATGATGCTGAACCAGTTTTTCTCTTCCAGCTGCCTTTTGTACATAAGACCCTAATATACTGAATTTGTCTTTGTTTTAACCTTCAGTCATTTTTTTACAGTTCTATATTTGTCCATTTTCCAATCTCTAAAATTATGCAAAAAAGTCATAGCAAAAACTTAATTGACTGAGCTTTGACTGAATGAGTAGCATGTCATATTGTGTTATCTTTCTGCTTTAGACAGCCATAGAGCTTATCCCTAGTAACCTGTCTCCCATCAAGGACCCTGATCGCCTTCTGCAGGATGTGGACATCAATCGTCTGCGAGCTGTGGTGTTTCGTGATGTGGTGAGTGCCTATGTATGCGTGTATGTGTGGGACATGCATGTGATGAGAGTAAGATTAGGTTTTTCGCAGACAAACAGGTGTATAATGTAACACAATCAACAGGTGAAATGCTTAAGTTTCCCTTGTTGACTGAGCTGCTGTTTGTTGAACATAAGCATACAAAATTTGAAGTGATATATATTTTAAGCAAGTATTAGAAATGTGTTGGAGTAAAATGGAGTTACTTTGAGTTTTCATGCGCTTTTCAAGGTATATTTGCTGTGACAGCACCATCTAAGGCAGCAGCAGTGGATTATGTGAAAGATTATGTGATTATGTGAAGATCTTCTCAATAGAGTGATGTAAGAATATTGTGATTCTTCTCCACAGGATGACAGTAAGCAAGCCCAGTTCCTGGCTTTAGCTGTGGTATACTTCATCTCAGTCCTCATGGTCTCCAAGTACCGCGACATCCTGGAGCCCCAACGTGAGACAGCCAGGATAAGCCAGTCAGGCCGCAGCACACGTCAGGGGATCAACTCACCAACCAGCACAGGTGTTGACAGCTGTACCCTACCTTTCTGAACATCCATTCTTCCTGCTCACTAATCTTAGCCTGCGCTGATATAAATTAATGTTTAGTGTCCTTGGTCCTTTCTGATACACTGCTGCCAACTTCAGCTGAGAGCATTCAGTAAAATAGCAGGGATACCCATTCTGCTTTCCCCTGGCTCACCAATGATTTATTCATGAGCTCTGCTAATTGCACTGCACAGAATTAAATGTGGAAGCAAACAGAGACTGGGGCTGGAAATGGTAGTTATGAACTTGAATAGGCATCATCATTCTCTCTGAAATGAAAGGTAGTATATACCTCAAGTCATAAATCATACATTAAGTCACATGAAAAGGAAATCAGTGGCTGCCTACAAAGGTTTAACGCAATGTCTGCTGCACTGCCAACTTGCTTTTACGAGACGCTCGAGTGAGCATACTTTATCAGCTTCCATTCTGACAGAAGCTGAAGTGAATAAAAGAAACAAGCGAAAGAGTTGAGAGGCCAAAGGAAATATGAACGAATAATATGAAGAGGTAGGAACACACAAAAAATGAAGAAAGAGGAGATGAGCAGTGAGAAGTCAAGAGATGGGAAGGCAGCAGCATGCTGGCTAACTACAGTGGGTTTTTGGGGCAGTGGAGCCAGGCTTGCTATTTTCAGCCCCATCTGTCAGTGCCCATTAGGCAAGCAATCCACCAGAGGAGAATGGGATCATAGAGGTTGCTGGGAGGAGAGAGGCACACTGCCGCCTTCATAAATTTCACCAGAAAATGGGGGAATTTTCCAGACGGCATGTGGCAGACGATTGTCTGATGGACCAGGAAGCCAGACGACTTGCAGGCTAAATCAGGCCCTGCTGACCTCGTTAGGGGGCATGTGATGAATATTAATATGGCTGGCCTTGCATCTAGGTAAGCACTAGGTCAGGATGAACCAAAATCAAACCAGAAAGGCACCTGTGCAAACTGAGAGAAAGAACAAACATTTTACATCACTGTATTGTCAATGAATTTCCACCATAAGAAGAGACAGAATGTTAAGTTCAAAAAGAGAGTTCGAAGTTTTTGGTTCACATGCTCACATATAGAAAAGTACAGTGTACAGTATATTATGGATGAGAATAATAGAGCAGCTATCTGACTCATCTGTTTCAAAGCAGTTCTTCAGGCAGGCTTTAGGCCGGAGGAAGCTGAAGGAAGGGATTCATGTTTTATTAGCATAGAAGAGGAATAAGAGAGAGATAATCTCAGCAGAGGATCAGAGCTTCTGGAGAGAAATCTAAGAAGCTGTGCTGGCACATGGCTGCATCCACACATGCTAAATTTACTCTTTGGCAAGGAATGTATAGCTAACTCTGGTATGCAATTTAAGTCGCTGGTCATGCCTACTTTTAATAAAATAAAATAAGATAATAAACATTTTGTTAATTTGGTAGGAATATTGGAAGCCTAATTACAATAAATATGTGATGTTGATCAATATAGTATAGGAAGTGACAGTTATTTATTATTATTATTGAGACAGTTTTAACCACTGAACACATTTATCTAGCAAAACGCCAAACATTAGGTGGTTCTAACTTCTCAAATGTGAGGATTTGTTTCACATTACTGTTAATTTGATAACTTTAGGTTTGGGACTTTAGATAAAATAGGTTTGAAAACATCATTTGAACAGAAGCTTGCTTATTCTTTTATTAATTTTTTTGTTTTTTGATAAATCACACATGATAATGAAAATTGCAATAATATAATTCATGTAATTATTCTTCTGATATGTGGGTAACTATAGTGGTTACCTGTGTGTAAATGTGTGTGTTCCACAGAAACACCTCTAGCATTCGACAGCAGTAAGGACCCTCTTGTTTCATCAGAGGACTTCCACCTGGAGAGCTCTCTTCCCCACACAGACTCTGGGATTGGAGAAGAGCAGGTAGCCAGCGTCCTTAATGGGTCTGACCTAGACCACAGCGCTGGAGGGCCGTTCGCCCTGAGTGAGCAGATATCTACGTTGTCCTCAGAGGTGAAGAAGTCCCAGGAGTGTCTGTCGGACGCACCCAGCGTGGAGGTGCTGAAACAGCCCTCTTCGATCACCAGCATTAGCCAGCCCAACAAGGGCATCAGTGTCAAGGAGATTCTGAAGAGCCTAGTGGCAGCTCCAGTAGAGGGAATGGAGGCTGGACTGGAGCCTGTGTCCTACCCAGACCCTGCTGCCAAAGCGCAGGCCCAGGCCATGCTGCCCATGCAGTTTCACTCCTTTGACAGGTGAGGAAGTGTCATTTGTATAGTATATAAGACATGTATCAGATGTTTTGCATGTTTTAGCCCCATTTACTACAAATCATGTAGGTAGGACATCACAGTCAACCATTTGCAACCCTTGATGTTTTTAGATGGGTTTTTCCAACCATTACAAGAATCCATTGGTTTCTAGTTATTTCTTAATGATTAGTTACAGTAAGAAACTAAAACTTGCCCAAACACCAGTATGGCCCTAAATAATAATGTAAATATAAAAGTCAAGCTTTATACTATTATTAACACTAAATTTAATACTAAACCAAACAAGATGTTATAAATTAACATTAATTATTTTACAATAACTGATGTTGTATGTTTTACTGGATCAGTCTCTAAGGTTCACATTTCTTTGAGGATAGATGCCAAACATTTCATGCCATAAAGGATGTGTGCGTATGTGTGTGTGCGTATGCCTGTGTGTACGGGGTCCTATCACTCAAATGACTGCAGAATCCTAATGTTAATCCTCTGGGTTTATTTTAGTGGTCCAGTACACAGCTAATGGTTTCTAAGTAGCATGCGACACATTATTCATTTCAGGCCACTTGCATTGTACTCATCCCCCATGGCCAGGAATTCCTGTGTTTGAAAAGGTCTCTGAAGCACTGCTGTGGTTTATTTACATTCCTGGATTAGATAAAACCACAGAGTAATCTGTCTGGATTTGGAAGTTTACAAACCTGCTCCTGCGGGGACTTCAAAGCTTCAGATCTCCCTGATCCCTGTTTCCTATGACTGATAAAGTTTTGAAAATTGTAATTTTCTGAGAGCAATTTTAGTTGGTTTACCACAGACAAAAACTCTTCCTGTCCTCTGGACACCACTGATTTGGTTGAGTTTTCATGTGTCTGTGTAGTCGCTGCCAGGCCCTGGAGAGAAGGCAGAGGACACAGTGAGTCAGGAGGAACAATGGGGCCTCCCCTCTATTTAATGCATGCATGCTGCTGAGCTGGGCTGAGGTGAGCCTGATGAATAGGAGAGAAGATGGAGGAGTATGTGGAGAGAGGACAGCTGAGAGGGTGGGGGTCTCCAGGGCGTTGATGACAGATTAAACAGAAGCGGCCTCACGCCACACAACGGCCAGCCCTGTCACCCTCACTGCTCAGACCGGTAATAGGAACTGGCAGCCTGAAATGAGTCGCCACGGCAAAGTGTATTATTTTTGAAATGCTTTCACACAAACCCTCCTGACCACATATACAACTTTGTCTCATGCTTTTCATGTCACTCCCCCTCCAGCCTCTATTTGCTGTGTCTAATTGTTTGCCACCTGCCAGCGAAATGAGCTGCCAGCCATGGACAGGCCTTTCATTTGTCTGTCAGGGTGGCTATAGATTGGGAGTGACAACATCAAAAAAGAAGAAAGGAGTGAAAAAATGGCTTAAAGTGGAGTGCACAGGGGCAGTCATCGCAGAGACCCTTTTACTAGAGACTTTCACATAGGAGGGGTTTAAATTGCTCAACATCCAGATTTCCGTTGGCACACATAGGAATACAGTACAGTGATCCTTAACTTCCTCCATTTCCCCCTCTCCTTCCCAAAAATGATCCAAATTAGTACTGTGAGATGTTCTCTGTCCTTACAGATTTTCTTTCTCCCATGATGGAGAGCAATGATAATTGGTTTTAATTGAATTTGTGAGTGAAATGTTACTATATTTTCTCTGTATCTACCCTTATAGTCCTGAATTAAAGCACTATTAGATTATATTCTGTGTTGGATTTACAAAGGAAACATTTCTTTGGTTATACTTTACACCGCAGTCATCTCCCTCAGCTGCAGACCACATTAATATTCATTCCAAGATTAATCCTTGCTTTATTCTCTGCAACTCAATCAAGACAATCCTATTAATAAAATATGCACTAGATAATCTATACATGATTCATGAGCACTCAGTTTATGAATTATTCATTTAAAGAGGTTCATGTTTTATCAACATCCTGTAGATCCAGTGTAACGTTCCAGCTATGGCAAAGATCAGGCGGGCTTCCACTGGAAGATGCAAACGAGGGATACGTTTGGAAAGCAAGATTAAATCCACAACCGGGTCCTACTACCAGATCAAGCTAGTGATGCTCTGATAGCTGTCAATGAGATTTCACAGAGGAGAGAAGTACAGAGATCTACTAAATAAATGATACTTGTCATCATTGTTCTTCAGAGCACAGTTGTATCTCTGGAGATATTAATATTTCATTGAGCTTTCAAGTTTTTCTCTGACTGTCTCTTATACAATCCTGTTTGATTGTGTTGATTTTCATCAGCTAAATTTCAAAAATCTTTTTTTACTACTATTTATGATATTGCATGCATGTCTTAATGTGTAATGTAATCTACTTTTTTTATTTTCTCCATCGAGTGAAAACACAGAGATATTCTACCTGTTACATAAGACATCATATCTTTGATACATTTGAGAATTAAATTTTACATTAGGAAAGGATGGAAGATAAATTATCCAAAAAACAGAAATACACCTGGGCCAAGTTAGGTTTTCTTTACATGTTCAACTCCATCTATCAGATGGACTGTGGATATAAAATAGCAACATAGAACAGTAAAAGTCTGTGTTGTTTTGTTGAGGGAGGATTTCTGGGGATTTACTCCAGATGACAGCAGGCTTAGCTCGTGACAGAGCAAAGGCCTGGCCTGTGTCACCCTGAGTAACTGCAGGGGATTGGACGAGACATTATCTGGCAGCCACACAAACCCAAAGGCCAACTGCAGACCTGATAAGGACAAGCTTTCCTTCTCTTTCCTGTCAGAGAGCTCTTGCAGGGCCAAGTTCACTGCATCATCTTTAACCCTTGGCCAATCAGATTGCATGTGAACAGAGGTCTGGTGGGTTAGTTGCGTGTCTGTGCTTTCCTGTGCTGTTACATGAGGTCACAAGTGTAACTTTCATCTCAAGCTTCCACAAGCTTTTCTTTACATGTTTCATTCATGAGCACGGCTTCTTTCTCTTTTGGCTTCATGTGATGTTTAGTACAGTAGCTTCTATAAATAAAAGGGAAACCACTATTCTTAGGTCCCTTCTTAATGTTTCCAAGTGTTCATGGGTTATTCAGACTTTTAAATCATTATCCTGCTATATATATATATATAAACATACATACATATATATATACATACACATATACATATATATAAAATATAGAGTTCCTTTTTTATAGAAAAAAAGTGGTTTATCTCAGAACCCAATGTAAAAACCTGCAGTATATAGGCCATAATATGCAAATATGTCTGTACTCGATATGCACTTTACGTCCCAACCCAATGCTGTGTGTCTATACAGAGCAAATGCCAGAAATATAGTCCTTGAATCTCACAGTCAATAAGAACTTTTGTCAGTTCCAACACAGACAGTAGCTATGCAAATCTGCACCAGTAACAACTGCGAAGTTGCTCCAGGAGAGTGTTTCATTAGGGTTGAGGAAATTTTCAGCTTTTCTGAACAGAGCAGAGGGCAGCGGAAGGCCACTGGTGGCAAGTGCAGATTTAAGGGAAAGTGTAGTAGCTGGCTGGCCTCTTGCCCTTAGGTTTATTTACTTTAGTCTGTGTATGTGTGTATGTGTGTGTGTGCTTGCTTTGCACGTGTTATGCTGAGTGATGGTGTTAGAGATCAGGATGTTTACCTTTCTCAATGTCCTGAATAACATCTCATGCTTGCAGGGCCTGCGAGCAGTAACAGATGATCAAAATCATTACTATTCTCATTTTTTCCTCTAAATTTGAATACATTTTATTTTATCCGCTGTGATCTGGGGGAATTTGAGTCCTAGTTTTTCTGCCTCAAGATCAGGGCCAAGAAACCTCTGCTCCAGATGCTGGATTTACTGAAAATCAGTTTTATTAAGAAGGTTTGTCCTAAAGCTAAGGTTGGCCAATTTGCTCAAAACCTCTGGTCCCAGGCTGGTTTGCAAACTCCATCTCTGATGAGTGCACTCAACTATATCAGAACTGTAGAAGTATTTCACCCACAGCACTAGCAGTCTTTTCATTTTATTATATCAGGGCCATAAGTCAGAGTATATAAATAATTCTATAAAGTTATCACAGTTTGAGTCTATAGTTACTTTCTGTGTTGTTTTAGTCCATTGGAGTTGTTAGAGATTTAGTGTCTGACTCAAAGAGACTTTGGCAGGTCAGGTGGGACAAAGGGCAGAGAACTACAACCTCCACCCTCCAGATTCAACCTCTTCCTTGTGTTCATTTGGAATTTGTTGTTTACTGCGAACCTCTATTTTTATTACATTAACTGTTCGTCATTTGTATTGTGCATTCATGTGTGAATGTGTCCTGTAGGAGTGTGGTGGTGCCTGTGAAGAAAACTTCCCCTGGCAGCCTAGTGGTTAACACAGTGGGAAGCAGCAGTAGCACCTCTGCTGGGCTGACAGCTGGCAGCACCCCCAACATCTTTGCTGCTGCCTCTGTGACGCCCAAAAGCATGATCAATACCACAGGTAGGCCACGCACAAGGTTACTAGAATATACTGACACAGTTAAAATACCACACTCAGCCCTGGTAATGTGGTTAATTTACAAACAATACCACTTCACAGCCATTTGAGATTGCTTAATTTGAGCAATTGCTGTTCACCTTAATGACCCAATCTGGTTTTTGTTTCAATGATGCCATTCCAAGAATAGAAATTAACCGTTTTCCCTCTACAGGATCATGTGATGCTCTGTGCAGGGGCTTGTTGTCACCACTAGATGGAGCTCTTTACCTTCCTTGCAGTGACTGCAGCAGAAGCAAATAGAAACTTCTGTCCTACAAGCAGGGGGATTCCTCCTGATTTACCCAAATGAAAGCTTAAATCTACTTGAATTATACATTTAAACCCTTTAAATAGTGACAATGAATGTGCACTCGTGGTCTTCCCATGTGATGTGTATTTCTGTGCAATTCACTGCATACCCTCTCTCCCTCCCCTGCTGTCACTTTGCTTCTCCGGGGGTTTTGCTGCATTGAGCTGGTTCCACCTCAGGACTCCTGGTCAGGGTCTCTGAAAGGCCCCACTTAACACCAAGAACTACTAAGACCTCCAACACCTTTTTAATGTGCTCCATTTAAAAAAAACAAAAAAAAAAACGATCTCCTCTCTTAGCCCCTCTGCAGGAATGTGAGAAATGTATCCAAGTCAAAATGTGCTCTCAGCTGAAGCCACAAACCCCATGATCTCACTTGCTCTAGTTTGAAACTCTCACAAGGACATTGATATTGATTTTATAGTTGGACATGTGCTGCCAAGAAGATGAGACTCAGTGCTCACCTTAATTACTGTTGATACCCTAAACTTGGCTTTGAGTGTAATATGTAAAAATTTGATGCGGATGTTGTTTTGCTATGTCGGATGAGTCTTCATCTTAGTCATCTTACTAAGCAAAATAATTCCATATGCTGCTTCTGGCACCAGTTTGAACACCCAGCATAGTGCACTTGGATTGAGTTAAAGATTCGGTGTATGATTTGACACTGTAACCATGTTTCCATTTGTTTGACTTGGTTGAAATTTGTGCTGACTGCTGAAGTTTAGAGCGTGGCTGGTTTTATAACATCCTATTTTCATCCTTTTTTCCTCTTCTTCAATAATTTTAGTCTGTGCTAATACTTACATTTTCAGCCTGTGGAGGTGACACTGAAATGGAACATATTCATGTGGGTTTTTTTTGAGATTCAGTGTTGAATTTAACCTTTGACAGCATAACTGTCATAGTATTACAATTTTAAATATGATATATATAATAAAGAATTTTAATTAAGTTATAAATTAAAATTATAAATTTTAAATGTGTTTTTTGTTACCTAAAAGTTAAACCTCACACACTCTAAAAAAATGTAAACATTTTTGTGCTGAACCAATGTTGCATGTCTCTGCTGCTATTCCTGCAGGAGCCACTGATGCAGCCCCCTCGACCTCCTCATCTTCTAGTTTTGTCAATGGAGCGACCAGTAAAAATCTGCCAGCCGTGCAGACGGTGGCCCCGATGCCTGAAGACACAGTAGAGAACATGAGGTAGGACAGGGTCCGCTCTGCTCACTCAATCTTAGTTCCTGTGGAAGTGATCTCACTTTATTCACTTTATTGTGTGACTTGTGTAAAATGCACTCATTACAAAAAGTTGGGTGTGAGAATTCCTGCAGTTCNGTCATAGTATTACAATTTTAAATATGATATATATAATAAAGAATTTTAATTAAGTTATAAATTAAAATTATAAATTTTAAATGTGTTTTTTGTTACCTAAAAGTTAAACCTCACACACTCTAAAAAAATGTAAACATTTTTGTGCTGAACCAATGTTGCATGTCTCTGCTGCTATTCCTGCAGGAGCCACTGATGCAGCCCCCTCGACCTCCTCATCTTCTAGTTTTGTCAATGGAGCGACCAGTAAAAATCTGCCAGCCGTGCAGACGGTGGCCCCGATGCCTGAAGACACAGTAGAGAACATGAGGTAGGACAGGGTCCGCTCTGCTCACTCAATCTTAGTTCCTGTGGAAGTGATCTCACTTTATTCACTTTATTGTGTGACTTGTGTAAAATGCACTCATTACAAAAAGTTGGGTGTGAGAATTCCTGCAGTTCACCTTGCATGAACAATGGTTCATTTGATTTAATAAATCTGATCTTTTTCTTTTTCCCACCAAAGTCAAAACAAAAACTAGTAACAGATAGCACATAAAAATAAACCCATTTTATGTGAACACTAGGACAAAGGCTGGACTAATTCTTTCAGTACGTTTCTGTATTTCTTAGTGTATATCTTGTTGTGACCTGGACTCATCTTCCTCACTCGCTGTAATAGTTTGTGACAGACGTCTTTAGTCCTGCTCTGACTGTTGAGAGCCCAGACCGTTCTCCAGAGTCTCCCTCTCTCTCTCTCTTTCTCTCTCTCTCTTCCTCTCTTTCTCTTATTCTCTTTGCCTGAGTGTGTTCTGCTAGAGGAACAGAGATTCAGTTGCCATGGCAGCAGTAACCGACATCACTTAGCGTAACTGTGAAGTCAATGATAGTACTGTCTTGCTGCAGACCTTGCTCACGCCTAACTTAAATTTTAGATGAGGAAAAAACACCCAAGCTGAGTTACCTGCTCCAGTCTACTGAACAAATAAATATGGTTATCATTATTTAATTATCATTGTAATTTTATTATTGGTTCATGCCCAAACCTTTTGTCACAAAACAACATAAAGTGGTTTCTTTTTTCTCTCTATTTCAGTGCCTTTTGTGAAGTGGACCAGTGTCCACTGCGCCAGGGACTGACATCTCCTGAGCTCAAACCCTTTAGCTCCCTGACAGGATTACAGGCAGCCTCCAGAGGTGCAGGCCAGTGTATTAGGCAAGGACATTTATGTTGGCCAAATAAACCCTCTGCAACCTCTTTCTTTATGCGAGTCTGTCATCCCTCTGCTGTGTTTTCCCAGGGTGCTGGAAGGCAGATTACACTACACACTTTTTCAAATCCTCAACCAAACCTTTCCTCCCCTCTCTCTTTCGCCCTCTGTGTTTTTCTCTATCCTGCTGCTTTCTGCCCATCTATGCTGGGAAAACAAGCTTCAGCTCTTCTCATGTTACTCACTATCTGTGTGTGGAGCACAGCCGAGAATCTGTATGTTGCAGCTTGAGTCGTATCTCTGCCTGTATACAGTCTGAGTTGTATGGCTGCTTGACTCCAGCTCACAGTTTCTCTGAGGTGCTTAGATAATGTCGAGCAGCAGCATGAGTGTGTAGAAGATAAGGAACTTCCCTCTGCAGTGTTGAACACCTGTGATCCCATGTGCAAGTCGGTTCCATGTCACAACAGAGAATGTAAACAAGTGTTGAGCGACCCTACGAAAAATGTGTTCACATTGCTTTTAACAACATAAATTCTTGTCTTACATCTCCAGTGATAGCGCCCATAAATCTGGCTTGGTTTGCATCCATTCAAATGTGTTGGTGACCCTCTGCACCCACCAGGACAGTCTGGCTTACACACTAACTGCTGTTAGCTGTGTGCACTGGGTCAGCTGTGAGGATTACACTGCTCTTTCATGCCTTGATGGAAAGGTCCATTACCTCCCTTATATTTTTGCTCTAATTCAGTTCTAATTTTATTTTTTGACTTCCACCTTGATGTGTTCTCTTGACAGCATTACTACAAAGCTGGAGAGGGCATTGGAGAAGGTTGCGCCCCTTCTGAGAGAGATCTTTGTGGACTTTGCACCTTTCCTATCCCGTACCCTGCTGGGCAGCCATGGTCAAGAGTTGCTCATAGAAGGTACATATGTTGCAGAGAGTATTTTATACTCAGAAAGCAGTGTGAAGTCCTGTCCCCATCGTCATACTATTGCATTTACACCATCATCTGCCTCATTGATGGATGAATACACAGTATTTGCTGTTGACAGGAGAGTTGCTATTTTGCACACAAGCTGGGGTTTAGTTACAGACTGCTTAAATCTGCTTTTCCTTTCATTCATCTTGTGGTATGTGTGTATTTTGTCTATTGGGAATTATTTCTAGATGTATTTTTTAACATCAGTGTTTCACAATTGGTGGCCTTTGCCCAATGCTCGTAACACTGCTAATGTTTCTCAAAACAGAAAACAAAAAAGATCACACTTCCAACTCACCTAGTTGCTTTTGCTCTTGTCTTTTTGGTCAACGGTAAAATCGGTGAATTCATGGGAAGTGAGTTTTGTGAATTTCTTTTCCATTGTAGGAAAATCTGAAAACTTTAGCTCTGTTTATATTGGAGTAACAGTTTTTGTTTTGTGGCGTAAAGAATCCAGCAGCTTTTCTGCACAGTCCAATCCATATTCACTCACATGGAAAGTAAAATAGATAGATGCTTAAAGAAACACTGCTAAGGATTCAGATTCTGCTAAGGTTTCAGATAATATTATACTTTGAAGACATAATAGTGGTATAGCACTGTAAGTAAAACCTGGAATCATGAATGTTTCAGCACTGACTTGATACTCACTGACTTTATACTGTCAAAATAACCCATCCGTCATTATCCATATCTTCACTATTAAAGCGCTAACAATTTTATTTTAAACTGCTTTACAGTAGTCACATTGCATATATTTAGTGTTAGTCTGACTTGGTTTAGCTCAGTATCTGCAAAAATGTGTGATCCCCCTGCTACACTCCACTCTGGGTTCTAGTCTTATTTCCTGGTGGCTGTGTGAAGGCTCCCAGTGCCTTAACCAGGCCCCAGGTTGGCAGCTTCTCACAGTGATACTTGTGCCTAACCTCAGGGACTCTCTGCCTGCATGTGAGTGCACTGCCACTCTATTTCTCAGGCTTGTTTTGGCTTCTATTCACAAGAACACACTGCCACCACAGCCAGTAGTGTGTGACTGTGTGTCTGCAGGCACTTAAACACAGTGCAGGGTCTGAAATATGCACAGCCTCTAGTCTTTGAAAAGCTTTGTAAGAGTCTGTTCTTTTAACTTAGAACCTAATTGATATTTATTTCAGAGGTCTATGCAGAGACTAACAAGCTGAATGACCACACTTGACTTAATTAAAGTCCCCCCTTAAAAAAAGTGGTTGCTGACCCAATGTGTCTCCTTTCCCATACATACCCAATACATATTGTCTTGAATAATATCATGTCAAATATTATCTTTATCTATATCTTTTTTTGCTGCCATTGATTATATAATTAAAGTAAATAAAAATAAATAAAAATATGAAGAATATTTTATGACATGTATTTAATTTAATTTTGAAAGCAATCACTTTTGACAAGCTTAATCATAAGCAGGAATGATACAAACTAATCCTGTCAAAATGATTCATTATGTGCAGTCATTAAAAAAAGATTTAAAGTACTTATTGTTTAAAATATTTCCATTGCAGCCAGTTCCTCCACGATATATCATGCATACATCATACATACATACTTGCCCTGTACATGTGGCTGATGCTGCTTGCACAAGCTCAGGGGAAAGGAATGAAAAATCAGGTAGCATAGCCTTGACAAGTGTGAATATGTCTGTTACCCTTTCACTCAAAGTCTGTCAGCAGACTGACTAAGCTGACAAACCAGAGCTGAGCTGAGAGTGTAACCCCACAAACAAGGTTGTAGATAGACAGCTCGGGCCTCAGCACTCTTCACCAGACATGTTTAACTCTGTCTGGGTCTGTGTGCACCCTGACATGGATTAGAGCAGTTTTATCAGACCAAACAAATGCACGCATTTACCACACGCAGGCCTTAAATCTTTAACTTTGTCAAGCCACACTAGTCTGCTCGAGCTGCAGTGCATTTGTCCAAATGCTTGAACTGATTTTGCTGTTTCCCCCTTCCTTTCTCTTTTTTTCCCTGGCCCTTCCCAGGCTCACAGTTGAAATACTGTGCTGTAGTGCAAAGGCACTCCATTTACGAGTAATTACCAGCCATCCATCACTCCTTAGATTGCCCGGGGTCGAGCCCTCCTGTGCCCCGTGTGCCCCTTTGCCTCACCATATTCCTTCACCCCCCTGCAGACATGTGGTCACTGCGGCAATTATGTTGAGTGCACCCTGAGCTTTACACTTGGGGTTGGTGGGTAAGGCCTGTGTATGAACACTGCTGCTGTTGTGATGCCTGCCGTCTGCTTCACGCTGTCCCCTGAGTGGCCCAGCCTGCTGACACATCGTCCCACAATGCCACATTCACCCGTGCCTTAACCCTGCCCTGTTTACAGGAAAGAACTGGCAGGCCATGTTTAAATAGAATGCATTTAGTTTGTCTACAAGCACAAGGCCAGGGTCAGTTGGCCACCTGACTCCCGTGTCAGACTGGACTGACTTATAGCTCAGCATGTCACTGCTATAACAAGAGGTCAGCTGTGGCACCCTGTGTACAAGAGGGTCACATCCTCTCAGAGTATTTACAATACACTCCCTCGGACAG
Source organism: Rachycentron canadum (assembly GCA_038496675.1). Classification (NCBI taxonomy): domain Eukaryota; kingdom Metazoa; phylum Chordata; class Actinopteri; order Carangiformes; family Rachycentridae; genus Rachycentron; species Rachycentron canadum. The sequence goes on along the minus strand of CM076657.1, from coordinate 1,683,217 downwards.
TCTGCGCTCATGAATAGAGATGGATGGAGAAGCAGAAACTACAAGATCCATCCATCCAGTGTTCTGAATACTTTGCATTCTGTGTTTTAACATTCACACAAAGCAAAATATGCTCATTGAATGCTGTCTGGTTGACTGGTTTGTAATTGTTTTAAAATCACATACATAACACATATCAGTTTCTTAGCTGGTCCCAGTTGAAAATGAAGGCGTACAAACACATCAATAACTCGATATAGATATTTTGTGGCTTCTAATCTTGCAGCATCTAATCTTGTGTTTTGGTAAAAGTTTCTTTAGATTTCAGCTGTGGATTGTGGCTTTAATGTAATATTTTATTTTAGCTTTATAGCCGTTAACCTTTTATTCACAATGCTGTTTCAGTAGGGAGCAGATACTGTTGCGTTTGACATTAAGTTAAACAGGGTGGGGGCAGTTTGCCCCTCTGAAAGTTGTTTAGATGTCTGCATCCTATCACCACATTTCACTATTTTTTATTAGATCCATTTTTGAGAATCATGCAAAGCACACTTTATTTTAGAAATTATAATCACTGGAATACCAGGGAGTAATATGCTATTATTTCATACTGTAAATGATGTGTTCTACAGTGCACAGCTCTCCTCTCTGACTGACAACATGTCACACATAAGACAATAGCAGCTGTGTGGCACAGACTTCTGCTCCTGCTCACAGGTAATGAGTCCTGGAGAGTTGCTTTCTTTCCTTTGCTAATGACTGCACCTTAATGGTTCTCGCCAAGTGCAACAGAAGGAGCTGGAGGTGCAGAATACGAGACTAGTTGTAGCCATTGTTTCTGCAAATGAGCTTTTCACACCTGCCCTTGTTTCATTAGAGAGTTGTCTGCTTCTGCTGCTCACCATCTACAGAATGGAGATGAGGGAAGAAGCTGTGAATGTCTGTGTTCACTCCTGTGTGTTTGTGTGCATGTGTGAAGGTAGGTATGTGTGTGTTCATGTATGTGTGTGCTGGGGGTGTTCACATGTACGTGTGTGCATCTGTTCTGCACACATCTATTCTGTGCAAATTACTTTTTTGTAGTTTCATGAATTGAGAGCACACTTCAGGGGGCTCAGGTTTTCTTTATTTTATGCCATACACAATATACAGCCATGTTGTCCAGGTACTGTATGTCTGTGTATACTGCATTTATCTTTCACACTGATACCTAAGTGTTAGATTATGTAGTAATCTTCATGGGTAATATATATTCTGTTATCTTTATCTGCTTTGTCACCACAGGTCTAGTATGTATGAAGTCAAGCACCTCAGTGGTGGAGCTGGTCATGCTGCTTTGTTCTCAGGTGAGTTTTTTTCTTTCTCCTCCTATTCACAATCCTCTTTTCCAAATTCTCTTTGTCTTTCTCTCTACGTCCCATCCCCTCCTCTTTTCCTTCTGTGATATGTCTTTCTGTTAGTGGCTGGGTTTCACCTAATGTCACACATTGCAGAATCACAAATTGGAAATGGTCAGTGCATTAGTCTAATTCACTCAACTCTCTAACTCTTTAAAAGATACACACAAACACAAAGTGACTGTATACTGTCTTATATCTTAGAACATGTTCTTTTATCTCTACTGGTTCTTGTTTATCAGTGTCTTCTTTTGTTTTGAACTGTTCTATAATCAAATGATTCAAAAGGATGACGACATGCAGCCTCATACAGCTCTCCAGCTGAATCCGGTGACTTTCTCACTACACCCCAGAGCTTTAATCCCCAGCCCTCCTTTAGAGAGTGAGCCCCACCTCATGCAATGCTGCTAGTGACTGATCACCTCCGAGCTGACCCTCTGAATCTCTTGTTAAGCCCTTGTTTTAGAGAAGGTCAAAGCCCCGATGTAGCAGTTAGAAGAGAAGATATTTAACATACCTTCTGTCAGCCCATCATTCTTGCATTGGGAGCCCATAAGGAAGCCATTACTTGGTGCCTCTTTGTGGATCCAGACTGCAGGGCCAGAGCCTTGAGGGTTGCCACTATGTGTGCTCCATCGTATCCGCAGTCCAAAGCCCTCTTCAGCAGGGAGCTCAGCCTGTGTTATATGGAGGCCATTATTCAGGGGCTTTCCTCCAAAAAAATGTACATAAATGGGGCAGCCAGTACTGAGTTATTGTTGGTCTTTTGAAGGTTTTTGACAGTCTCCTTTTTGCGATGCTTTCCTGTCTGTGGAGTCTCTGTGGGAAGTTGCTTTTTTGAGTGCTAGGATTTATTGCAGATGAGAGCGTCAGCATGCTGTTAAGGGTCTGAGTCCATCCCCCCTTTACACAGATAGCATTACTGCGGCTCCAGAGGTTCCTGCCATTAGGGGCTCTGGGGATGAAACCCGGGCTGAGATATCGATCAGACAATGAGGCATTGAAACTGGACCATATAGCTTGGTGTCCTTCTACAACCTTTCAAATAGAGATGAGCCATTAGTTCACAGTAATGACTCCAGTTATGTTGTCAACTTATATGATTTAAAAATAACACAGTAATGATGGGTAATTGTTAATCATTCTCTTCCATATTACTTTTTCTGGGTGACAAAGGTGATGCATACAAAGGAGTTGCTTTAGCAAGCAAATGTAACCCTTTATTCTGACTGATACTTACATTGCACTATATTTCTAATAAGTATCTTGGGTATCGCATACTTTATCTCAGTCTCAGTGGTCTTCTCAGATGCAGTGTGAGCTTTGGCTGACATCACTATAAAATGCCAACTTCAACATATCCCTCACATATTTCAACATTAATGTCTTAAGACAGCAAGGAGGGCACTTAGCTGACCTTTAGTCCCTTTCTGTTTTGTGACCTGTCAGTTTTATGAATAAATTAGTGCTAATGAGCTGCCTTTTCTTATTTATGCATACTAATCACAGCAATCATTGTGTGGCTGCAGACACTGTGTGTCTCTCCTCAGCCTGGGCAGCTGAATGAAAAGGTCAAGCAGCTCTGTTTCTTGTAACAGCTTAAACATACAGGGGGGATCTAGAGTGGAGCCACAGAGATTTAGTGATGGAAGGCCTCCAGATGTGGAGAGTATAACAGAGCAGAGTACAGCAGATAAAAGCAAAGGCTCCCACATACTGACAGGCTGGATTGAAACACCACAAATACTTAGTGCCCTGCTGAATTTCAGGAAGATGAAAGTAGGAGGAGTGAAAATCTTCTCAAGACCAGCAAGCTTTTCTCTGGGATAGAAATTAGAGGATGTAAAGTCCACAAAAAGGTGGGGTTTTTCACGAGATACATGCAAGAGTGGTACCATTACCCCAAGTGAACCTACAGCCTCATCAAGGATTGTCCAATGTTTCAGCATTATGGAGCTTTAATTAGCATATTGTTTGTTTTACACACACATTTACGCTATTCTTCTGATTCATTGCTCCCATTAACATCGTTTCCAGCAGCAGGTGTCTGTTTTCAGTAAAAAAAAAAAAAAAAAGCTCAGGTAAATGAGCTGATATACAACCTGTCAAAAAGTAAAACAGTGTTAGCAGTTTAGTCATTTGTGCAAACTAAACCTAAGATATAAAGTAAGTGACTAATGGAAACAAAACTAAGTGAATGCTAATGTTGGCCATTCCTACTGGATACATAAATAGGCAACTATTAGCTTACTTGGCTTTAAGTTAATTATAGTAACAACATAAGTTGACAAAACATTAAGGCATTTGCCCCCAAAGGTCCAACATCTCAATGAATGCTGCTTTAAGTCCCAGCTTTTTACATCTAAGCTACTAAACAAACTTCCACTAGTCAGAGGTCCTTCATTTTGGTCATGGTCTGCATTTTCATCAAGGATCACATCTCTTTTGTAAGGAGGTGCACGTCAGACTTAATTCCCCTCAAATGGGTAGCAGAGGACTTTCTCTACAATCAAAGGCAGCCTCCTCTGGGAGCTCTGTTCTCCAGTAAAAAAGCCAAGAAAAAAAGCAAGCCTCTGAAGTGCTATCTCAGCTGTCAACAAGCATACCTCAGACAAGATAGCGAATATGACCCGTTCATGCTATATCTCCAGTGACCTGCTGCCATTTTCCTGGCATCGCCAGAGTGTCACATCTGCCTTGATTTCCGTATTTATTTTTGTCACATGAGCGTGGTGCGAGTGGAACCTCAGAAGGCTGGCTGTACATGATCCCTGTCCAAATCAAGAACAGCTTATTCCAGCCAGATACTGTAGCAGTGGAAGGGGGTCATGGGGAACATTTGGAGACCAGATGCTCAGCAGTTTGTCAGCACCATCTCCCTGACTTAACGCATCGTAGGGTCAGACTGTGTCCTCTTGCATGAACCAGTATGTGTCAGGCAAGACGTCTGTGTATAAAAACACATGCCCATACATAATAATGTCAAAGTCAGTTATTGTGGTACTATACACAACGAATACTGATAATCTTGGTCACACACTTAAATAGAACAAGGTGTGTGTATCACTGTTTTGTATGTATGACTACAGATAATATATCCCCATATATTCCTTCTTTTGGAAATTAGTGTGTGTGTGTGTGTGTGTGTGTGTGTGTGTGTGTGTGTGTGTGTGTGTGTGTGTGTGTGTGTGTGTGTGTGAATAGCCTTGAGTTGCATAAAGTAGTCTTTGGTCTGGAAATCTTTTCTTTTCATTTTCCTCTGTTTTCCCCTCCTCTTTTGAACTGTGGCCTTCTCTGTTTTCTCTTCCATTTGCACCTCAGTGAGGGTACAGGAGAGCTGAATTTCCCACAGTGAAAGGCGCGCTCCCAGACTGCTTTTTAATCATTTCCAGAGCATGTTGTGAGACAGCAAGTGCTGGCACTCTGGCCCAAGGCTCGGATCCCTTCCAGGCGCACACTGCAGGGCTCAGTGAGCCTGCTCAGTAATCTGTCACTGTAAGGGACAGAGGAAATGGCTGTATTTAAGTGAGAGGATATAGTTTCATCCCACAATTACATCTCTCCTGTGTTTACAGATCTTTTCACAGAGGAAGAAAGGATGGTCACACATGTGGTGCAGGATTTCAACTTTTTATAGCCATCACTTTTTTTTCCCACAAAGGATATGTGAACTAAACGCTTTCTTTACCTACTTGAATTACAAGCTATGATGTGTAATCTAAATTACAGTTGAAATATGCAATTTGGATGGTGAAACATGATACATTTCTGAGAGATCTTGTTGCATAATGCATTAAAAGCGTATTTTGATACCAATGCTGCCATTTTACTGTTTAATATGCTTTGCAAAGCTGTATGAGAGTGCGTTTTTCATTAGTGGTAACTTTTAGCTTTGCTGACGCTGATTTATTTATTTATTTTTGGGGGTAAAGTGATGTGATTTTTTTTTTTTTTCGTAAACTGAAATCTAAAATAATTTATGAGGATGTAATCATATTCTGTTTTATTTAGAACCCAAAAATCTAACCAAACCAAACACACAGCTTCTATAAGTAACAGATCACTAACTCCTTCATTTCAGGAATGGCAGAACTCCATTCAGAAGAACGCTGGCCTGGCCTTCATTGAGCTGATCAACGAAGGAAGGTAATGTATCCATTCACTGTAATACATAATCACACAGCCAAGCAGTGGTTTATTCATCCCCACTGTGATCAGTGTGTTTATTATGTTTTTGTTTTCTGCCTGGCAACCACAAAAAGGTTGTTGGATTAAGTGGCAGGGTGTAGATTAGCTCTAAACCTCTTTTCCTTGTTGACTGCACTGATGGCAGTAAAGATAAATAAGACTGTGGTGACTGGATGAAGTAAGAATGTCAACACAACAGCTCAGTCAGCCTCTCTTATTGTCTGCCTCATTATAGCTTGTTCTCTGCCTGTTTCACTGTACACCCCAGTGTCTGTGTTTTACTTTCTGCTTCCCTTCCTCTTCCGCTCATCTCTCACTGTGGCCAGACTCAGGGATTTCCGTAGAACAGATCAGGGGCGGCTCAGCCCCCTTGCCCATCTGCTGACCCATCTGCCCTGGCCCTTCTATGCCCAGACTCTTGTCTCAGCCCAGCCAGTCCAGCCCAGCCAGTCCCCCACTGGCCCTGGAACAAAGAGCTTCAGTCAGTAGGGCCACACGGCGCTGTCCAGGGTGCTGGTGACAGATACATAATTTCTCAGTCTTACTGTAGTCTCTGCACACCTGCTCAGCTTAACTAGACAGATCTAGAGGTAGCGAGAGTGTGGTAAATCTGTTTGCCTTACAAGGCGTGGCTGACACCAACGTTGTATCTGCTGAATGTGCAACAACTTGTACCTGTGCCTCTGTTTCATGATGCCGCTGCTTCATTGCTAAACCACTATCAAACAAACTAAAATTCCGAGATTAAAAACCTCAAATTACTGAAAGTAAACAGATGACTTTTCTGTATCATTACCACTGCTACTTTCTAGGATCACTGTCTAGAACAGGTCCACTGCCCCAGGCTTTTTGTGTGAATGCATTATATACAGGCATGAACAGTATTATTGTCTGCATAGCTCTGTTAAGACTGTCTGTAAGCTATAAAATCACAATGTTAACCACCAAATAGACAAAATATGTTGTGCAATCAACCTGAAATGATTTGAAACCAAATTTAATAATAGACAAAATGCTCTATAACAGCTCTATAAAAATGTTTGATATATGAATAGAGAAGCTCTTTTTTTATTTATTGCAGCTCCACAATCACCAGACATTGAACTTTAAGGAATTTTCAACTGAGATGGCCACTGATCGTACATGGCAGCCTACATTAATATCACTCCGATCTAGGCCAAGTGTGAATGCATGTATTAGTATTATTAGTGTTTTCCATGTACAGAATACTGCAGCAGAAGTGTGGTGGAGAATGTTTTTTTTTTTCATTTCTAAATATCACTTGTCAGCTTGCTTTCTCATCTATTCTTGGTTTCAAAACAAAGCTTGGTGGTGTGAGTCTCTGTCTTTGAACAGTGGACGTCTGTCTATTAATGAGCGCTTGTCAACAGCTAAAGAGGCAATAGCAGCTGATGAATGCAGCCTCGGGATTACTGCCTCTCCTTGGGACAGGAGGAAAATTACAATCTGTATCAAGCACTGGAGAGGAACAGGGGCTGCTTTAATTAAAACAAAGCTAGCCTAATGGTGTGTAAAATGGCATGTAATCTACACACAATAGCCAGGGTGTTTTCAATTATTAAAGATACTGGAATTTAAATGTGAATATGGGTGGAGACCACAGAGCCTCTAGAGCCAGCCATGTGAGAAGCTATCCACAGCCTGACTTGTCAGCAATACGGCCAGGGTTGATGTTCTGGTCAGTTGGAAGAGATGCTCAGTCAATCTGGAACGTGCCAGACAGGCCTCAATGCTCTAATGACACTCCATTCCCTCCTTAATGCTACAGAGGGATCTGTCACTGACCTGCTGCCTTGAAACATAACACAGACAAATGATGCTGTTTACTAGTCTGCTCTTTCAACAAGCAGAATGCACCATCTTGACAAACCACATTTGCTTCAACCCTGCTCCTTTCTTCAGAGCATCATTACAGCTGATTTTATCCAATAAAAATGATCTGTTAACTAATTAATGATTTATATATATATATATATATATATATATATAAACATCTGCTGTATTTAACTTTCTCTGCAATGTCTAAGGCTGCTCTGCCATGCAATGAAGGACCACATAGTTCGGGTTGCCAACGAGGCTGAATTCATCCTGAACAGACAGCGAGCAGAAGACGTCCACAAACACGCAGAGTTTGAGGTAAAAATTGTGCCATTCTTTCTTGCAACTGCAATTAAATGAAAATATTGTACAAAGGAGATTATAATCAACAGCACCATTGTACATCACTGCATCTCTGAATTCATTTTTTTCCTTCTGCTGTGAAAATATATTGTTAGTTTTCTGATGGGCTCTTAACACACCATTTGTATAAAAGAGCCGTTCAACTGTACATTTTCAGTCATCATGTCCCTCCGTGTCCTCATGAGGACTGAAATCTTTGCCCTTGCAGTTATGACAGAATTTAATTACTGGAAGCAAAGGGATATGCCAGCAATATTAATTTAGGATTTTGATATGAGCTTTTGCCAACCACATCTGGGGATAACCTCCTGAGTCTCTATTTTGCCCACCCACATCAGGCCTCCTCTATTTCAGAAATAAAAGGAAAAGCTGTCAAGGTTTAAGTCATTTGCAAATCTAATTAGTGTTAAGCCTTTTATTCTCTGCTAATTGTCTGTATAGAACGGAAAAAAATAATATGTCTCTTGTATTTTTCAGTCAGAAAATTAGAGAATGATAAAAAAATATAAAGACAAACAACAACAAAAAAAAAAATTAATTTTAAATATGGAAAAAGTCAGTTTGGTTATTGTAGCGCATCAGAGGACACACCCACACACACTAATATACAATGTAATCGCACAAACCTTTACACACACATGTCCACCACCTCTGTTAGCAGCTTGTACATGTGAGGAGTGATGAGTTTCTTATCTGGGAAATGCAGCCATCCTCAAACAGCTGCTTGATATACAGTTCTTGAGGATCCTTGACCTGCTAGATAAACTGGAAGAGACGGCTAGATGTTGCAATGTCAGGAGAAGGGGGAAGTGTACCTGGCCCCATTCGTTGTGTCTGCCAACTCCAGACAGCATACACTTCTCATCTAGGTCTGACGTTACTTTATTACCCGCTCTCCAAGATTGAAGATTCACAGCGCAGATAAGACATTTTTACAATTAAGTTGGTGTCAGGGTGAAGCATCATATGTTTTGAAGTGATAAATAACATTTGATATTTGTCACAGCATCACGTGGTAATATGAGGTGACAAGCAGAGATTGAGTTATCCGCCCTGTGAAGAATATGTTGAAGTATAATATCTGACAGAATTCAAATTTGAAGCAGGAAATTCGATTAACTTCCAGCTTCTGTTAGCAAATTAGATTTTGAATATTAGCAAGAGTTCCCCCCCAGGTGGCATAGTAAGACAATCGCCTCTTCTAGATTACTTTCATCCACTTAGAGAGTTGCACTGGCTTGTGGAAATTGATTTGAAACCAACATGGCCATTTTTAGCATTGTATTATTCTCATGCTGAGATGTTTCTCAATATTTGATCTATTTGGACTATTGTATCATCAATATTTTTACTGTTTTTTTTTTTCATTCTTGAAAATTATAGAAGGTAATGTATTCTGATGGTTTATTTTGTTTTGAAAAAATATGCATATTTTATTTGTTTATTTTTTTTAATTTCTTTCACACCATTCCTATCAGGCCAAATACCTGGCTCTACACATAATGGCAGTGTAGCCTTGTAAACCTTGACATTTGATATTGTTTGTGGATCTATTAGAGTATTTTCCCTTTGCCTCTAATAGCACCATGCACATCTTACTAGCAGGGAGCCTCATCTGTCCGCAGTAAGGGAATGGGCTGCCTTCATGTGCTCGCCATGATTTACTACACTCCTCTAAGGGAGCAGAAATATATCTCTCAGCTGTCCACTAATATCTTTATGCACTCAAGTGTGTTGAATGAAGCCATAACATTCTTCAGTGTGACAAATGCTCCATTAGAGGGTATATACCATTGTAGCTTTATTCAAGTAAAGCATTCTCAAATGCTATTAGTACAATATCAGATATCACTTTTGGCAGTGGATACTGAACCTAAAGCCATTAATATACAATGAAGTTCACTGTGTTTTCTTTTTTCCTTTGTGTAAATCTCAAATTAGTCCAACTGTGCCCAATATGCTGCTGATAGAAAGGAAGAAGAGAAGATGTGTGACCACCTGATCAGTGCTGCTAAACACAGAGACCATGTGACAGCCAATCAGTTAAAGCAGAAAATTGTCAACATCCTCACCAACAAGCATGGTGCCTGGGGGACACTGGCCCAAAGGTAAGCTCTCACACTTGGACATATGAGGGGCAGGTTCAGACCAACATGGGCCCTGTTAAGTCTTAAACATGGACCATAGCTGCTCTATGTTAGGTCCAACCACGGAGACTAAAGTTACCTGTTCACAAAAGTCAGCAGTGATGGGATAGGCCACCAGTTAATGTCATTTTCCCAGGATCCGATAGGGTCAGCGATTGGGTCAGCAAACGCAATTACAGTGTAGAGTGGCTTAATCCCCCGGGGACAGCTGATTGGCCAGTCGTCCGACATGTTGGGGTAGAAGTAGGGGGTTGGCGTGTTTCTGTAGTGTGTTGTCCAGGCATTCATTGACCCGCTCAGTAACACAGCCCAGCACCTGGTGTTAGTTGCAGACTTCCCCATGGGCCCTGTTAAAATAACCGCCGGCTCTCCTGCTCTGCCTTCCACCTCTCACCTTCTTTCACATGGCCCCATAGATACAGAGCTACGGAGTGTTACAACACACTGTTTGCATTTTGCATAGATGCATACATGCAATGTGTTTTATACATGATTGTTTTATGCTGTTTTTCTTATTATACTTATTATCTGTTTTTATGCTTCTTTTATTTCTGTTAAGCACATTGAATGTATTATAATGTGCTATAAATAAATTTGCCATGCCTGCAGACAGATCTCTTTCTGTTTGCAGGTGATTATGAGACAAATTTTTGTCTGTAAAAAAAAAAAAAAAAAACATCAGACCTGGACCTCCAGGTCTGATGTTTACTTTAAGCATATATTTTTTAAAATTTTGCTGTGAGCTGTATTACGCAAGAGAGAGTTCACTTCTTTTCACTTCCCACCACTGCTGATTTGCCAAAATAAATTTTGTGTCTTAGCTGAAACAGTAGCTTTGGTTTCGTTATTAAATTCTAAAAATACAGTGCAGATGTTCAGGCATGTTCACTGAAACTGGGTTAACCCATGTTTACAATTGTCAAAAATATTCTAGCTTGTGTAATTATTTTTTACGGCTGTACTTTATGTCTTTTACTTGCAGTAACATTCAAGGAGTTTCCTCCCAAACTGGCAGATGTCATAAGCAGCTACATTTAGTTTATTTTTATATGGATTCATGGAAGATTATGCGCTGTGTCTATTTACCTCACAGTGTATTTCCTTTTAGGAAATATACATACAGGAGGCTATACATTCAGAGGATCTTCATTTGTACATATTTAGTATCATAGCAGAATTTTGTCTTAGACTAAGAAGTTTACAGTGTTCAAGTAGAGATTTTCATTTTCTGACTAAACCTTAGCAGCATGACAAAATCTATTGGATTGAATTCTGGGCTCTTGTTCAAATATTTATGGAGCCCCTCTCAGAGGCATAGCATTTGCATTGAAACAAAAGGTTATTGAGCGTGGGTGCATTGTAAATGATACCGCAAAACTTCCAACAAATTCAAATTTAATGGTAACCTGCTGGTGAAGAAAAATGATGCAATATGCTCACAAGCTCAAGGCAATGTTGCAGTTCAACAGCTTAGTCTTATTCAATGCTACATTAACTTTCCCATTTATGCTGCTCTTGTAAAATATAAAGCCCTCAAGCATTTTGAGGTGGCTGTCTGTTACATCTGTGTGTGTGTGTGTGTGTGTGTGTGTGTATGTGTGTGTGTGTGTGAGAGAGAGAGAGAGAGAGAGGGAGAGGGACTTGTTAATGTTTGTTTTCACCCTCATGCACAGAAATTGCTTTGCCTTTTACTCCTAAGTTCTGCCTGGAGACATGCCAAGGGATATTTATCATTTATGTAGAATATATTATAGACTAAATTATTCTTAGGCAGAGACAGAAACGAGTATAAACTTAATGTTTAGAATTTTTTTCTTGTACCACTGTCTGTTTGAAACTGTACCCGTTAAACGAATATTGCCACCTGGTCTTCCAGTAGATACATCCGTTTTTGCCTGAATTACAGACGTGCAGGTTATCTGTGTCTCTGAGGGCCACTTTATTTTGAGCTGCTGTTCTCTTTGTGGCAAACAGTGTAAGAAATAGTGTTGCTGCGCACACAACAATGACCAACAACGAGGAAATAATCTGTGCAAGGCACAAAAACAGCTGCTCGGCAGTCATGTGATCTGAGTGAAGAATAAGCAGATCAGACCCTATGGTGGTCGGTAAGATCATACTATATGCTTGCTTGATGATGAATGTCCCCCTGTATAGAGTCAGCATGGGAAAATCAATAGTCCTCAAATTGAAACAGTATAGGGTTGTATTGATCCGCTGTGCTAAATCAAAATGAGGAGGCTTTGATACATCTCTCCAAGACAGCTCCCTGCCCAGTAATGACACACTATCAATTTTAGCTTTACACTGATAAATCAAGTTGAAAATTGGATGTCAGAGTTTTTTCCAGGGAGAGAGTGATTTTCTGTGCCCTCTGGTCCCCTCTGCTGTTGACCTCTGAACCATGCCAGTGGATTATAAAGTTCAGGCTCGTCTAAAGTGAAAGTAGATGTCAAGGCAAGGCTGATGAATTTGTTGAAGAATAATGTCCACCACTTTTGCAGCAAAGGACCACCTCACTGTGACAATACTATAAATTCTCTCATTTTGCAGCTCTCTCACACCGCAAGGAACTGCTGCAAGAGCAAATTAAGCAGCAAATTTTTGTTTCATGTTGTGGAGCTAATAAAGCCATACACAGATGCCCAGACATGCTTACATGCTATGGACATTTTAACTTTTAACTTTTTTATTCACAATCTGAACTTCAGTGAATCTCTCTTGTGTCATTCTCCTCCATTCATCCGCAAGCACACCTCAGGTACTAATTGTTTCGACACAACCAGCCTAACAGAAATGTAAAAGGGGCTGAAGGAGACAAACCTCCCTTTGTTCCCATGCGAACGTCCATGTTCACATCAGCACCATCAGTGACAGCTGACGGAGGAGCCTCCACTGGCCCCCACAGCAGACCTTAACCTTACCTGACTAGTCTATTGATTGTCAACATTTCTCCTGTATAATTACTTTTTTGTAGCAGAGAGGAGAAAGGAAAATGGCGGCATATATTGATCTGTGGCAAGGCGGTGAAACAGCCGTTTCCCTTGACTAACAGTGAGTTTCATCTCTCACACGTGATGAATGGTAACAATCTGCCCTTGGATAATAACTTTGTGATGGAATGAACCTTTTTACTCACGATGTGCCTTGAGTATTTGGTCTCGCCTGAAAGGGCTATCAATTCTAATAGAAGTCCAGTAGCACAAAGAGAGAGCACCTGCATATGGCCTTACAGCCTCAGAGGGTTCAAGGTTTGATGACCCCTCTGGGGCAGAAAAGAAAGGCCAAGGTCTCTGGTTGTGCCTGGCAGTATAAACAAAACTCATTCTTCTAGGATATCACATATAATTCAAAAATATGATGCTTTTTGACATCTAAAGGAAAAATGTGTATCCTCTTAGCTTTTTGTGTAAATCCTAACATTCTTGTGGTGGCAATATGGTAATGACTTACTTTTGGATTAAATTAGTAAGAATGTGGTAGAATCTGTTACTCCTAGAAATCACTATAAAATTAATGCCCACTTTTTGCTATGGATTTAATGCAGGCCTGACTTTTCTATTCACCATCAAAGCTGATTCTGTGCAAACCAATTTTCTGCATTGTCATTTTCAGTCCTGTATCTAGAGAGAGCTCAATAGAATTAAGCCCACTTTAGAACAGCTTGTAAGTGCTAATGTCTTTTTTTTTAATTCTTCATTTAGTTAGTTGTTATTTAAAATATGATACTGCTTTGTTCCTGCAAACTGATATTCTCTCAGCTAGCACTTGTTCTTGACCTACACCAGGCTTTATTCCCCTGGGCTACTTTTAACCTTGCACACTGTGCTAATTATCTCTGGAAAAAGGCCCATTCACACAATCATCAATTTCATCGGGTGTTGAAATTGAGCTGGGCATTGCCTGACTGTGCCCCATTTCCGATGAAAGATGGGCATCCACAAATCTGGTGAGCCAAGGGAGTTCACCTCCAGTATAGTACAGTACCTCATCCCTTAGCTGATCGTGCATGTCCATCTTCATTACACCAGATGACCTGGAGTTAATCTTGTTGCTGCTGTGTAGTTTTCCTTTAGTCTTTGTCCAATAACCATTCCTCACTGTGTCTCTTCTCTATCTCTCAATCCAGAAAAGAACCGTCATATCCAGTAACTAAAAGCATTTGGATCTTAGCTTGGTATCCTCATGTCTGCAACAGTGTTGAGTGTAGTGATGATAAGAAATGAGGGAATTAAAAAGATGAAAGTCCTGTGTACCATTTGCAGCCCTCTGTAATAATCTGATCATGATGTTGGCTATATAGTCAGTTAGCACTTGGCGTTCGTCAGACACATGATCAAACTTGATGTGTTTTTATAGAGGAAATTACTGTGTATTTTTTTCTTAGTTTATAGGTTACTTTGAAAGCAGTGGGCTCAGAAATGCTGATCACCATATGGTTGCCAGTCACCACTTTTTGATACAGTGTCTTCTTTTTTTTTTTTTTTTTTTTTTTTTTGATCTAGCAGCAGTATATGGAAGAATGTGGCGTAAAAATGCTTACCAAAAAGAATGCGCTGGTTGACAGACAATGTTTTCGCATTTCCTCACTTTGGTTTGTAGTGTTTGCCAGCTGCCTGATGGTTTTCATGACGTGTGGAATCCCTGTCATTAGAGATCCACATATCTGGTTGTCATTTTAATGGGATCAAAGAACTGGTCCAAGGAAGTGAAGTTGTTTAGTTTAAAAGTTGTTTCTTACATTTCTGGTCTGAATATAGTGCCAGAATTTCCCTAATAATGTTTGATTGGGCAGGTAAATGGCACTTTAAGTAGTTTTACTATGGGCAATGTCTTTTGTTTATTTTCTGAAGTTTTTATTCCATCTAAAAAATTTGTGTGGATTTATATTTTCATTGCTACTTTTAGGTGGAGCAACATTTGCATCTCAGACAAACTCTACATGGACTTTCTAACTCATAGTCAGAGTCTGTTAGGACAACCGAAAACGAAAGAAAAGGCTGCTTGTCCTCAGAGTTACACTAAAAGTGACGTGTGTTCAGTGTCTGTGTGTGTGTGTGTGTGTGTGTGTGTGTGTGTGTGTGTGTGTGTGTGTGTGTGTGTGTGTGTGTGTGTGTGTGTGTGTGTGTGTGTGTGTGTGATAGAAACCAGTCACTGCGCCTCTGAATAGAATTGTCACTGATTACTGGTATTTATTATAATTACCCCCTACTCATGTCACCAATGGAAGCTTTTAAAAGGAGTATAATGGTGTTTTATTGAATCAGTATGTCCCTGTCCTTCCTCCCGACCTCCTCGCACAAATCTCCTCTGAGCACAAATAGAATAAAAAGGAAACCTTTAACCATGAGATCCTCATCTCCCTGCAGTTCATCCTTGCTCATGTTTTAATGAGCTGTTTTCACTGACTTTGGAAACATAGACATAGAGATTTTATTTCAAAGATGACATTATAAGGCAATTGCATGAATTTGAGTATGGAGCACTCTAAAGTCTGTATATTTTCTGTCAGATTTTCAATTTTCTTGCATGAGACAGTTTTTGTGTGACTCAAGTTTACCCTTTTACTCAAATTCCAATACCATTCTTCCAAAAAAGAATTAAATCTGATAAAATAGGAGGAAACAAAATAGGGTCTCTGCTTCCCTAATATAACAGTAGCACTAAGAATATATCACTCTCTAATCCAATATGAGCCCTTGTCAGCTGCCAAAAGTATCTCTCTTTTCTAGAATGATGTTATAGTTTCCTTTCCATTATCATTCCTTTTATTTTTCCCTTCCTTTCCATCTTATTTTGAATTATTCCTGTCAGCTTTACCTTTGCTTTTGCAAACAAAACACATTCCCTGTAGACTGGGCTGATCTGGCACCTCAAAAACCTCAACACTGGCTCCTCGAGGAAAGATGTGCTTTAAATACCTGTTTGAAAGAGAAGAGAATAGATGATAGTCTTCTTACACATTTATCCTACTGCACTTAGGAAGTCTGGAAGTGTCCATAAATAATGGCGCTCCTGTTTCCTGTAGGTTATCAGTGCTGGAAAATTAGCTTTTAAAATGCGGTTTGAAATCCATTTGGGTGATTGATGGGTGACGGGACTAATAAATTTAGCCAGTTTCTAGGAGGCCGGCTTACAGCCATTCTTTACGGCTGTCATGAAGCCAGACACATTTGATGTGGAAAATAAGGAGGTCTCAAACAAACTCTGCTTAATAGAGAACGCTATTGGATGGACAGTTTGTTGTTGTTACACAGACAATACAGGCAGCCGGCTTTCTATCAGTGATTGTGAAGAACAGGTTTTATCACCTATACTGAAAATGTATTATCTACAGTGTTGAAAATCTAGGTTGATTGTTAGATTTTGCAGTGTATTAAATGGCACAAATGCATGCCATTAAATTTCTTGCTTGTTCCACATTTCCCACCATGCTTTTGAAATATGGATGAGCTGTTTGGCGGCTTTGTGCCACCTCAAAAAATCCTTGTGTGAAGGCTCAGTAACTCCAAGATGTATAGTATAGTCCTCCTGTGCACTTTAGGGACCACCATCAGAGAGGCAGTTCCTCTAGCACGTCACTTTGGCACAATTCAAATCCATTCTAGCACTGACCACACAGTCTAAAATATCACAGGTCCTGCTCAAACAGCACAATACCACATTCAAACTGAAACCATCTGCACAGGACTAAATGAGGGGAAGGGACATCAAAACCTTGGCATCCAAACTCATTAATCAGTCATTGTAACTTGTGGGTTTCGTTTGTTGTGCACTTGATTGCTGGTAAAGACAAATGGAGCTATTTTTATCTTAAACTAAAGTTGTACTCAAATGAGCATTCTTAAGCAGACCAAATAAAAGGCAGTTAATACTGTTACACCAAAATCTTCAAAGTGGCAGATTTATCCCCCACTGGCATCTGCTGTCTATTTGCACTAAGAATTAGGGGACATAATCTTCAGCTGTAATCGCCCAGTTGCCTACAGTGGATTTACATTTTTCACACTGTGTAATCTTGCGTTTACAATATCATTTACGTGGGTTTCTCCTTTCCACCCACTGACATCTCTCTTTTCCTCAGTTAAGCTTTGAGGGAGATTGACAGGGGACAAGCTCAAGGCGTTAAGGCTTGGTTTGCATACAGCAGCTCATGATACTTTGTGCATGCAGGGTTTGCACACTTGCACGCGCACACACACACACGCACACACACACACACACACACACACACACACACACACACACACACACACACACTCAGTTTTGATTGATACTTAACTGAAACTGAGCTCTTGTTGCTGTCAGAGAGCGGCTAAGTCTCCTGAGCCGCTTGATTTCTGACATTTGTAGATATTATATTCATGGAGCAAGGAGGCTGTATTTTGTGATGTGATCCCCTGTAACACTTTAATCTGTTTAGACTGTTTCAATACTGTGGCAGGGAAGGGGGCAGAAACCGTACAATGAAATAGACGGCTGCCTGCCAAGGTCTTACTGTATCCTACACGTGCTGAAAAATCTCTACTTTGGATTTGGATGCAGTATCCAAGCCTTTGTTTGGAGCATTGAATGGCTGCTTCTAGTATTTTACTTATATTATGGAGGTAAAGACAACATTTTAGATATGAGCCTAAAGAGGACTGTTTTACTACAGTATATACTTCATGTTTGTGTAATAAACAGCAATAAAATTGTCTATATGAGTTAAGCTGTGTGCTCTCCACTGTTGAAGTTCAACAAAAATGAAGCAGAGTGATGCCACATTTCTTCACATGTGGCTGAAAATGAAATGAAATGAAATTAAACCCATGGCAGGTCGATGTAATCACCTCTTGCCTTACTGTCAACTGCACACCAATTATTTAAAAGATCAATATTTTTATGTATTACTCTTCCCCGTTAAGAGTAAATTAAAACAAAACTATTTTTTGCTGCATTTCCCTCTAAAGGAAACATAAAGACTAGCTCCAGCTAGTGCACAGTTGAAACAAGCAGCACTTAGTAACCTAATGCTAGTCCCGGTGCTTAATGGTTTGCATTAGCTGCAAGCAATAAAATTATCCCAGGTCCTCACTAATGTTGGAATAATCATTTACAAAGATGGTTACCACATGCTGGAACTGTTTTCTTCTTTTTTTCTCTTTTTTTTATGACCCTAATTCGCTGTTATTAATAATGAATAAAAATGCAATTTTCTGTCGGGTTGCTCCAGGTCTCTGGGAATCATTTCAATGAATATTTCAGCACATTATTTTAATCATGGCTCCACATATGCAGGGAGGGGGCTTGTTTTATAGGCTCATGCCTCAACCGCCCCAAGACCCTGATCATTAAACCCCACGCTGTCTGCGTTGGGGTTTCTACCTTTGATTTACAAGACTTGTTAAAAAACATTGTAAAAAAAGGAGGCAAGCTGTGCCATTTATACTTGTAATTTGATGCTGTATTTGTTAATGGGAGTGCCTGTGATTTATGTGTGTTGCGGCTGCTGCTGCTGCTCCCTGCTGTTCTGATGCTATAGGCTTTAGCAGAGGTAACATTACTGGGCCTCTGCAGAGCATGCCACTAGTCAGCCTAATAAATCTACTATCTGTGGCCTGATTTCTCTCGTCAAGATGTTTTCCCCTGATAAAGAAGTGGCTGCTGTAATCAGACCATCACTGTGAGGTGTGTGCTCTGTCTAACCTGCCTGTCTTCTTGTCTCTATTATAGTCAGCTGCACGACTTCTGGCGTCTCGACTACTGGGAAGATGACCTGCGGCGGAGGCGGAGATTTGTCAGAAATCCGTTTGGCTCCACCCACTTAGATATAACATGCAAGTCCCTGCAGGAGTATGGTGAGTATATTTTTTTTTTCTTCAATCCATTAAAATTAAGGAGCTGAAAATTCAAGTGTTTCCACTAAAGCATTATAGAAGAAAACATTTAAAGGGCATTAAAGTTTAGCCCAGGTTTGTCCATATAGTTTAACACGTTGTTTAGGAGAAGTTAATTGTCATTTTTATTGGTAACATATTTATGAGTCCTGTGAATTGAACATGACACATCCATTTTATTGGACTTTTTTTTTATTTCCATCACAACACATACTTAAGAACAAATTAGCTCTCTCACTTTATTGTTTTCTTGTCTTTGTCTGAAACTTTCCTTATTGACCCATGCAGTCTTAGTCTTGCCCACCACTCTGTGTCAATTTTGCCTTATGTCACACAACAGCAACCTTTAAAGGAAAGCAGCTCACCACTATTAAACACTGTTGGCCCTTCTCTCCCACTTGTAATTGAATAACCGGGCAAATGTATTAATGGTGCAGGGGTGAATGTATTGATTTTGAAATGAATGAAGTAAGCACCTCTTAAAATTTATAGAAAATAGAAAACAGGCGATGCATTATGGTCAGGCGAGCCTTTTAAAATGACTGGAGACTTACAGCAACACATGCATAATGATTACAATGTTCACTGACCTCATATGTGTCTCAGTGTTGAGCTACTGAGGCCTACCGTTGGCTGGGCTCAGGATGTCATCTGGCTGCTCTCAGCTCTAGCTCTGCCATGGCTGCTGTGCAAAGATCATGGCAGCTCCGTATATAAACACATGCCAGCTGCTGCCTAAGCTGCAGGTGGTCCATATATTAGACACACATGCAATAATTGCACCTCCTGCTTTAGATTTCGTGGTGGTTCCGTAAGCTAATTCTGTGGGCTTTTGGTGATGTGTTGATTCTGTTGTGGAGAGGACTGAAGTAAACAGAAGTTACAACTTTAGCACTTTTAACCTGTTTCAAAATAGTCATCACTGTAACAACTTTGGTATCACCAGTAAAGACATTGCACTGTATTGCATCAACATTGCCTTCCTGTAAATACCAGTAAAACATATCAAAACATCATTATAAAACTCTCAAACTGTTCCTGCAGCTTAAGCCACCTCTCTGTTGATCCACACTTCAAGTATGTTACAAACAATCCTCACCTCACCCATAACTATGATTACAAATATGTCTTAATAAGCTCTGGCTTCATCCTACATCTTTTTGGTCACTGTTATAATGTGTTTTTTGACATTTACTCATTATTATATTTTGTAGTTGTTTACGCTCATTCAGTTCAGTCATACAAATATACTTCAAGTTTCTGAGGAGTACCGAGGCTGTAGTGTAACATTGAAACAGGAATATTAAGATATGTGGATAATCCTCTTCTACAAAGTTTTCAGAGCTACCTTTCTCAAGACTATATTATTGAATTGAAATATAACTGGGCGGCGACCCAGGACAGGTTGCCAGTCTGTCACAGGGCCATATACAGACTTACAGAGAAAAACAACCATTCATGCTCACACACACTCCTATTTAGAATCTCCAATTAACCTAATTAATCTCTTTGGACTTTGTGTGCATGAATCCATATCATCGCATCAAATCACCAGAATATGTTTATAAGTTTTGCTTATGTTGCTTGACATAAGAGCATCGGTGTAGTCGACTGAAGACTTGCTGAAGTCCTGCTGGCAAGCAATTTAATGAGCGGAATAATGCATAAACTTGTCAAGTGAAAGGGATCGCCTGCGGTCGGATGGCCCTCTGCTCTCCTTGAGAGGTGAGCTGCACTTTCAGGCTTTTTTCCTGCGGGCTTTGATGTGGTTGCACAGCGGAGGCCAGGTTTTGTTATGAGTTAAAATGAGAAGGATCTTTTGTTCTTTTTCAGAGCTGCAGTCGATTTCCTTGGCAGTGACAGTTGGCAGTTTTTGTTTTAAATGTACTTTGACACTTGGTGTGTTTTTTATGAATATTCACTTTTAATTAGCATGGTATTAAAGATAGGACCTGCCTCTAGCAGACAACGCTGGTACAGAGGCTCAGGGGTTGGATATCCATTAGTCATAACATCCAGACTTTGTTTCTGGGATTTGACAAGGAGTCTATAGAACTTTTTAGTGGGTTCCCGGCTGCAAAGGCACCAGAGTAGAAAAACAAAGAGGCTTGTTTGAGTTGGCCCTTGAGAGTCATTATTAAAGCTTTAAAATCTGGGACTATTGGAGAACCACTAGGTTGTCCAAATCTAATACACAGTTTCTGGTTTGACAGCAGGATATGACAATATACACTCAGCCACCATCTTGAGTTTGAAGAGGGCAAACTTACACTGTTGTGTTCACAGTAACCGTCAATCTTTTGAGCTCACTTGGGGAAAATGAAAGTGAGTGTTTTTTTTTTTTCACAAAGAACATTTCAGTGAGTGAGTGGCCGACATCATTTTTGACAGCACCGACAATCCTCAGTGTTTTTTTCTATGATATTAAGAAACCTTTTTTCCCACTCCAAGCTGAAACAGAATATAGATCATCCTCTGAGAACAATTGAACAATCTTAAGATTCTTTGAGAGAGCAAATGTCGAAAGGAGCCTTTGTTTTAAAAAGTCAAGTTGATATATTGGCAAATCTAGCGCAGTGGTGTAACCTTTGTAATCACTTTTGTGCAACGTGTGTCTGTGTGTGTGAGTGTGTACATTCACGGGCACGTGTGATGGGAGGTTAAACTCTGCCTTAAACTCTGCCTCTTTGTCTATTAGCAGCATTGACAGCTTAGCCAGCACATTCTGTCTCTGCCCTCTGCCTGTAATAACCTGCCCTGTTACAGCCAGCCACGGCCCAGTATCAGGGTATATTGTTAGGTGATTGGAACTGGGCAAGCATGAAATGGAAGTCACGTTAATATTGATCCAAGTGTTTAACGGGGTGTTTTACCTCCAGGTGTCCTTGCTGTCTCATTTCAGGTGAGCAGATTCTCTCGGAGCTGATTGCCCCGGGCGGAGACCTTTATAGCTCTTTCCTGCAGCAGAGGCACCGGCTTCATGATGTGATATTAACCTTCTCCAGATTCATAATCAAACATATTAAACTGTGACAAATGATATCAGGGCATTTACTAGCATGCAGAACTTCCCTCCAGAATGCGGCCGTTCAGTAAATACATGATATACACAGAAATGGTTATGTTGAGCACCTAATGCTTAGGTCCAGATGGGGAATATTTGAGACTGCTGTTAATGTTTTGATGGAGAGAAGATGAGGTTGTTTGTAACCTCTGGCAGCACAGTAGACACGCACCACACATCCCAGGATATTGAATAAAGATCACCCCAAGAGGAAGCGCCTGCACTATATAAACTTCCCTACATCAAAGTTATAATGTTTACTTTTACAGTTTCAAAACACATACTCTGCAATACGGATGGCTTGCATCACAGGAAGTATGAAGCTGTCATTTTTTCCCCCTCATTTCATCTTTCAGTTCAGAGTAAATAAAAGTGGAGAGACAGAGGGCAGAATTGCATCGCCCTAGCAGTAATGCAATCCCACGGACTGGACTTTTTCTCTTCATGTGGAATGTGGAGCCTGTGGAGAGGGTGCGTGGGAGGGCAGGATCTGAAACAGTCTGGGAAACAGAAGAGATATATTTAAAACATTCTATAGCGCTCACGTTATATGGATGTTACTGTGACTGCACACAACACTGATGTACATGAGGAGTAGTAGTAGTAGTAGTAGTAATAGTAAATAGGCTATGGAACTGTGGTTGGAACTAGTGCATGTTTTCTACACAAATCTAACAGAATGAGACACAAAACAGGATAAATCCCTGATAAAAACCCAAGAGTTCAAGATCTGTTTTAAAGTATTTGTTTGACTGGCCATGGTTCGAAATGAATCATAGGTCAGTAATAAAGTTATGCCATTGGTTGGCCAAGTGTTGAAGTTTTCCCATTGTCCATTGCTCTTTAAAAAATGATTTAATGTGACCATTTTCTATTATGTCTTCAAGAGGCGTTTATAGTGGATAACAGTGCACAGCAGTTTTCATTTTCAGCCCCCATAGCGATTTTTTATTTTTTATTTTTTTTAACTTCAAAACATTAGTTAGCGACCAAATGTCATTACTATTTTCCAGAACTGACCTTTGAGCAACATACACACCTCTCTCTGTGTCTACTCTGTTCAGTGATTGGCAGAGAAGCAGTGCAGCAGTTTGTCACCCAAATGGAGGCTGTGTTAAAATATAAGAAAGATATGTTGTAATTTCCAACGTTCTCTCTGTGTGATCATTTCACGAGTAAATGTAACTGAAACCACAACACAGTCTATGTCTTTTATTTATGTGTTTGGTGATGTGTCTTGTCAAGCGACATTGTGGTTATAAAACCCGGATATTAGTAGGAATAGTGTCTTAAAAATTGTTGTCATTTAATTGTTTTACTATTCCAGGTTTTTTTTTTTTTCTGACAACACAAACAGAAAAAGGTGTAAATAGAATAACTTTAACTGGGAATTTGCTTTAATTAAATACTGTATATGTGAGCCCAGAGAAAAGGGCAGAAGCAAAAAGATAAAGGGCTGAAACCAACACTAGACTGAATGCAAGTATGACGTGGTGATGTCATAAATATGCTAATTAGCAAATTGCGTCATCTAGTGACATTTAGCAACTTTTTCTGCACTGTCCCTTGAAAGAAGTCCACAACAGTTTTTAGCTATGGACTCATTTTTGCACATTGACCATATCTAATCCAGCCATATTCTAGATTTTTAGTCTTATTTAGAAAGTGTTCAAGACAACTTTGTGTCTGTGTCCAAAACGATCCATGTTGTAGCAATTACAAGAGCCCCGTAGTTCTTTAGAACCCTGGATAACCCCAACCCTTTCTCTGCTGATCAAGCCAGTTCATGAGGTAGTTTTATTTATAGTTGTGTATATTGAATTAGACTATTTGTGAAATCATCTATTTTTTCCCCTAAGTTGAGGTTCTTGTACAAGTAAGTTGAATCTTAAGTAAAACATGATGTTGTGGATTTCTGTTTGAGGAGAGGCGGTGAAGTGGTTGAGGCAGGGTGTATGATACATAGGAGACTTAGAAAAATACATACTTGCCGGCTCTACTGAGGCTATAAAAATGAAAGGCCAGTGCCACAAAACTCTCCAACGTTGCAGTATATGAAACACGGACCCTTGGCAGCACTATTATAGTTGGTTCAACAGAATTTTAAAGGCCTTTCATCTCTTATCTATTCCATACTGAATAGTAAAACTACTGAACACTGAAATATTTTCAAAGTGGGAGCCTTTGTGTAAGCTTATAAAGTTTGAATTGGGCTTTTAGCAAGGTTGTTCTCAAAAGAAAACAATTCCTTGATTTCATCACACTAGCAGCTTTGACTGAGAAAAATTAGCCTTAGATTTTGTCTTATGTAAAACACAATATATTGCTGCTCATGTAGGTTTTTTTATGCATACGTTTCCATTATAATGATGAAGACACAGTAACATTCACACTTTTATTTTCTAAAAAACTGTCACCATTACCAATAAAAAGTTTGAAGTTATCTCTCCCCTCTGCTTCCTCTGTCAAAACAAACCTTTTTTTCTGCTGAACTGATAACCCGCTGGTTCATTCTGTAGAAAAATCCCTCATCCTGTTATATCCCGTTTCCATCACTTTACAAAGAATCTCATCCCTATTTTGATATTTCTCAACATTGCTATATAAATATATTGCAATGTTGAGAATGTAGATATATTGCAATATTATATTTTAAAAACCACAATCAAACATGTCAGTTAAGGGGGTTTGTAAAGTGGCCAGAACCAAACAGCAATAACAAATTAAATTTACTTACATCATATAAGATTATGGGATAAGATTATGGGATGACATAAATTGAGCTTTGTCTTGAAAAAAAAAAAAAAAAAAAAAAATGGAACAGAATAAGTCCAAAATCTTACCCACCACTGTGGTTTTTAAATGTAAATGTTTCCAGTGAGTTTTTCAAGAAAACCGAGCCATAGTGGGCAATTGGTAGATTATTCTAGAGGAAACTCAGGACCATGGATCCCAGTTGAACCCCAATGCTCAGGGGCGGCCTCCGTTGGTCACAGCTGGCACGTCTTTATCAGCCTCCAACGGGGTCACGAAAGCTCTGCAATGCACTTTACTGAGTGTAATTAGTGCACTCCGAGGCAGTTTCAACTCAGTGATTGAACAATAGGGCCCGTGAGACTGGTGATCGGTGGCTTCTCTTGGCTTTGTTCCTGAAGAGCTTGAGAGCAGGCATGAAATAAAACTGCTGTGTTTCCTACAGAGATGTTCATTCGTCAGTAGCCGTAGCTTCTACTGGACTGCTCACTTTGCAGGGTTAATTAGATAGATACTAGACGGTATAACATCATTACACAGAGTCGGTGAATATTGGATGGAAATGTTCATCTCTCATGGAATTGAGAGGAGGGTTTGATATAATTTGGATGATAAAATATAAAAACAACTGAACAAAGAATGAATAAATCCTTCAGTTTGTGATGGTTGGAGATGTACATACTGACCAAGCCTGCCTTTGTCTTTTGTTCTTTTTTAATTTTGGCTCACTCACAAGAGTTGTTCAGAGGTTTATTCTCTATGTTTTTCTGTATAGTGGTCAAGGGTGAACAACTTTCTAATGTGTCAGCTTCAACACCTCGCCAAAGCAAGTGCTGTAATAGTGACAAATTGTGACTCTTCACTGCAGCATTTCATACAGAAATGTCTGCAAGTCAACAGGCTATCACTCATGAGAAGATTACTTTTCATATCAGCACATTTTCTCCTTCATGTCATAGCTCTTCATTTCTTGTTATTTACAGCCATTTTACTTTGTCTCTAAATTGCATTGTGGGTAAGGCTGGTCCTCTACCCCTACACCAGTTGATGTTGGCCATTTGCGTGTAGAAATCAGCACAGTTTATTTGGTCTACTCAACCCTGTGCAGACTTGCCAATCAGAACAGCAGCCTGTCTGCTGAGCTTTCCCTCATTTGCTCAGAGCATAATGATGGTTTACAGAATTACAGTTTTAAGTTTCACTCATTGTGCTTTGATCTCTGACCGCTGGCTGGCTTTTGCCTTTAACATTACACAGAATTCATTTCCGAAACTCACAGACTTCTTCCCTCTGTCTGATGAAAGCACTCCAGATATGAGACAGAGCAGGAAGCAGACTTTTTTCTCAGTAGCAGTGTTGACAACAGTCAAATGTGACCTCTTCGAGACAAGGTACATGTTCCTCAGGGGAGGGAGAGGCGAATTAAGAACTGCGCTGAAAGGAAACATGTCAGACGGGTGTCAGCCACCTCCCATTTCTTGATATGTGTTCTTCCTTTTTGTATACGCAAGTTTCTCCACTGGCTGTTTCCTACACTGGACTTCAGAAAGACAAATTCACATTAACGTTTTGAGCAGCCGTGTGGCAGGCACATGTTGGAGATGGGCTGATTTAAACTGATAAATGTGTTGTGAGACCTCTTTGTTTTTCAGGATGTATGAACACATCTTTTTCAATAAGCGGGCTCCACTCGAGCTATATGAGGAAGTCCTGGTGTAAGCAGTCTCCTAATTGCACTGTCTGTTCAGTCTCACTCTTGTCAAGTCTCCAAAAGCAGTAAATGATATTTCTAATCGACTACGAGCTTGAGATGCATCCCCCCGACTCAGCTGTTGGTCTTTCAAGATACGAAGTGTGTTTTATTGTTGACCTTGTCTAAAAATAAAAGATGAAAACCTCTGATGTTCACCCATGTGAAATGTATTCAGTGAACGAAAGTGTACTGTGACATTCTTTCATATGCTATGGCAAGTACATTAGTGAGCATCTCATTTCAAGTTCATCCTGCATATTATTGTGCATGTCATGCAGAGACTGTCCATGTATCTCTTTCTTTTTCATATTCAAGTTGATAAAAACAGCTTCTATTGTTTGAACTTGTGGATGTGCCCAAATGTGGTAAGAATGGACCATGGTTCATACTCTGAAAGGTGGTTATGTTAATGTAATGTACTATTACTTGAGGTTTACAATAATTTATTTATCTTAGTGTTCAGTCAATGTAAGCATAGTGACTGATATCGTTGTGAACCTTAGAGGTCATAGTTCAACATTTAGTGGTCTCTCAACACCATAATTGTTTTTACAGGCTCAGAGGAAGATGAGTTGGTCAAGTCTAAGAAGACCTTCCGCAGCCAAACTGTGGCCAGCCAGAACCCTGAGACAGAGCTGATGCTTGAGGGAGACGACGATGCTGTCAGCCTGCTGCAGGAGAAGGAGATGGACAACGTGGGTGGTAAGTCGGCACACCAGTACCTCCATTAATCCTGAGTCAACGTCACCTCTGCTGGAGCCCCAACATGCTTGTCTTTTATCTGGCCTTTTCCTAATGGTTGGCATAGTTACTCTATATATGATAAACATACATATAACAAATGAACTGTCTGGATTAGTGTTATTTAGCATTCATATTCAAAATCAATGTATCTAATGCATCTGGGGTGTGATTTTAGTTTTCTGCACTTCACCTCAGTGTGGTTCATGAGTCAAAGCATTTGTCTTGGTGTTCCGATCTGGAAGTTTGTACATTTGACGGCTACATTTTTTTTTTTTTTTGGTCTGATAAGTGTCCCTCTCCGTTTTGTTTTGGGTCTCTTCAGTGTGATTCCTTCCTTGTGTGTTTATCTCCAGAGGCAAGTTATCTAAAGTTAAACTAACACTGATCAATCCAGATATGTCACAATTTATATTTAGGGTTTTTCATGCAACCAGTGATTATAGTTCATATGAACCACTGTTTGTTCATACTCAACATTACAGTCACCTTATTCAATACGTTGACCTTTATAATGTACCTCAGAGTGACACCACTCGAAATCTACTTGTATAAATTGAGCTGTTATGTTTAGATCATGTTTAGATCATGTCATTTTGTACAGCATTACTGTATAATTGAAATGCCATTACCTTATTGTCTGTACATTGGTCATTACATTTTAATAAGGGCATTGTAAGTGTCACTTCATGTAATGAAGTGATTTGAGCCTCAGCACCTGATAACAACTCTTAATGATACTGATTAAACAGTATTAAAAATGACAATTTCATTCCATAATCAAACACATATATCTCCATAAATATTGTTACCATAACCAATGAATAGAAAATCCAAAACTAAAGCAATTAACTTCTCATTTAAAATGTGTTAATTTTTTGCTGAACCTAGAAGAGCCTTGCCAAGAAAATTGCCCTGTGTCTTTTGTGTGTGGATGTGAGCACATGAGTGTTAAGGGAGAGTAACTTAATTATTCTGCAATTAAACTAACCCTGTCTCTCTACAGTGAACAATCATTAACAGATCAATGGTCCCTTAACAGCTGAAGAAAGACAAATATTCATACTAAATAAAAACTAATCTTTGATTAATCTTACCCACATGATTTTTATTTTGTTTCTATTTGGAATTCTAATTCAGCTTTTAATGCTTTGTCTGACACAGTTCAGTCAATAATGAAACTTAGTGCCAAATCTCATATAATTTAAGCAGCGTCACCCTCCTCGTGTGAGCCAAACTCTTGGGCCAACCTTGCTGCTTTTTGAGTAACTTTGCCATGACTTTAAAAGGTAAGTTGTCCTGTGTTCAGCTGTGTTTTGAGGGCAGACCAACAACGCTGCTCTATGTGCTCACCAATAAAGCCAAATGCTCACTTAACACCTCATGCAAATAGTTAGTGGTTTAAATAAGCACAGTCTGTTACTGATTTGACACTTAAATGATACGGCTTCTTAGTAAAATATAATGCAATACTCATTCCTGGCAGCCTGAATCAATTCCAAAAAAAGATAATAAATCAATGAAGTAGTAAAAGAATTACTTCATCCTCTGATGGTGAAAACGCTTCGGTCTGGACCATTGTTAATAACTGCTAATGTCACTGGATGTAGTTTTAGTGTTGGTCATTAGTTGCTTCATATTATGTAAAATATAGTAAGTGTTTCATATATTCTTATTTTATCTATATTTTTAATACTCACACACCCATGTTGTGTATTATTAATTGATAGGATTGTATGTTAACAGTAACAAAGATGAATGTATGTATGTGATAATTCTAGGTGCAAATTGTATGAAAAAAGCCTGAGAATCTAGATTGCTAGACACTTAAATAATAATCTGTTACATAGCCCTGTACACATTACTTATATAGTTATCATGGCTTGGTAAATGAGGCACAGGCTGAACCAGGGCAGTGCTGAGCAGTGAAATCCCCTCTAAGATCTCACAGATGAATCTCAGAGGAGGAGGCTAACCCCTCCTCTTTGTCCCAGGGCCAGCAGGCAGCCAAACACTCTGTCAGATACACCCTGAACTGCCCAATCAAAAGAGCAAGGCAAGGGCTAAAACACAAGAAGAATGCATCCACAAGAGAAAACTAATAACGAACAAAAACGTTGAGACTGAATATTTGTGATCCATTTGAAATGCTTGTTTAAAATTATGAACCAAGTGTTAACTTTGCAGAACAGTCATGGGATTTTCTTTTTTTTTTTTTTTTTTTTGCGTGTGTCTGTGTTGAATCAAAGTTGAATTCATGTTTTTACCAATAGGGGAGCTCCCCCGCACTGTAGCATTTGGGTAATGTTTTTACCAGGATGCGCTGTCTGTGCTTGGCCGGTATCTAATCTCAGGCATGAACGGCCTTAATGAGAGATCTGGGACTAGATCCTGTCAACAACAGTGCTCCTCCTGCCTGCCGTTGGGTCAGTGCGGGCTGCTGCTGCCAAAGGGGCGGCGCCTGCAGTCAAGGGCTTGGGCAGTAGTGGTTACTGAACCTATGATTACTTGTGCTCCCCCACAAACATTGGGAATTCTGTCTGTGCTTGCACTAGCATTAAATGAGCCTTTTTGTATGCATATATTGTAACCAAAATTGAGTAAAATAGAAACTTTAGATGAGCATGTGATGAGGCTCACAAGTCAGGAGTCTGTACATTTGACTGGCATCCTGGAGCCGTGTCAGTATATCCCCCCTGAAGTGTGGTTTAGCAGCCTCAACCATTTTGTTTTGTCTTGATTTAGCCGTCCTGCATCTATTTTAGTTCAAATTCACAATACTGAGCCCCTGACTCGAGGCATAAAAGTTAAACACATTTCTCAATATATAAAGAGAAAGAGGTGTGTCATTCTGCATTTTGCGTAACGAAATGTTCCACATTTTTTCTTTGTGTTTTTTATTAATTTACATTTTAATTCAAATGGCTACAAGTCCTCAATATAAACAGAATATGACCGAGATGAAAATAAAAATATAAAAAGATCAGTGGAAAGTTAAATTATTTATATTAAATAATTAGGTATTTTTCTGTATATTTTAATTAAATTAATTTATGCTACAGCATTATTAAATATTCTGTAAAGTGATATAGATTCTTCTCAATGATCAATGGTCTGTATTATATGCTGAGAGATAAATGCATACTTGGATTTTTTTTACAGTGGGGAAAAAACAAGCATTGTTTCAGTGACTCTAGAGAACAAGGCACTGTTTTTCAGAAACCCAGCAGACATGGCTGCAGCTGTGTGTGTATATGTGTGTGTATCTAGTACAAGTCAACCTGTACATGTAAATGAATGATAGTGCTCAGGTGTGCAAGTAACCCACTTCTGCTTATATTTCGCATGATGTAAAATATAGAAACACTTGGCCTAATCAAACGCTGCAGTCCAGCGGAGGGATTGTGGGTAATAATACACCCATCTTCTCAGCAGCTCTCCCGGGCTCCCACCACACCAAAATGAGACTTTTCATCACTTCATTAAATTGGCCTGTCCTTTAACAAATATTTGCATTTTCATTTTTTTTAAAAGGCCCAACAGCTGGGTGTGTTAAACTTTAGCCTATATACACAACTTATCCTGTGTAACTTGCCCTTAATTTCATTATTCTCATGTAAACATTTTAATGCCATATAGCCTAATTATGGAAGGATCCCTGAGGGGATTACTGCCTAATCCTCTTCCTCCCTATGAGCACTAGATGCTGCGGCTTAATGCTTCAGGCTACTGTCTTTCTCTAAGTGTAGCCCAGTGGGGCCACAATACAATGAATCAGTTCTAGATGTGGTATTTTTAGTAAGAGGTGAATGGTCCTATAATTTAGTAGCTGGAACAAAAAGACAATATCCTTTTCACTGGACCTGAAATAGTTAATGATGAACAATAGCTAATAAAAATTATATTAAAAGCCTAATTCTAATTTTACAGAAATACTTTCACTTAATGACATGTCACTTATTATTAATTTATTTTTTACATTTTTGTTTTTGCTTTTTTATTGTAGGCTATCCTCTTTTACAAATGCACTGACCTTTATCTGAGATGCAGTAAAACAGGATGAGGTTAGTGCAAGTATTTACTCTTCATATGAAGCTTGTAAGCAACGTGTAGCGCCTTGGCTGATAGCATCAGCAGACAGGATCACCGTTAATGGACCCGAGCAACGCTGAGGGAAAAAAAAAAGATCCAAGGAGGGCGGTTTGACTGTGCAGCCTGCAAGAGCGATGAAGGGGCGCTCTGGGAGTTGAGACCGAAATCCACTAGTATTCCTGTAACACTATCGGCCATAATTGGCTGAGCAACGCAGATTAAGATTGATGAGACATTAAAGTGGCTCTTTGGAGTTTAAGGGATCGATAAATATCCTGATTTCGAGAGCTTTCGTTTGGGAGCAGACAAATCACTGTAACGGTGCTCCACAGCGACACTGATCTGAGAACATGGAGGATGAAGCAGAGGCGGAGGGGGGGAGGAAGGGAGGAGACTGAAATGAAGATGTGATCTCTATCAGCTGACCAGGGTCACAAACCCACCTTAAAATTCTGGACGAATTATTGAGTAGAAAACAAGCTTGTAGCTGTATTGTTTACCTACATGCCATGTAAAACGGGGGCAGCCTGAAGCCCTGTACTGCAAATCCCCTGTGGCTACAGACTATAAGGGTTTATTTCTTTTATATAAGCTAATCAGCTCATTATTCTAAATATATGGGGGGTTATTTGCGTTATGATCCCGCCAGCTCGTGAAATCTGTGTATCATCGGTGCATCACTGGTTTACAGTCATGTACAGATAGGTGCCATGTTCTGACGACACCTCCATCTATTTATAGCCCTGATGAATCCACCGCATTGGGCGCATCTGGACACGGAGACAAAAAAAAAAAAAAAAAAAAAAGAAGGCGTCTCAGGGCCTTTGTTTTGTGGCACGGAGAAAGCTGCAGAAATGAAAAGTTAAACAGGGCTGTCATGGCGCGCACCGTCCGAACTGGCCTGCAATGATTCATCTTCAGATTTTCCAGCGTTTTTAAGCGCAGATTGTTCAGGGACGTGGCGGCGCAGTGTGAGGCGCATTGGCCGCTGGTGTGATGGTCTCCCCAGTAACTGCGTTTATCAGTTTTACAGAAGTCACCGCACTCAGCATTGCTTTCTATGTATTTGTTTATAGATATATTTTTGCATTTTACTGATTCAGCATGTGGCTGCCCCCCCCCCCTCCTCCCTACACTCTGCAGGCCCAGTGGTTCTGAGCAGCCCGGCCCAGCTTGTGGCCCCTGTCCTGGTGGCGCGGGGGACCCTGTCCATCACCACCACTGAGATCTACTTTGAGGTGGACGAGGATGACCCTGCCTTCAAAAGGGTCGACCCAAAGGTGAGTAACACAGCACGTGAGGTTTGAAGCGGGCAGTTTTTCATTGCAGTGGCCGACAGGTAATAAACGTCCACTAGATTTTAAACACACATATAATGAGAATGCGCGGTTTTGCTGAGGGAGTTTTCAGCTGATGTGCAGCTCAGGCTCGGCCCCTGCTCTGTTTAGCTTTTTTTCATAACCTATAATTAAATTACGTTTTGTGGCCAGAATTTATTTGTAAATCGCGGTTGATTTCTGTTTTGTGTGTTTCAATTTGCTGCATTAATTTTTTTTTAATATTTTAAAAAATCATGCAATGACCTGTGAGGCCTACTCATTGTCCAGGATCAACCATCAAACAGCACTGACAGATTATCACGTTAAGCCAAGTGAACTGGTTATCCACATAATTAATAACGCCAAATTCTTACGCAGTAGGATGATGTTTTTTTTTTTTTTTAAAGTCCAAACTGGTCTAAAAGGTTTAAGATTTGTGTCATGAATAGAAAATATTCCTTTCCCCCCTATTTTCCTTTTTTAAGGTGTCAAACTGATCTCTAGGTGGATCATCTACAGGAGCCCGAAATTAAAAGTTCTGTTATATTATTACTGCACAGCATTAGGCCTAACTCACTACTGTCAAAATCACATTTAATAAAACCATAATGGGACACAAATATAAAACAGCTCGTTTTATTAGCTCTTTAAATTAGATCAAAGACAGAAATTAAAAAAATCAGATCACAGATGTTATAATCCAGTGTATTTCAAGTGCATTTTTTTCAATTAAACTGTAATATATATATATACTATATATGTTATCATTTTCATTTTTTTTATCATGTAGGCCTAAGCATGGTAGAGAAAAATAACAACCAAAAAAAAAAGTTCGAGTACTTTAAATAATAATTCAAGTAAATTGATGGAATGTTTTCATTGTAACAAATGTCATACGCCTACCATCAAAATGTAAACTTTCAAAAATTAGAAAATGTCCATTGAAACAGATGAGTCAGACTACCACTGATGCAAGTATAAATTAATAACGTTTCTACCAGATAAAGAAAAAGCTCAGAAGTAGATTTAAACAGGTGGATCCTATTTACGTGTCACAGAACAACATTCACAATTTCAGACCACTTGAATCACAATGTATGAATGTATTTACAGTATAAAATGTACAGATGTGTGGGTTTTCTTTTTTTGTTACTTTTTTTTTTGTTGTTGTTGTTTTGTTTTGTTTTTTTTTTTCCAAAGTTTGTCACGGGGCTTTATTTTAAAGCATTTTTAAGGAAATGTAGGATTTAGGCATAGACCGTGTGGCACGGATAGAAAAGAGACCACTGCTGAGGTGGCCTCCTGGTTTAATGGTGGCCAATAATTTAAACGTACTCCTAAATATTGACACCACCAAAAAGGTGCACTGGGACAATGGCAAACTAAACTGTTATACAAAAAAAAAAAAACAAACAAACAAAAAAAATCCTTTTGAAACAGGCTAGGCCAAAACATATTCAACAACAGAGGACAGCCACATTTCACAAGACTTTGCAAATTGGTTGGCAATATTTTTTCTGTCCGTTTATAAGCTCATTAGGCCTCTTTAGCACAAATGTTAAGACGACCTTCACTGACATATTATTATTATTATTGTTATTGTTATTATTATTATTTTTTTTACCTCAGAGTTTCTCCAAGCTTTTGGGGTTGGTCAGTATTTCTCTTGCCAGTCGCCAAGTCTGTTTGGCTGCGTTTTCTAGAGCAGAGTGAGGTTTTCCTTGAAACAGGTCTAAATTGGGCAGGAAATAATGCGGGCACCTTCTGCATTGCAAACACGAAATAAGCTGCAATAGTATCCCGTTCAGGCGGTCGCCGAGGCAGTTCTCATCCCAGTCCGACTCCCTGGGATGCTTCTCACACTCGTAGGAAACCAAAGTTTTCATGTGGTAGTTGTTGAGGGGTTGTCCGGGCAGTTCGAGGTGGCGGTCGCGTAACGCTTTGAGGACTGACAAGCACTTCTTTCTGCATCCACCCAGGAGGAGCCGGTTCTCGGCCTCTGCGAACTGCAAGACCCAGGCGTCGCTCTCCGCTGAGCTCTGCTTGCCGTTCAGCGAGTAGCACTCTTTGGATAAAAGATTGAAACCTTCCGCTTTGACTTCTGCCACTCGGTTAGGTCCCGGCCAGGGGATGTGAGGGAGAGGCCAATGCGCAGCACTTCGCGGCCAGATCCCAGTGCACTTGAAAGCCGGCGTGATTTGCACCACATATCTGTCTCTAATGCGCAACTTCACCTCACTTGTGTCAGCGACCATTTTGACAACATCTCTGTAGCTGCATTTATCCACTGCCTGCGCCACCAGTGTCTGAAATCTCGACCGGATCTTGCGCGCCGAGAGGTAACCAGAGGCTGTGATGAATTCAACCCAAAGAGACATGCTTCTCTTGCGGCCGTCGCTGAGCTTGAGCACGGCGCAGCCCGGGAGGGAGCCGTCATCCACAAAGTTGAATACTCCCATCTGATTCAGATAGAGCACAACCTCGAACTCGGTGGGTGAAATTACCTCCAGTCCCTCGAAACGATTATCCATCTCGCTGAGAGAGCTGATGAAGCGGGGCTCCTGCACCTCGACCTCCTTCAGGACATCCGAAACCACCTTGCACACCTCCCGGATGGTCTTGGAGATGGCTGCTTTTCGAGACTGACATTTCTCGTTGTAGTATTTGTTGAGGTGATACACCAACTTTGCCTGCGCGGCTATCATATTAGGGCAGAGATCCGGGTTATACACCGGAGTCTCGCAATAAGCCGAGGGATCCAACGCGGCTGTTTGTACGGGAGCCAATTTTAGAGAAGAAAGAAAGCTATTTAAAAAGAAAAAAAAAAAACTGTCTATTTATAAGACAACTATTTAAAGCTGTGCGCAGAGCACATGCGTAAAAATCATATCACAACATTCACAGCTGTTATATCGTAAACTGCATCGAAGTGCTCGGAGCGAATCCTTGAAATTATCAGGATGACCCGATTAAAAGTCCATTTCAGCCTCGTGAGGTGCAGTAGCCGAGGAAAAAAAAAAAAAAAACCGCCTTTCGGTTTGTCTCTGATCACTGTGCCAGTTTGGAGTCCGCGTAATTGCGCAGAGTGGAGTGTGCCCTCCTGACGCAGGCGCCCGGTGTTGCTGTGTTTTACAACAGGGAGAGACACACACACACACTCTTTATTATGAGGGAGGAGTTGAAACCAAGATGTCCAATCGCTGTCTGATGCGTCACCGCTTCCCAGTTTATCGAAAACAAATTCATCCTCGGATGTTATATACAAGTAAAAAGTACAGGTAGTAGTAGTATGTCGAGGAGCGGAAGTACACCTACGCATTTGGAGAGAAGAAAAAACAACAACAACAACAACAACTGCATTTTCACTGCGTTGCGTTGCTTTTCCTTGGACTTTATCTGCTGCTTTAAAAAAAAAAAAAAAAAAAATTATTTTTTTTAGTCCGCTATATTGAGTCATAAATGAAACAGTAGGTGGGTTTAGAATTGTTAAAGACATGATGTCTTCGGGAAATAAAAGATTTAAATTCACTTTAGGTCACTTATGTAAACCTTTTCCTTCTTGTAAATCGCACTCAATCTAATCTTTTCCACACAAAATTAAAAACGGTTGCACTGGAGCCATTTCGGATTTTTTTTTTTTTTTTTGTTACGCCGTGAATATTTATATTTTTATTTATTTGCACGTTTTGTTTTTTGAAGACGCTTATCAATATCCATGATTTTCTTCCTCGGTTAAACCTCTCAGGGTTAGTTCAGTTTATTGGGCAGCCTGACGAGATACCCACCAGGTTTATTTCTCAAATATGAAGAATTTATGGCGCTGTTGATATTTAGCATCGTGATTATATTTGACACATACATTGCTGTTTCAGGAGAGAGCTCATAAGCTTGTGTGTTAACCTGCGGATTGAGAGAGGCATCTTCGTTTTGCTCTGTGCTGTGCAATAATCCCATGCGCCAGTGTTTTTATCCATTTAATCAATGCATGCTGTAAGAAAAAAACAGCAACAACCCTGCAACAGTTCTGATCTTAATACACTTATTTCTTACGTTTCTTCCAAAATAAAAAGTATCTTAACATATTTACAAGAGAAGAAAAAGAGTGAAGGAAGAGTCAATCTGTGCTTTCATAATTATCATTCTTTTAATTTGAAAATATTTGCCATCTTGCAGAATGATGAGCATTGTACATTGCTCATCATTCTGCAAGATGGAAAATATTGAGAGTATTATTTTCAAAAATGGCAGTTATCCAAATTAATTGTTATAACATGGAGAATAATATACATTGGCCTTCTACAATCCTGGTAATAATAAATATATTTATTTTCTTAAATGACATGATAATAATAGCAGCAACAACATATTAAAAGCAAAAAATTACGATGGTTTGTATCTTCAAAAAGATAAGAAAACTAAATATAAAACATGAATTTCTAACAATTTAAAAAATTGCAAGATTTACATGTTTGATCATTTTGTAAAGTCCCATGGTGTTTTAACGGCCTGTCTTTAAGCACAGCTGGTCTGATACAGACAGTGATTCACAATAAAGAGATCTTGCCTCCACACTAAACCCTCTCTGGCTCTCATCATTGCACTGGCACTCCGTCTCTCAAGGTACAGTGTCTGCTTTGAAGAGGACTTCAAAAAGATAATGCTGCATGGATCAGATAAGGAACACAAAGGCATTTACACTCATCTCTGCTCCAGTCAGAACTGCATGCGACCAGACATTATGAGGGCAAACCGTCACTCGTTAGCTCTGACTCTCACTACATGGATGCGGCTGAGCAGGAGGAGGCGTGAACAAGACGGACCCTGATAGATAGGTGACTCCCATTATCATCACAGCTTGTCGTGGACACCCTGACGCTAGCTTCTTGACAGGCCCCCATCATAATTTCAGTGCTACCAGGTACAAATGCAGATATAGAGTAGCGTCCTTTGTTCTTCATAAGTCTAATTCTGATATGATTGAGGTCTAGATCAAGGCTCACAATGAAATTAAATGGTAAGATTTCGTCTGTGGTATAGTTCTTTTCATTTTAGGTCTAAGTTAAATGCACAACCAAAAAATTACATTCTTGCTAATATATTTCTTGAGGATATGGAGCATATTATGGAAGGTTTTCATGTGGTGAGAGGTAGCTAAAAGCCTCATCCCCTCTCAGGCTTTGATAGTCTCTTCCCTCGCTCTCTCCCACTGTCTGAAGCCCAGCAGGTACTTGCCTTTTATTGAAACCAGACCAGCCTCACTTTCCAGGCGATCTTGCTCCAAGTCAGATACCTCCGAATCCAGTTGCACCGCTTGAGTTTGTGCTCCAGCCTTTTGCCATACGTATGCGTGATAGAAGAGGGGATTTTCATTGAGATAATCACCTCTTAATCTAAAGCATGTGGTTGCACAGATATCACAGTAACTCAACCTGCTGTGTAGTCCCAAGACTCAAGCAGTTGTCAGGTCTGGCCTAAGACAATCCAATCTTCTTACCCGCATCTTTACCATTACAACATTGCAAGCTTTGTTGCTTCATTCGCCATCCCGCAAGGCTATTGGAGGCCCTCCAGTGTGATATATGGGGCTGTGATTCCAGCACAGGCCTATTTCTGACCCAGCAAAATGCATGCATGATTGTGTAAATCAATACAATGACTTCTGCTTCCCCTAATTTTGCACGAGCATGTGACCCTGTTTTGAAGGCCTCTTTGTTTCCACAGCATGCCTCTACACTTATTCATTTTTTTCTCCTCCATTTTTCTTTTTCCTTTCTTCTTGCAAGACTGATCGTCCTGTTAACATGGCCGACACAGGGTCAGTGGTGCTTTTTTGAAGACTGAAATTGCCCTTTGTTGACACCGCTCGTGCTTTGACTGACTTGAGATGATATTCCACTGATTGTAGCAATGTATGTTAGCTCATTTCATCCCCAAGGCTTTACGGACTATTTCTACATGTAAATTAGCTATATATATATATGTATATGTATTTAATCAAAACATATGCGTTCATATACAAAAGGCATAATCTGTGTAAACACATGATTAAATTATTGAAATGGAAAACTG
This sequence comes from Rachycentron canadum, assembly GCA_038496675.1. Taxonomy (NCBI): domain Eukaryota; kingdom Metazoa; phylum Chordata; class Actinopteri; order Carangiformes; family Rachycentridae; genus Rachycentron; species Rachycentron canadum. The sequence goes on along the minus strand of CM076657.1, from coordinate 1,644,633 downwards.
AAATCGCATACTCTACAAATATTGCTGAGCTATTTTTTTTTAACAAAATGTTTTACCTTAACATTTATACAGGGTGTCTTTAAGTTTCAATTTCCTTTATTACATCATGACTATTAACAAATTGGTCAGTGATATTATATAAGTATAGCGTTTAGCTGAGTTTAAGCTGGATCAAGATCTTTATGACGAGGAATCTTGCAGGCAATGTAATTATGGATGATGTTTTATTATTTTTATAATCCTATTAAGAAAGAACAAATAAGGCCTGCCATATGGTTTTTTGTTAAATTTCTGGGGTCATTTTGGATGTAAGAAAAAGAATCTCATGCAATATCCCATACAAAGGGAGTTTACCAGCTAGTCAGCAAGCTAATGTGCAGATTAGTCAAAGTGGACTTAATAGGATGACATATTTCTATATAAATCAGATTAAAAGGAGCGACACTAAAGAGATGTGACATCAATACTGGCTCTCAAACTGTGTGAAATAATATACTTTAATCTGGTGAGATAGCCGCTCACTTTGACACATTTTCTATAATTTTATTTGTCATGAAATGAAATTGTCATTGGGATTTTTTCTCACGAAACATTATTATTTCAAGCAATATGGCGTCTCTGTAGGAGATCAGTTAATTTTTGGGCCCAGAGCCTCACCGAGGACCCCCTTTGGATTGTGTCCATTCATTTGTTTTATTCTACGCTGTGCAACCTCCTTTGGAGAAGTGAGGAAGCTTGACTTCATAGCCAGAGGCTCACAGAGCCCCTCTAGTGATCAACTCAACAGGCTCTATTTACTATGAACCATATCTATATCATATGCACACAGAAAATACCAAACCTATCAACATGATGGAAATTTTGAGGAAAAAAAAGAGCTGCGGAAAAGTGTAAATTATGAAACTTAATTGATTGTCTCAGCCTCATTTGGCCCTTCACCCCTCCCCTCTGCAATATGGTACGCTTGTCAGCCTTTGTGATAAATTACATGCATGTATTTACATGAATTTAGCATGAATACTTCAGTTTTGTTTGCCAAAATAACGATCCAGAAAATGTCTACTTTTCTACAAAAAAAGGGAAATACAGGCTCACGTAGTGTTTGGTGCACTTTATTCTTGCACATGTTATGCATTGGCAGTTAGGTGCAGTGAAAATGCTGGTGCAGTGCTTTCCACTTGTTTCATGAGCATACACTTTTCTTGTATTTTGTTGTACATGACAGTGCTAAACATTATGTGCATGTTTTTTCAGCATGCTTTTCCCTGTGTCTTCTGCAAATTGGTAGGGCTTAGATTGCATTCCAAGACGTGACTAGTTTATTTCTAAACCTGCAGTTCTTTGTCATTTTCTCTATTCATCATTGAAAAAAAATGTCTCTCACTTCCATCGTGTCTGTTGTGAAAGGCAACCATTCAGCAGCACCAGCTACAGTGTGATTAATCTTAATATCTGCGAGATGTCCACCATCTAAAGGTGGGCGTTGTAATCATCTGCCCACTGACCCCATGATGCTCATCTATAATCCTCTTTGCAGTCCTTGTGTTTTACATGTAATTTCAAATCTGTGTTTAACTGAGCACAGTTCTCACCCACATGTCATGTGACCTAAGGGCAAAGCACAATCTAAGCAAAAAACAAAGACAATGGAAGAATTGGTGGCATATTCTATGTTTAGGGCTGCTAGTAATCAAATGCTGCTGGTGAGGCCTGTGATGAAATTAGGCGATGTTGCCTAAATAAGGGATGAAGGGTTCATAATTGCCAGTCCTAGAGATCTGAGGTGCCGGGTGCCAACTGTCAGAGCAGGGCTAATGATGACAAATGTCTCTCTATGCAGATTGCCGCAGCCGCATGGGTGTGCAGCTGAGAAAGAACCAGAAAAGAAAAATGCAGAGGGGCTAATAAGAGAAAGCTTGTGTGCACATATTTAATGACCTACATGGAAACAAAGCTCCCTAACTGATGGGCTGACTTTGAAAGTACTCAAGCTCGATGCTGTTTAGAGCTACCATAAAATGGAATCGCCTGTAGTACCTGTGAATGATGTTGATAGTCATTACTCTGTGACTGTGGAGTCTCACCATCGGCCGCTTCATCCGAATACATTGGGCAAAAATAGCAACTACAATTAAGTTAAATTTGCTTGTAAACTTGCCCGATGATTTAAAAAGAAACAATAGCATGTTGGCAAAGATAGTGCTATATTTAGCCAATCAATCTATCAACTCTGGAAGAGAGGACATGTAGACATGGATTAGCATTGTCCTTGAGTGCAGATCGTGTTTGGTGATGCTTTTCTGCAAGATGGCAAAGTGCAGTAAAATGTGAAACGGCTTGTTACTTTGTGGGTCATGTAGAAAACAGCAGTCTGTTCCTGGTTAACATAGCTAAACTGTCGTTAGTTAATATGGCTTTTAAAAAAGTTTTTGTGTCTTAAAAGTGTGCTTGATTTTAACCACCTTTGCATCAGGGGGCCATAAATCTGATTTCACTTACTGTGACGTAAGGCCCATGCTAATAAAAGAGCAAACCCAGAGTGTTGCATGGCCAGATTTCCCCAATTTGTTGCATGAATGGCTTTTGAAAGGGGTCCCTCTTTGTACAAAGGGAGTCTCGTCTTTGTTTGGTTTCGCCCCATCTGTGTCATCTGGTGGTCTGTGCAAGAGGGTGGTGTCTTGGGGTGCTCCCCAGCGGCGTTGCCAGTTGTTTTATGGACTCGGTGGAGTGGTGCTGGGAGTTCATAAGTTGGCTGGCCCATTGTGTGCTGAGCCCAGCTGACACGTGTGAATTGACTGCAGCATATTGACAGATCATTTCCATTAATGAATCGGAGGAGTCTGCCTTGTTTCACTCTGTGATTTATGCCCTTGCTTCATCATCCTCAGAGCTCAGGGTTAACTAACAGCCCTCTGAATGACTCAACCATAAATAGCTGAATGAAGGGAGTGTGCTTTGTTCAGCTGTTTCATGCGTAGATGCATATCCTCAAAGTGATGTTCGAGTGTTGTGCATCTTATATTTTAAGTCAAATCAAGTGAATTTATGTATATAACTAAAATCTTGAGTTTCACTCAATGGTCGTATAATTTGTACAACAGATGACATGTGACTACCCTTAGACTCTCTTCAAATTATTTGGGTTTTATGTATATTTACATATTGTATAATAGCACCTTACTCAAAGTATAGCCCATTGTTAAAGAGAAATTATTTCTGAGGGGAAATCTGCACATTAAACCAGGAATAACCAGTTGTACAGTTTCTTACTAACATGCCAAGGCAACTAAGTTCACATTTATCAAAGAACTGGCTCTTCTCTGTTGGGGATGGGTGGGCTGTTTCTTGATTTGATATTGAGCTGCTTTTGTCTGTAACCGGTGGTGTCTCATCAGCTCGGCCCTGATCCTCCATGGCGACCATCCAGCTTGTTCAAAGCAACAGCCACACACTGCTGATAGTGCTGGCCTCAGCCTGGCCTGTCACCCCCACCACTGCTGCCACATGGAAGGCACATTTGCTCGCCACCATTTTATGCCGCTGTCACCCTCCCCTCAAGAGTGAGGGGAAAGAGGGGAGGTGAAAAGGAAAGGAGGGAAAGAGGGAGGCTCACCCTGAGTGGATGCTAGACAAAGATGGCAGCAGAGACATTTTGTCTACTTTGATTAGTTCTGGTGGTGGTGAGCTGTGCTGAATATTAGCCTGTTACTGGCAAAGCCACACATCGTGGAGCACAGACGGAGAGCATGTCACAATCAAATCTACCCCACCTCATTTCCATCTTTCTCACTGAAAAAGTGGGACATATGGGGCAGGATGCCAATTGCTTATTTTATACGGTAATTAACATCCCTCAAACCGTGTTATGTGGTAGGTGTGTCTCAACCGTGACAAAGTTTATCTTACAAATTTACATATATATGCCCAATAAGGTAAAATATTTTGAGATCCTCACAGACTACAAAGGCTTAAGTGCTATATGTCATAAGGAAATGAAGTATATTAACTTTGCTGGCCTTCACTCATATGTAATAGTTTTGTTGTGACAGCGTCACTTTCAGCTAAACTCAGAAGCATCTGAATCAGTGCTGTCATTTCCTTGAGTATCTTCTATCTGGTATCTGTCAGCTTAAATTGGGACCCTACCTAAACCCACCCACACACTCTATGGGTCTGTGTGAGCTTTTTTGAAGGGGGTGGGGGTCTGTTCACTAATACATGTGAATGATGGACAGTTGGGTATGTGATATGTTTGAGCATCCTTGTGATGAACTTGATTGGTAGACTGTTTTTTGTTGTTTGTGATCAGCGTGACATATTCACCCACACCAGAACTACTCTCTGGAGCTCTGCCAAAACACAGATGCCTCATCTGGTTTCTTTTTTTGCACCTGATTCTTTTGTTTACCTAAATAACAACATCCACGCAGCAAGTCCCTGATTGGTGCCCCGGTGTGTGTGGAGATGTATCTGAATGTTGTTTTGTCCTGCTGGGCTTTCATCTGTTGGGCTCATTATGGTCTTCATCTCACCGGGCTCCATTAGAGAAGCTCAGGAGACAGGCTCCCCATGAAAGAGTCATGATGGACAAAGAAGTGCTGATGTGCAGGTTCCTGCCTCCAGGCTTTCACCTGCTCAGGAACAGCCCTGAGGCGAAAAGAACGAGGCTGCTCAGACCAACCAATAAAAGATTTAAGGGCCAAAGTCAGACTTTCTTAGTATTGCTTACCAACAACTAGGGTCCTGAAATTGTTGGTAAAAACAAAAGGAAAAAAAAAAAACATCTACTAATTAGTCAGTGGATTTTTTTTTGAATCTCCTTCTAATAATAGAAACCAAACAAGGTGAAAAAAGTGGATGAAAGAACCAAAAAAAGATAAAGTTCTGCCGTTCTACCCTGTTAAATTTCAAACGATTTTATTAGAGTGTCAGTTCTGTGGTCTTGGCAGGGCTTGGGAGGTGTCTGAGCGGGGAGTGCGGTGGCAGGGTGAGAGCATGTCGGCTGTTGACACCATCTAACGAAGGGGGGATTAGGAGTTTACAGAGGCAGTAATATGATAGGTCAAAAAGAGGAGGCACTCCTCCACAGCACTTGGCTCTGTAATGAATGATTGACTGGAAAAGGAGAAGCTGCCACTCGCTGGCTGAGTGCTCATCTTGACGCCTGCCGCACCGCTCCACAGCTCTCCTTGATCACGTTTCACTGCTCCCTTCTCATCTAAGGCACCAGTCTGCAGGGAAAAGCTGCTTTTCCCTCTTATTTTTCTCCCTAATTTACACATTTAAGACATTTTTGTTTGCTTATTTGCAATTCCTTTTTTTGTCAGTGAGCCTCTCTCTATCAGTCCTACTCCCAGCCCTCAAACCTGCTCCCCAACACACACACACACACACACACACACACACACACACACACACACACACACACACACACACGCTGCCTCACTCCCAACCTTCCCTTTCTCTTCTGTTTGCCTTGAGGCAATGAACTAATTTCAGGTTCCATAATTGCAGTGTGTTGTACACCTGTCTGCTATTAATTCTCCCCAGTCTCTCATTCTTTCTCTTAATGAGATATTATTGTAATTATTGTCATTATGCTATTTTCTGTAATGAACTTGATTGATGTTGTTGTTATGGCACTATTTATTCTCTATAATCAGTGTAAATGTGTTGAGAACTTCTACAGGCGCTGATAGTCTGAGTCTGTGGCTATGAGTGAACTTAGTCCCTCATTCACTCATCAGCTGACCTCGGAGTTCCCGCTTAGAGCAGAGTTTGTGTTGGATATGGAGAAGAGAGCTGAGCAGCCTGGTCACCACTGAATAGGGCCCTGCTTGTAGCCATTTTAAGACCATTACAACAGTGAAAGGCTACACAATGGCCAGTTCTGGGCTTTGTTTCAGCCTGTCACTTGCACCCTGTGAAAATCAAATAGCGCTTTGCTTTAAAAGAAAAGGTGAAAAAGGTTTTACCTATACTCCCATTTTTGGAAAATCTGGTTGTGTTTTGAAAAGGGAAAAAAGTTTTCAGCAATTTGATTTTGAATGTTATTGTTGAAGAGGCAAACTACTGGAAGGAATGCTAAAGAAAATCTCAGCTGAATGAACAATGTTGAATTTTTTTTTCTTAGTGGCTCTCAATCCAATTAGGAGTTTAATAAGGGTCATACATAGGGACTTCACGCTGCAGGTTGGTTTCTTTTGGCTGCTTTTAGGGAGTAGGATGAGGCTAAAGTTGGGATAGGGTCTGACTGAAGGCTGGTCTCTTTAATGTGTAGTGAGGGGTCTTGTGCCCTGGTGAGTCATTGAAACTGTCTGGGAAGCACAGATGATCTTTTCCGTTATTCTGAAGGCGTGGTCGGACATAATCTGACACTGTGGTTAGAGTGGTTTCTTAGGTGGTAACAATTACCTGATCTCTCACATGCCTCTGCTTCCCCCTCTCACATGCTCCACTGGTGTTTTCTCCTTTACTTGAATTTTGTCAAGGACAAAATTTTTACTACTATATTTTCACTTATTACTCAAATACTTAATTTGGATCAAAATCATCCAGTTCCTTTAGTAATTGTCACTAATATGTATCCCTCACTTTCAGCACCTTACCTGGAAAGCTGAAAGACCTCTTGAAAACTGGAATGTGAGTAAAATTGCAGAAAGGTTATATGGGTCTTTAAAGGGGCCTTAGTAGATTTTAATCTCTCCCTATGAGCGAGACAGTGGGTAGGAAAGCCCTAGAAGTAGAAGCGGACACGTCCAGCCTTTGTGGGTTTGTTCACATGCTGGGGAGCTTTGAGTGTCTGACAGCCGTTTAACTCCACACGACCTGGTTCTCAAGTGCCATCGTTTGGGCGCTCTTGAATCCTGTTAGGAGCCATAATTACAATTCATGCACTCCATGCGCTTCTTTGAAGACACATTGAGGGAGCAAAGGGGGGTGAGGAGAGCTTGAGAGAGAGACTGGTCCTTCATCAGTGTGGAGACTTTCAGTAAACTGCCTGTATACTGTGGCCTGTATTGTCTTCAACATAGTTTTATACACAGGTCCATAAACTGGCAACCGGTATAAAATGAGGGTACAAGTGAACGGTTTCTTTTATTTACACATATATTGGGGAACAGTTTCTAAGGGAAAGTCAAAATATAAATTTCACATCACAGATTCTATGAAATTGCCATTATTTTCAGAAGGCAAACAACTTTTGAATTAAAGTACGAGTGAAGTGAAGCACATTCAATGACTTTCAAAGGGAAAGAGAAGAAAGGGTGAGCATAATGCCTAATAGGTGCTTTAGTAATTTCTGAGTTTTCATAGCTTAATCCGTTCTGAAAAGCTCAGGAGAAGAAAGGCTGCAAATGGCCCTCAGTATTAATTTGATGTGACTTCTGTACAATAAGGGCTGTGGATCCCAGAGGCCCATTTTCAAGCTTACCTTCTTTCATCATCCTCAGCCTTTGGAACTTTTGCCTAAATGTTTCATGAAACCAAGGCTGTAAGCCTCTTTGGTATTCTGTCTTTATAACGCCTGGTTTAAGACTATTATTACACCGTGTTCAAGGCAGAGGAGCACATACAAACAGTGAAGCTGCCTCTCCATTGTGTGAAACTTAAATTGATTTGGTACAATTGGGAGAGCACTTGTATTAAAACACACACATTCTATGGCTCATTTCCCCCCTTTCATTTTGGAGTTTTGCAAATGTAAATGAGGGGTGGTTTCCCTCCTTCTTTCTACAAATAAGACTATTCTTCCTGGTTTTCTCAGTATGTCTACTAATTCTTGAAGAAGATCAAATAACGCTTCTCTTATGATTTATATTTGTCATGAATTTCAACTTGCTGTGTCCTCATAAAGAATATGTAGCCCACCAAATCACAAACAAAACTGGGCCTTATTGCTCAGATTTTATCTTGATGTTTTGCTTAGATAAAAGTAATATGAAAATGAAATGTTACACTCTTGATGTCAGCATGCAGAGACCTTCCTCACTCTCCCAACCCTCCCATGTGCCTGTGTAAAAAAACAATTTTGTGAACTCTAGTACCTCTGTGAGATTCATAAAAGTCCTTATTTTGTTTTTCTTTTGCTGCAGAGAGATAAAACAGGCAAAAGATTTGGTTTGTTATCAAGAAATCCTGTGATGAAGTGCCTCAGGAAAGCACAGGCTGTATCTCACAGCTCTCTCTACTGTGGATGCTTTGTAACACATTCTCTCTCATTATAAAAATAATGTCAGGGATATAGATACATGCTATTTCTTTTACAATTTAAAGAAACAAAGACTATTTTCTTTCTTGCGTCTTTTGTTTACAGCAAAGGGGGGGAGCCTAGCAAGGGACACACTGGGTGGGTCAGCGACCCTAGAGAAAACAGCTTGCATTAATATGGTCTAATCCAGTGTAATTAGTCAAATTACAGCACGCCAAGCAGCTTGTCAGGGGCTGTCGGCTTTGGCAGGCACACAAGATGGCCTGGAGTCCCACTTCACAACAGAGAGACCTCAAAAGCTGTGCAAACCTGCCTTACTGCACTTACTTTTACTTGTTTCAGTCCATTTTGCCAGTCTCCTCCATCATTCTTTCTTGACCAAAACGGGGAGGGCCCTTTTAGCTGTGTTGCATGTTTTCACCTTTTCTGAGTTGTCTCCCATAGCCCCCGGCTGCGGGCTTGGCTTTCTGCCTGCCTGCTAAGGTGGATCAAAATGATATGAGGATTCATAGCATGGGCTACAGAAAGTCAGAATAATTATATCAGCGCTGCATTCCTCCTACGTGATTTTATGAGAGAGAGTCAGCTGCACGCTAACTACTGCCGCTAAGAACCATAGACACGGTTAAGACACTTCCTCGTGTCGTAGGATTAGCATTGGTAAAAAGATTTAAACTATATAATTACATGAGGATAAAGTACAAATTATCTAGTGCACTCAACAGCCAGATTATCATCCCTTGCAAGCCCCGTTCAGCCCCAAGGGGTGAGCCTGGATCACAAAAGGCCTTCATTAGCATAAATTTACAAGTCCTCTCGTTCAGAGAAGCCGATAAGAACCTGTTCCACCTTTGCTTTGGCCCTGAATGGCTTGTTGTGCTTTGGCAATGACAGATAAGTCAGAGTAATTCCTCTTTATGCCTGAAAAAATGATGCTCCAGATTCTGGCTGCATCCCGAAGGTGTCACCCACAATAATCCTCAAAGAGCGTCCAGCAGAAAGGGGGCTGTGTGTTTTCCAGATGATATACTGCGAATGACAGAAAGAATTATATGAAGGAGGACAAATCTGTAACATATTATTAAGCAATTCCCAGTGAATAACAGGGATAAAAGGATAATGGATGAGGGTGTCGTTATTACCTTGGTGCTGAGGGAAGCGCCAAAGCAAAGGTAGAGAGACAAGATTAATTGAGGACGAGTGAGGCGCTCATTGCTCATCAGGCCCTCTCGTCTAACCACTTGCTCTTTCTGTCCCTCTCCTCCTCTGTCTCTCCGCCTCTCCATCCTTGTCTCGTTCTTTCTCTTCTTTCTCTTCTCTGTCTTGCTCTGAGCCCCCATCCCTCCCACACACCACCAAGGAAAAAAAAAAAAAAAAAAAAAGTGGGATTTAAAGCGATCAGCTTGGCACTCTCAGTGGCAGCCAGAGGAAGCTGGTACCCAGGCCAGGAAGATTTCAGTCATCTTAAGGCTGACAAGTCCCTGAAAAAGTCCCATTAGGAAAAGCTTGCTGAAAAGACCCCACACCAAATGACTGCATTCCTTCTCTCAAGCTTACTGAAGGCATCCTCAAGCTGTTTATCTGGATGATGTGCTCACTAAGTGTGTTCATGTATGTGTGCGGATATGGCAATGAGTGGGTCAGCACTTGAACATGTTTATAAATGTTTCTTTGATTGTTTACTCACCGTATATAATTATTTATTAAAATGTGTGAAATCTGTACTTTGCTAGTTCCTTAGCAACTAAGAGCCCCAAAGAGGCCAAACTGTAGATGGTCGGTCAACAAAATACCATATTAGAACACCTAGCATACATCCACTCTGCACACATCCACACTGCAGTGTTAAAGGCATGGATGTATGTTGAAAGTAAAAGTGATCCAGTAGTGATATCATCCACATAGCTGCCTCAAGTGATTTTTTTCCATGGAGTTGTAACATTATTTCCACTGTATTTTTGCTATTTATAGCTTTCTATCTATTATGCACCTCTCAGTAACTGTGAAGGGTAAAGGTGTGAACACAAAGAAAAGACAGCTGTGTGTGAATGTATGAGTAGTATAACTAACAATAACAAAATACATGAAATGCCCAAGTGTAATTACATATGGATCATAAGATAACATTATCATAAGTGTTTTCTTGCTTCTCTTGTACACAACACATTGAGGACAACAATAAGGTCAGGAAGGAAATTCATTGTATTCTAACTTATCAGTTGCCTCCTGCAGTTGTGGTTTTGTGTATCATCACTGTATGCAACCAAAATTTTCAGTAACTTTTCTCCAGTAAGTTCTTTCCAACATTGAGTTTTTATATTTTAACATGGGCATGGGCAAACAGTTTGAAGAGCCTTGCACATGAGCAAAACAGCCCCTCCCACCTCTCCTACCACGACAGTGCTGAAGACAGCGCTGCAGGTCTTGCTAATGTGCATGAAATACCATCCCTGACATAAATGTTATTGACAAACTTGGCTGGACATTTGGGGCAGTGAACTGCCAGCATATTTAATGCATATTCATCTCCTTTATCCCACTGGTCCTGCCAGAGCACCCGAGCTGTGTCATCTTGCCACACTCCAGCTACCACCCAAATGTATAGTGACACTGATTATGCAAATCTGTATCTTGTTTTCTCTCAATACCTGCATTAGGAGCTTGCTACTTTATTGAAGTTGAGATACGGGTCTCTCAGAGAGGAACCAAGTGGAATGCTGATTTTTTTTTTTTTTTATAATCTGGTGGAATCTCTCACATTTTTGTATTTTTACACTTCATAACAGTTGTCACATTAAGGGCGGATCAGATGAGAAATTTGCTTTGAAGCTCAGGCATACATTATAAATCTTTGCGGGATGTAAAAGGGATTAAACCTAAAATAAAGCGTGGATTTGGGCATGTCATGGTCATACAACTAAGATTTCTGTCCACATGACTTAATAAAGTTAAATATGCTCACAGTAGTTTAATTTCAGTGTGTGGAACACCTGAGTCATTTGCAGAGAAGAATAAAGGTTGAGCTGTGTTTATTCCCACTTTTTTCAGTGCGACCACATTTAGAAAAAAATGTAATTGCATTTTCTCCCTTACTCCTAGAGGTATTTAGCTAAATATCTTTTCCTTTAATTTGTCATAATAGATTTCTACTAAAAACATCAACAGGCACATTTCTTTATTATTCTGGATACTCTATACACACACCTCACTGTGACCAACACTGTTATCTGCCTATTATCTGATGATTAGATAGTTTTTCTTGATGCTGTGAACTGTGTGTTTTACAAATGACAAATTTTAAAAATACAACTAACTCTACATATCTAGAAAGGGAGAGGTCACATGGGGTAGGTAAGAAAATATATTTCATTTTTTTCTATTCTGTTATTCTGTTATTTTGAGTGTGTTAAACTATTTTTTCCTGTTTTGTTTCTAACTTTCTACTTTGTTCTACTATGTATATCTAGATATTTTTTCACGTGATCCAGCCGTGTTGTCTGTGTCTGATGATGCTCTCCCACATTGCTATAAGTTGCTCTCTGCTCTCACCGTTACTAAGCTTTATGCTTTTGCATTGCCTTTCCCAACTGCTCAACTTCTTCCCAGATTTGGCCCATATTGCCTGGGGTCAGCCATTGAATACCGTATATGCAGTGTGTGCTGATCCTCCAAATTGCCATGTGTGAAATCCATCCCACTCGCTCCTGGGGGAGTAGTCATATCACTCAAAATGAAACTGCCTCTTGTATTAGTTCCTTATTCTTCCACCTCACTGTTCTCTATAGCCGCCTGGGACCATGCAGTTGTGAGGCTTTATAGTGGAAGCCTATTAAACAAATCTGAGAAGAATGCAATGGAGGTCCTGTGATACCAGGTTGTCAGTGCTCCACAGTCTCATATAAATATATCAGTCATGCCAGCTTGGAAGTCGCACTGAATTATAATATTTCCATACCTATTTTAGTATAGATGCAGTGGAGGGGTGTTGTATTATTCTCTATTTTTTGTTATATTTATTAATAACATCTGTCATAATGTTTCAGTCAGTATGGGGTTAAAGCTATTTAGAAGTCAAAAATGATTAGATTCTATTTCTATGTATGAAGTGGCTTCCTATCACTTTTAAGTATAATGTGCTCCATTTGAGCATCTGCACATTATTACATATGAGTTTCTGCCTAAACACTGGTGTCACCTGTGCCTCTTCTCATCTCATCTGTCACAATATTTTCCCGTTTTCTGCCTGTGATGTTCTACAGGCAGAATGCAGCCTGCCCTCTGTCAAATCAGGGAAAGAAGAGAAGGCGAATAAAGGAGAGAGAGGACAGAGACGTTAAATTGCATTATGGCTATTATGCTGGAGAGGTATAGCTCCATGCAGCTGGCAGAGCAGCGCATGCGCCTGTGGCTCCTAATGAGCCTGCGTGGAGGGACCTGTGTGGAAACAAAAGGCTGCGCTTGTCGGCCATACCAGACCCCTCCACCCACCCCCTCGCTGCACCCCCAGCCCTGAGCGTGACAGACCAAGAGCAGAGCGCCGGTCCCTTCCTGGTGGCGTGATTAGATTGGGGCCGAAGTCTCCAGCTGGCAGGCCTGTCTGTGACTGGAGGCGGCCGTCCCCAGCGCTTGTCACTGGCTGACACCTCTGACAGGCAGGGGACAGCTTCAGCAGACAGGTTCATTAAATGGCATTTTTTACAGCTGGGCCTCCAAAAATGAGGGCTGGGCTTTGTCAAATCTCCAAGTCTACAGGGGCCCCTGCATGTTGGTTTAGACCAAAGCTTTGTTGTTATGACAAATTTTTTGATCTGGGCTGTTTGAAATCAGTTCCTTTTTCTCCTCTTTAGCCCCTCTTTTGTTGACAGCTAACCCTTTGGCCTGTACTTTGTCACAGCAGGAAAATGTTCACTTTAGCTGGGTTACAAGAAACAGTCAGTGATAAAATATTATTATAATGATAATCAATACAAAATTATTATTATTATTACAGTATTAACTATTTTCAAATATTTTTTTAATCTTTAAGAACCTGCAGTGTCTGCTTTTTGAACCTGCATTTGCTCTCTCTTTCCATGATATGGAAAAATGGAGAATTAGGGAGAAAAATTTCTGGCACTGTTAAATTAGAAAATACATTTATAAGGTGAATAGCGACTGTGCTGAAAATGACAAACTGTACTCTAGACATCCACGTAGCATAATATGCATTCAAATAACACCCTACTAGTGACTTGATGGAGTAAGCTGTTGTAGCCTTCCCATGATGCAAATCTGTACAACTTGCCTTTCAGCATTGCACTCAGAAGACTATTTCCAGAACATCTGGCTGCGGAGCAGGAGAGAGATAAAAGCTACCCAGCATCCTAGTGAGCTGCTGCTGGCCATCAGCAGTGCGCCTGCAGCTCCATAGCCATCCCTCCATCTCACCTCCCTTACTCTGTAACCCCCTCACCCCCCCTTCCAGTCAGCACACTGCTTCCTCTGGGCCATGCTGTCTCTATGACAACTGTTTGAGTTGGGGGTTGCAGAGGTGTCAAGCAGGGGCATTACTAGGAGGAGAGCACTAGAGATGCTATGTTGCACATCCAGCATCTCCACCTAATCCAATTTTAATTGAGCTCCAGAGATTTTGGATGTGGCACGGAGGTCGGGCATGAGCTATTCCAGGGAGAAATTAAGGCAGCCTGGCTCGCACTGCACTCTTCCAGCCTGTCACTATTTTAAATGAGCATTAGCATCAGACCTAACCCAGCTGAACATCTCACTCTGCCTCCCTCCCTGCCTGCCCACTCCTATGTGTGATTATAACCTGGGGAGTTGATGAGGTTACTCCCTGGCTTGCACAGTTGGGCAAAATTGTTCAGTCAGAGGGAGGTGAGATGGAAGGAGGGGGCAGGGGGGAAAGGTGTGTGAGGGGACCATTCTCACCTGTCAGAACAACTGTCTAAGTTTTCTGTGTGTTGACCTGCAGTCCCAGTGGTGCTGCATACACTAATGATCCATTGTCTGTTTTCTCCTCTCCTTGGCATGATGGTTTTTATTGATTGTTTATGTCACTGACCCAGTGGGTCATTTTTTCCAACCACCCCTGCTCTCCTGTTGTAGATCAGCTGAAAAAGTGTGAAACCTTCAAAGAAAATCTGTAGAATGCTTCATAGGATGCAGAAAAATGCCCAAACAAATGACAAAAATGAACCATTCAAGTAGTACAATATAGAGTTTCCCTTTAAAAAAAAACTTGAAGAATTATTTTCAATCAAGAATTATTTTAGTGCTGAAATAGAGAAATTAGTTAGGACTTGCCAGCATCAGGTGTGAAGCCCAGTTAGGATAATTAAACAGGAGCAATATTCCATATTTCGACAGCTGTGAGGCCCATAGAAAACACAGTTAACAAAAATACTTTGGAAAACAAAGCTTGCTCTGATTTGCATGTTTTTTCTGTCTATTTTAGAACAAAGCAGTGGATTATCAGCAATATTTTAATAAAGTATAACCTGAGAATTTGCCTCATTGCAACAGTGGACTGTAATAACAGTAGCAATGTGATAGAAAAATATAATCTAATAATAATCTGAAAGCCTGTAGCAGCACTGGATTTATTATCATATTTGCAACATTTTGTGTTGGTAATGTTTCATTGTTATTGTATGCAACTACAGCATTGAACCTTTTGATATGGAACAAAGTCTATATCGTGTTTAACCTGATCTATGGGTTTCCACAGGTGTAGTAACCTGAAGACATTTCTCTTTATTCCCTCTGCCCCTCTAGGTCTTAGCATACACAGAGGGCTTACATGGGAAGTGGATGTTCAGTGAGATCCGGGCAGTTTTCTCCAGACGCTACCTGCTACAGAACACAGCGATGGAGGTCTTCATGGCCAACAGAAGTAAGTTAAGTGCCAATATTAACTTTTAAGGATTTTCCCCTCTCTCCATAATGAATTAATGTCTCTCACTGTTCACAGCATCAGTCATGTTCAACTTTCCTGACCAGGCCACAGTAAAGAAAGTGGTCTACAGTCTTCCTCGAGTTGGAGTGGGTACCAGCTATGGACTTCCACAAGCCAGGTAGGCCACAGATGTTAAAAGAAAATCAACATAATACCCTTGGATATTTCTAGTATTGTAATTCCTTCATGGTTGTTGTTACCTCCTCTGTGTTGTGTGTTGGAGCATCTGTGCAGCCTGGACTGCAGCAGAGTCATTTGAAGTCCCATTGCTCCAGTCATTGAAGTGGATGTGCAGTGACCCTGACTGAACTGACCTAATTCTCTGACAGGAGACTCTATACAACAGGGCTGCAGCCAGGCCACTGACCACAGAGAAAACCCCACATTCCCTTCAGACTCTCATAGTGCTAACAGGCCTATTCACACACTGTTACAAAACAAGAATATTTCTTCTCTATAAGTCTCTTGTTAATTGATGGATTTAAAGCAAGTCAACCTGAATTAACACTTAATGAATTACTTGTATAACTAAAGGACTTGTAATTTCCACCCATCTTGTATTTAATCTACTAGAGTCAAAAGCACAATTATTCTCTTGTTTGCATCATGACATCTTGTGGATGCTCTTTGTCTCAGTTTTGTAAGACATAAGCCTTAAGCCATAGAGCTGTTTATCAGCTTCTTTGGTTTGAAAACCTTATAAATATATAAATAAATAAATATAAGTTGGAAATGCCAACCTTCTGTTTTCTGATTTATCGTTTAAATTTTCCAGACGCATCTCTCTGGCCACCCCTCGACAGCTTTTCAAATCCTCCAACATGACCCAGCGCTGGCAGAGGAGAGAGATCTCCAACTTTGAGTACCTCACATTTCTCAACACGATTGCAGGTGAGAACTCTTAATGCTATACAATGCTGTGATTCCCAAGTGAAAGTCAGTTTTAAAAAAGAAGTAGCTGAAAGAATGGAAATAATATCTTTTTTACACCCATCAGTTAAGTAGATCGATTCCGATTTGTTTTCTTCCTTATTAGGGAAAAAAGTACAACTAGTGAAAGTGTTGAGTTTTAATCTATTATCTATGTGAGTCTCTTCACCATTAGAGCCTTATGATTCTAAGTTTAGCTATCATGATCAATAAACTTTATGTGTCAGTGGCACTGGAAACATACTATAAGTGGCCTCAGGTACGTCATATTTGTTTAAGAATCCATGCGATCCTCCTGTGGTACTGGACATAGTACACTTCACTGTTCATGGGAGTGTGCTGTTTGAAGCAAAGAGCAGGCACAGCAGATTTTGCCAGATAATTAGTACCTGGCTTTGTGAGAGCGTACGTGTGTGTCTGCGGAGTTGAGAGGTTCTGTTGTCGACTCTCTGATCTGAACTGCAACTAACAGGGAAGGCGAGAAAGACTGCACGCTACTCTGCTCTGAGAGGTGTCATCCTCTCTCTCGCTGCATATTCATGCATATTTATATTTAGCTTGTGCTTGAGTTCGATACATTATTGTCAGCTAATTAGATGTAAGGCAGACAGAAAAACATGCCCCAAATTCATTAAAAATCTCTAGTAATGACCTAGGCTGACAAGGATGTCAGAATAGTGTGGGGCGGCAGACAGGCGGGGGGTGAAGTGCTGGGAAGAGGTGTGAATGGGAAGGGGGCTTCTAATTAAACACTATTCCACTGTTATTAACATCCTGCCACCCAGCTCAGGCCTGAACACCAGTAGGTCTAACCAACATTCCCGACTCATCCTCCACACTCGGCCCGCTGGTTCCTTTTGACTATGTGGCATTAACCTGGATAATTATGCTCCCTAGCTTCCCTCAGACCCTGGCTGCTCTGCAGAAGCCCTTCCCGTTGACTAGCCTGTCAGACATTATCACTTGCTCAGCTAGATTTAGACTCTCTAATGCCAATGTGCTGCACTCCAGGACTGAGCAGAGACACACCTGTTTGAGTTGATAATATTTTGTAGGCAATCATTAAAAACTTAACAGTCGTGACTATCAGACCTCACAAGATTATTTCCACTGAACATTTTTTGTGAAGGGCTGTTGTGATTAACTGACATTGACAATAACTGTGAATTAAAAGCAGTATTGATATTGTGTGAATAATATACTTATGATAATAACATGATGGCAGATGTTAGGCCTTATGGAGCTTTTACTTATCAGCTTATCTGGTTGCCTTTTCACTATCCATTAAGTGAAACTGTTTATTTTGTATGCTTTTGTACAATTATGGTTACAGTTCCTCTCTGCAACTCCATACCTAATTCTACTGCTCAAAAAAACAAAGCACAAAGTTAAAGATAAATTTGACAGCATCATTACTGATTCAAATTTTTCCTCAGATATGTATTAGATATAAAATGTTTAATGTGAATTCCTTTGGCCACAAGAATCCTGTGGTGCACCACTTGACTTCAAATGTTTAAAGTTTTTAATGTTTCTTGGTAAAAAATGTGGGAATCATTTTATTGTATTCAAATATTTCACTGGAATGTGAGTCAGACATTAAAATGTGTATTGCTTCCTTTCACAGTTTAGTTTTGTTTTTAGTTTTTTTTATGAATGAAATAAAATATTTTACCTGAGTTTGCTTTAAGCCTATGTTTTGTGTTTGATTTATTGCCAGCTGTAAAAAAAAAAAATCCAACAAAACCATCTAGAGCAGCTCGCTCCCCATCCTGGATTACAACTGACCACCACCTGACCTCACAGCTGCATTAGTGTCATCTTCAAAAGAAAAGTAGAGCATTAATAACAACATGGTACATGATTGTCTATACTCCCATGGACTTCCTATGACACATTTTGCCATCTGAAAAGCATATTTACCCTGCAAGAGAGTGGAGGAAATTTGCATCTGGCCAACTGATGGACCATACTTGCTCTGACATTTTAGGTGTTTGCAACAATGGCTCAGAGAAGAATCTGTTTTCTCTGTAAATACACCCAGTCCTCACAACCTAGAGATACTTATTTTTTTACCTAAACTTAAAGATACTCTCCCCAGGGCCCCCTGTAGCTCCCACAGTCTATTGATAAGGTACATGTAGCAGGCAAAGACATGGGGTCCCCGAAAACATTCTCATGTAGCTGAGGGAGCTTGCCATTAGTGTACTTGTTTCCCTGGCAGAGTCCATACGAAACAGGAAGTGCGTCTGATTGAGGGCTCTGCCATTGGGGGCTTGTTGGAATGTTGCATGCTGATCCCACAAAGTAACTGAAGCTTTAAGTGTACCCTGCCCTGCTTTCAACCCCTTTGCTTCCTTCCAACCCTTCATCACTCACAGATTTCTGTCTGCTCTGTGTGTCTAGGGAGGACATACAATGATCTGAACCAGTACCCCGTCTTTCCCTGGGTCCTCACCAACTACGACTCTGAGGAGCTCGACCTGACCTTGCCAGGGAACTTCAGAGATCTCTCAAAGGTACCAAGGCCTCTAGGCCATGCACCTCAGTATGATGGAGAGAAGGGGGGCAAGTTGGATCAGCTGGCTCTACGGCAGGGGATTTCCTTATTAAGAGTCAGACTGTAAACCCATATATTTGATGGTAAAGGAATCATGTGCAGTGGCTAAACCATGGGACGGAATGCAGAAAGTTAAAAATCCTGATTGTAACATCCTGAAAAGCACTCAAACACTTTTTTTTGTTTGTTTACTTTTAATTTGTTTGGTACTGTATTGTCTCAGCACATAGTTTGCGCGACCAAATTTCACTATAAGCTTGAAATGGGTTCCTGGTCTCTGCATTAGAAAAACTTATACATTTTTTATTATCATAATGTGTGACACTACACTAAAATGCTCACAGTTGATAAATGCTCTTTCAACAAGGCAGCCTTAGATACACCAGACTATCCAAAATGAATTTTCATGATCTGAAGGATGTTTGGGTCCTGTGTTTGAAATTATTTTATTGCATTTTATTGATTCATGCAACATTAATAAGAATATTTTCCAATATCCATATATGACATCACAATGTCCAGAGCAGCAAATTGTATTTGGAACCTAACTATTCATTCATAAATGTTTAGATAGCAGTTTGCTAATCAGAAATTGATTGACCAATTACTAGAAACTGGAACATGAGATCATAGCATCACAATCAACTGAAAACAGATAGAATAGAGAGTTGGGTAGAATAATAATGCTTTCATGAAGTGCTGCTCAAGTTTCACTTTTTTCAGGGTTGATGCACTGATGAGGGCAGGTCATAAGCATGGTGTTGCAGTGAAAGTTTATCTATCCGGTCAGAAACACATCAAGCTGTGCTGTAGAGTCCTGCTAATGCTGCCAAACCACCAGAGTTCAGGCACAAGGACACTAATGCCCTGCAACCCTGGGAGATAAAGTTCAGTGTTATGTTTGCTCTGTCTTTGACTGAAGGGGAAAAGGCAGCAGATCACTCTACCACAAACTGTGACCTGGTTTACTGGTTTACCAACCCCCTTCTTTTTCTCCGTCTCCCCCTCTCTCTCCCTCTCTCTCCCTCTCTATCTCTCTCTCCCTCTCTCACACATGCACACTGCAGCTCACTGACCTGAAAACAGTCGCATTCCAGTCTGAGCTCTCTCTCGCTCTCTCGCTCACTTTATCGCTCTCTCATTCCTCTTTGTTTCCCTCAAAGCGCCGACAGTCTGACTTTGAGCCTCACTTTGCCATCTCAGTTCCCAGCAGTTTGGATCAATTTGCAACTTTTCAAGGCATGTGTGGGCTCTGGTTTGTCGTGTGCGTTGTGTTTTGCTGTGGGAGAGGAGGAGAGCTTTGAAATGAAGAAAAGGAAATTACTATGAAACACTCAAAGAATCATGGACACGTTATATGGAGTGTTGTGAACTTGTGAAAAACGAGCTCCCCACTGTGCTGGAGCACTTCTTCACAGAAACCCAGAACATTTTGGACAGACAGCTCAGTTGTGTGTCTTGCCTCCGTCACCTCAGTGCTTGTCTGCTTTTGGCGGCTCTGGCCCGTGGGGTATCCAGGTGGGCTGAGAGAGCCATGGAATGTGTCTGTGTGTGTGTGTTTGTGTGCATATGCATGTGTGTGTTGGTGGGGTGATCAGGGCTGAGCCATGTGCAGCCCTCCTGCCCTGGGGAGACAGTTATGTATTGTAATGTATTCCAGTGACATCCTCCCATGCTGTTTACAGGGCTGAGCTGCCTTCATTAGTATGAGTTCACAGCCCGTGTCTCCTGACAGTTGTCCTTGGAACCCCAGGGCTCTTACCTCCAAAAGTTCACAGCTAGTGTAGCAGGGAGGGACAGAAGCCCCCACACTTCTCCTCTTTGCTTGGTCTGCCCTTTTGTTCAATTATGGATCAGAGGTAGCAGCTCAGTCTCCAGAGACCCGCTCATTGTATTTTACAGCTGTGTGTGTATACATCCACCGGGTGTGGTTGTGCACCACACTGGCTGTGTGTGTGGTAACTATGTCTGCGTACCATTTAGTTTTTTTCATAAAATACCCATGTTTAAATATCAATACTAATATAATACCAATTCTTTAACAACATGAAAGTAATTTTTCCCTATTAGCAAAGTTAATTTTATGGCTTTGTTGATGGGTACAGTGGGGAGAGACAGGAAATGGGGAGAGAGAGTGGTTGATTCATTTGCAGTAAATGGTCCGTCTGGTCGGGAGTTGAGCTGGCAACCTCCTGTTCAGGGCTCAGTTTGCCCACATAGTACACGCTCTAAGCAGAGCGCTCTAAGCAGAGCGCCCAAAGCAAGATTTTTGTACAAGAATTTTGTCTCAGCGAAAAAGAAGAAGATTTGAACAGCTATCTGAGTAAGGAGCTTAAAGAGAGCTCAAAATCTAAATGCATTTAATGCCATTTTTCAGTACTTGGCAGTTTTTGATACATGGTGTTGCAGCCCCATTTTGGTTTGTTCCTAAAGACTATTGTGGTTTGAAACCCAGCCCTAGTGGTTACTACATCCTTTTCATTCATTACATGTTTTAAATTCAATGTTTGTTTGTTTCTCTTGTGGTTGAATACAACCACATCACCTTATGTAATATCATCTATTACTCCAGAGCTCAGTGAGCCACAGAACTATGAAGATTAATTGTCATATCATTACTCTTATCTTCAATAGGCTGGATAAAGCCAAATTTTAATTGCAGCCAAATTGTAGATTGTAAAGTGAAGCATAACTCATACTCAAACTATTACACACTGACATTGCACAAGTCGAGAGGCTTTCTTTCCCACAGATCGGAGTCATACCAGAGAACTGTTTGTCAGTTACAGGTGATTGCCACTTGATGAGCAGCATTGTTTAAACTGTTGGGGCTCTGTACTGATCTGCCAAATAATATCCTCCCCAACCTACTACACACACCTACAATTACCTGCTGGTTGGGCATTCAGTCAGCTGTGAACAGTGCTATTGAACACATCATTCCTTTGCCTCAGGGCCAGCGTTCTGCATATTTGGATGTCAGATATATTCATGCAGTGAAGTGTTTCATTAGATTCTAATGATTATTTCCTGATTTAGTGACAGGTGGATGATAGATAGGGGAAGCTAATCTTCCTCATGGTTGTTAAATGATGTGATGGAAATCCACATAATTGCATAAGAAGGTGACAGAAGCAGATGGGATTTAACACTATGCTTCTTCATGCACTGAATAAAATGTATTTGATGTCTGCTTTGTAAAATGTAATTTCAAGAGGCACATAGCAACCAACTCAACCCATGTAGTTTATAGTGTTACATACATTTTTACCTTACTTAAAATGACTAAAATAGAGAACACCAAAAAAGCTAAAGAAAACTATTTCAATCTGTTTCCCTCTCTAAGGCTCGGTAGTGGCACAAAGCTGAGCATCTCTAAGAGACTCTGTGAGTAACGCCGACAGAGCTTGGCTGCTATAAAGACCCCCTCTACACTTTTCTTTCCATAATGGATCCTTCTTCACCCTCACTTCCACTCCAGTCAGGCTGTTTGGGAGCACATCTGCTTCATCTTGAGTTGGAACAACTTGATTGCATTAGACTGGAGCTGCATACAGCCCTGCCTCTGACAAGGCAAGCAAAAACGACTGCGACTTCTCCTGACAGAGCACCATAGCAACATACTGTAATGTAATTTCTTTTGAAATATAAAATGCAATATGCGTCTCATTGGGAGGTAGCTTGGATATAACCAAAAAAATGGAGGCACTCTCTGCACATATAGCCTCGTTCATTTCCTGCGTCTTTGGAGTGCAACACCAGAAATGATCCTGATTGAATCTGAAGCCAAATCTAAGTCTGATCTTTGTTTAGTTGTGTTGATGTATTTCACTGGGTCAGGTGTTGTACAAGAAATGAACTCAGATAGGTGCAAGTGTGGAACTGTCTGAACCAGTTGTTTTCATTGTCTTATATCTGTGATCAGTATGATATGCAGTGCAGGGAAAAGGGAAGAGGTGATTATTCTTTGTTGAATGGAAGTAAACAACACCTGATTTGGGCTTATCAACAGATAGTGCTTATGACAGGACTAAAGGCACTAAAGGACCACTGAAGTGCTCATGCTAGCTTATCATAAATGGGTTTTTATTTCTAATTAAATAGCTCATCAATCATACATTTTCCTCATGTGGTCGTGTGTGCCTTTTCTGTATGTTTTTCTATGGCCAAGGCAGTACAGTGTGTATTTGGATTTGACAAACCTGGAAACAGCCATTCAGTTTCCTTATACTTAAACTCTCCAACTACGTGGGAGCTAGATTTTGCTAAACTGATGTTCTTGTAGCAAAGAAAGTCTCGGCAAACAAGCAATGGAAGTAGCGTTTCTATTAACCAGAACAATCTTGCTGGTATTGTTCGGATCAAAATAAAGGCTGTGATTGAAAAAGGGCATGGCCCATGACAACTGAGTATTAATGTAATAATGTAGTAATGACTACTGAGAACTCACGGTTCAGAGTGTCAACCTGATGATAGGTGTCGTGGCTGATGCCATCCCACAGCAAGATGATCTTTATAGTGTGATTAGTCTGTTTTAGTGTCAAATATATTTTTACAAAATGACATCATGTGCTAAAAATCAAAATAAAAGAATAAATTTATAATAATATCAAATAAATAATGGATAAAATGAATTAATAACTAGGATAGTTGCATTATAGCCCTTGTTCAATGCACAAGGGTTATAATGCAACTAGACATGGGCAGGATTAATTCAGACAGAATCACAGTTGGCTTCACAGTCTAATGTTGACTTTGGAGGGGAAACAATGGGCTCACTAACCAACACTCAACACTTTGGTTTACAGCCTCATATTTATACACAAAGCTGTGACCACAAGCCTCCAGAACAACTGTAACTTTTCCTTTCCTTCTAATTTCATCCATTCATGGTTTTTCCTTAAATGTGTTTCAGTCTGACAGTGCATCTATGCACTGAATTTGCTTTATTATTTAGAACATTGCCTTTGTATTAATGAGCTGAGAAACAGCCAGTTGACCATTTGTCAGCTTTACTTTATCTTAAGCCTAACCCTTTTTTGCTATATAACGACCTCAGCTTAAACTGTGTTCAACAATCTGCCTGGTGCAGATTGCCTTTAAGATGACAGCCACCTATGACAAGAAGAAGAATAACAATGTGGGTGAACCAATACTAGTTTCCCAATGCAGCCAGTGTAATTATCCAAGCTCACCAACCACACAAGGCTTCTAGACAAAGTAAAATCATCCAGGCTTATGCACTACACTACAAGTTGCTTAGAAGATGTCTTATTATATTTGTGCTTACACAGCTGAGTGACTTGGGAACAATTTTGCCTCATTTATGTTGAGCCAACTAAAAGAATTAACAGGAAATAAGTTGTCAGTGTTTGGATCCCTTCCCTGTAAGCTGGTGATTCATTCAAGATGTGTTTGTGTAATGTAGTCTCAGGAAAAGGTAGAGAAGTTGGAGTCTTAATAGAATACTAAATTACAACTTAAAAATGTAACATTGGCTTTTACTATCCCTTTAAGCACATTATATGTTTCATATCACACACCCTTGCCTATAATAACATGGCTGAGTTTGTTTTCCACATTTTTCTGGTACCATGATATTAAAATGGTCAAGTAAAATACTAAAATATATACTGTAAAACAAAATCTTACCAATTAGCCATTTTGTAAGCTTTGGTTCTAATACCTGTTATGTGAATTGTTTACTTATCCATCTCTTACACTCAATAGTACCTGCAGCTGTCTTTTCCTTATTCTTCTCCCTCTGTCACATGCATTACCTGGATCTTTCACAGGGCTGTGTTAGTCATACTAGCAGCAGTTTAACGGAGTGTGAGACGTCTTGTGGCTTGCACCCCAATCCAGCTGGGCTAAGACGTCACATGCAAGGCTATTATCACTCCATAAATCTATGCAGATCTCAATAAACTTCTCTTTCAGTCCATTCAATTGTGCTAACGCTGATGTGGACTGCCATTAACTTTTAAGGAAGAACCCAAAACTGAAACCATTAAATTTTGACTTCGAGCTTCAGGCATGTGCAACGTGCCACACACGGCCGACAAGACCTTAATCCTCAGAATGACAAAGAGTCTGTCTGTTCTACTAAACTTACATACAAACTGTGCCCAGCCAAAAGAATAATGCAATTTTCATAATGTTAGAATTGGTTGCTTTATTTTTAAACATCACTCTCATACCATGTTGAATTTAGGGCTTTTAGTTTATTTCTTTTATACTATTCATTTAGTCTGAGCTGCAGCTTTCAGGTAGAAAAGCTGCCAGTGATTACGTTACCAGGCTCCCTTCCCCCTCAGTAACTGATTCAGTGGTACTCAGTATATTGATATTGACTGCCAATATGCCTCTGAGGCTCTTATATTGGACTGGGTGATTGAAAAGGCAGAGAAAGCAATTTATTCACCACTAAACGTATGTTTAATGGGAGTAATTTTGTTGCCTTAAGAACACATGAAAATGAAACAGCCGCCAAAGGGCAAAAACCCAGTGATGGTGTCAGTGCAATATTGAAGTTATTACTGAGTCTGCGGTTAAATAATGAACCATGCTATCCAAGCTTTGGCCTAACTAAGAAATAATTGGATGGATGTCAAATAAATACAGCAGTGATATTAATTTTTTTCTGTTTTATAGCCTCAAAATAATCAGCATTTCTTCAAATGCTGAACAACAAATATGAGAGGTTTTATGATTCCTGACATTTTCAATCTCTCATCTCATCTCTCTACTCATCGCTCGTTTGGAATTTTGGAGAATTTCAGGCTCTTGTTCATTGCCATTAAAAAAGATAGTTTGGAGACTGTTTTCCACCACTCCTTATTTAATAATAATAAAATGTTCAGTTACCAAACCTTCACTACTTAATTCTGTGCATATGTTGTGTGCATCTTTTAAAAGACTGTGTGCCTAAAATTTTTAATGCAATCTAATACAGTTTTTCTGCAATAAATAATATCCATTAATGATCCTTTTTTTTTGTCTCTGAAAATCTCATGTTGATGCAGTTCAACTCAATCATTTCAGGACTGTGGTTTGTGGTGTTACATTTTTAGATCTCACTATCGTCTGTCCATCTTAACCCTAACTCCCATAAGCAGTACCTAGCAGCACAGAAGGGCTCTGGACACAGATGGGAGTAACAGTGCTAACTTAAATGTTTGTCCTGTTGGGTGCGTTGGGTGTAAATCAGGTCAGCCAGGGTTAATCCACATGGATTACCACAACATTTAACAGGAGATGTCAAGATCTCCTCCTTCCAACCTCAGTGCGCCGTCCTGCTCACCCCTGCTACCACATCCCTGTATATTCCAGACAGAGGACAGCGCAACAGGAACTTTTTAGGGTTCAGGAGAATAATGGGGTCTGACAGACAAATCCCAGAGTAAAGCTCCTTGTCTGTCCTGAACTCTCCCCCAGCCGCTCTGCCAACCTCACCACATGTACCCTAATGGTGAACCACCACTAAGACTCTGCAAATTTATCTCTGTTAATTATGCTCAATGCTGTTGCTTTCCTAACATGACTGATAGAAAAGGAAAACAATTGGTTTTTTTTTTTTATTACTAGTGAGTCAAAGTAGAAGTCCTGTAGCTTCACCTTCTCATATGGTGTCAAATAAAGATCACTGTTACCATGACTTCAGACCATCGCATCACATCACCACCGTCTGTTTTAAACTATAAACTCAAATTACAGTGATGCAGCCAAAAGGTGAAGTAGTAAGAAAAGGCATCCTTTACTTAGTGTGGGTCAAACGAAAAATCTGAATATTTTGTGAATGCTTTTGTAAATTGATAATATATTTTAAAAGTATACAGCGTGGGATGCCCTGTGGCTGACCTGATAGAGCGTGTACCATTAAAGCTCAGGCCTAACCACAGCAGCCTGGATTTGAGTCCAACCCACAGCCCTTTGCTGCATGCCACCCCCCGTCTCTCTCCCCCTGCCCTCCTGTCTCTCTCTTAATGTCACTATAATAAAGGCAAAAATGGCCAATAAAATGAATAAATATATGAAGTATATGGCGTTAGCATTCGATAAAGCCACATGATCATTGAAATTCAGTTTGAATTAAGGGCGCTCATGACAACTGCCATATCTGCTGTCTGCAAGATTTTCCAAAAAACAGATTAAGATTGGATGGTTCAAGCAAAGGATCATGCAGAAAAACACAATGGACTTCCAAAGGCAAATCCCTTCTTATGAGTGCAACTTTTGTGGTCGCTCTATAGGTCAGTGAAATTGAGTACAGTATATGAGTCAGACTAGCTTGAGTTTAGTGCTGATGTAAAATGATTTATCAACAGTGAAAACTGAAAACTTTTTTTTTTTTGTTTCCAGACAATATGAGATCTCTGATGGTACAGTATTAAAACTATATTACAAAAAGATTGTGATTGGTGTTAATTGCTAATAATGTCAACAACTTTCAGTATTTAAAACAATTTTGGAGGAATGACACATAGCATATTTTTTACTGGCCTGATGACACCATAATCAAAGTGACATCCGTCTGTGTGGTTGGAGTGAGAAAGCAGATAAGAGAATGAGAACAAAGAAAAGAGCGAAAGCTAAAGAGCTCAAGATCTCACACTGGTTTACACTTACACATAATATAGATTTTAAATCCTTGAACTCGTCTATAAATCCTTTCAGGGACTTGTCTTTTACAATATTATATGCTGCCATGACAGTTGGCTGATACAGTCTTTTGACTTTCTGCTGCTCGCTGAACCACATACTCACTGAAGTTTCTTCAGTTTTGGATCCAAACTCAGAACAGTGTGTAGACAATATGATCAGTGAGTAGAATGTCTTGCTTTCACTTAAAATTGGTTCTTAATACTATGTCATTAGTTTTAGTATTTTTGATATCTTTACTTGAACTTTTTATCTATTTTTGACTGTGCTTTTTGTCTCGTTTGTCTTTAGACATATTGGATTCTACAGAGGCATTGGTCCCAAAAATATATCAAAATATCAAGGAGGTTTAGAGGTCATCACTTTGACCATATACAGTGTTTGTGTAGTTTGTTGTAATATATTGGGCATGACGGGTATGAATACAGATTTGCAGTCATTTTAGGCTGTTTGTTGACTCTTTCAGCTTTGATTGTTTTAATAGTTCTTTTGTTATTTTCCTTATTGAGTTTTACCAGCGAGGATGTCTTCAATTTCTGTGCTATTGTTAACCAAAATGTCAATGTCAGAAAGTGTTTAGATGGAAAGTATCAACAAAGGTAATGGAGATTAGATTTGAGCATTCCAGTTTACAGTGAAAATAATCAAACACAGTTTTGTATACATTATTGGACACATGTACAGCAGTGTGTTTCCAAAGTCAGTCAGTGTAACGAAATGGTACAACCATATGCACATCAAATTTTGTTTGCCTTCACAAAGGATATGGCTTACAATGAGAAACTTGAACATTTTTTTTATGTTTACTTTAAGAATTTGCTTTGCTTTGAGAAAACTATATATAACAATAAATGACTTCACTTAGGAGCTGAATCTTTTATTTCCTTATTTTCTTTCCAGCCTGTTGGTGCTCTGAATCCAAAGCGTGCAGCATTCTACGCTGAACGCTACGAGACGTGGGAAGACGACCAGACACCACCTTGTCATTACAACTCCCACTACTCAACTGCTGCCACCACCCTGCACTGGCTTGTCAGAATAGTGAGTAAAATCACTCCTTCAGCCACCCTCACAGTCATTATTCTGCTGTGTTCAAAATCCTCGAATTAGTCAAGCATCTGAATCAAAATGAAGTCAGACTCACATTCTCAGACAGCTTTTCATTTTTGACTCTGCATTAGTTGATTGTTACTTGTCAGACTTGATGACGTTGTTACTTTGAGGTCTGTCGGCTTCTGCACAGGAAACAGCTCGACATCTCAATTTGATTGGACCTGAGTTAGACCAATGGCGCTCAGAAAACACATTTCACAGGCCAGTAAACCGGCATATGTGAACTAAATAAAGAGTGGCTGGGTAATGATTTACAGAGGCTGGTGTGACAGGTTTATGTGTTTCAGGCAACCCAGTGAGCGCTGGAGACATGTCCATCAAGGTTACTGAGCACTGTCCTCATTTACTCTGGGAGAGAAGGAGGAGGCACACACACTTCCAATCTGTTCCCCACAAAACAAGCCCTTATAACCTCCACGGCATCTTTGAGTTGGTATTCATTTGATTTCGACGTCAGCTTATTAATTTGAAAGAACTTTAAGGGGAGTTACTGTATTTCTCCTCTCCCATCATTAGCAGAAAGGGGCTGATGAAGCGAGGGACCTCCCTTGACAGCAGTTAGATTGCCCTCTGTGGGTTTGTTCCCACAATCCTTTTCTTCTATCCGCTGAGTGTTCCATCCGCTCCAACCGGCAATGGCTGCCATCTCAGCCTGAGAAAACCAAATTTCAGCCAATTATCATTATGGTTTGCTGTACTCAGGAAGAACACTAATTAATTCTCCCTCAGGCTTGGATACAGTGAATGACTGATCTCTGCTGAGATTCCTTAGTCTGCTGCACAAAAGAATAACAGTGAAATAATCCAGATAATTTGCACTATTCACATGTATTTTGAATATGTAATCCTGCATTTTCAAAAAATTCCAATGATTTTCATTATGTTGATGTACGAGGGGCTGTTGACCTTCATATTTAGGTAGAGATCACTGATCGTTGTGAATTTTGTTTCTCTGCAGGAGCCCTTTACCACATTTTTCCTCAGTGCCAATGACAACAAATTTGACCACCCTGACCGGACCTTTTCAGCCATTGCCCGCTCCTGGAGAAACTGTCAGAGGGACACCTCTGATGTCAAGGTGAGAATCAAAACAAATGTAATGTAATACAATCCATGATTTATGTTTATATGGAAGCACAAGTCTCGATCTGAAGACTGGAGCAGAGTGGAAGACCAATTCAGACAACAATGATTCTAAACATCAATATTTTAATATGTATATATGTGCATGCTGCTGTCTATTAGAAAAATTTGAGGCATGTATAATTTGCAGTATAACCACACCAAGCCTCTCACTTGCTATGCTCCCCTCCTCAACCAATGAGCCTCAACAACACTGCAAAAATATATACCATTAATTATAAATGCCTCATCTAAACAGTGAATCACAAAGACCCATGGTGCACAGGAATACCCCAAGCACTTAAAAATGCACATTTGATTTATCTATTGCAGAAAACAAACTATTTCAGAGGTAGACTTATTTTGTATCTGTGCATGCAAGCACTCATGAGTTTGAACAAAGGCTGCATCTGAGAGAGACAAAGCCCTCCCTCTGCAAATTCACAGAGCAGTCACCGAAAACGCTGAACCCTGCTGATTCGCCTCCATTTTGCCCACTGCATAACACGCAGCAGGGATACGCACTGACCTCAAAGTGTCATATATTTCTAACACACCCTGCACTGGGTAGTGTTGCCCCAGGCAATTAATAAAGCATTAATGACAAAAGCTATTTAAAATGTAGTCTTTTATGTACGGACAGAGCTTTTACTTGCCAGGATCTGGGGGAGAGCAGCCAACAATCTATGTGAGGCAGAGACAGAAAGCTGCAAGCTAGTAAAGAGCTGAATAGTCAAACGCCACCCTGTTAACAAATACAGCCTACTTTCAACTACTTGTATGTCTGCACGCATTTGTTTTTACACACACAGGATGGCTACTGATCTATTAGGAGAGCCACCGTACTGTGGAGGACAATGGTGGATCACTAACGGTATTTCATAATGTATTAGAAGCAGGGAAATATTATGCAAGAGCTTGTTTGGTTTATTCATGGCGCAATAGGGCTAAATTATGAGCCAATACCATGATAAAAACTGATTATATTTTTAAGATTTGTTGGGATTATTTTTATTCTAATCCCCATTTCTGTTATTTGTCTAATTTTTCTTTGCATACCCTCAAACCTAGTTTCTAAATTATTAATCTATTTTCTAACAATATATCAATATAGGCCTGTCTAAAATAGAATAAAATAAAAAAGGCAAACATATAGACAGACACACAAATGGCATGCACAGCCACTATGTAGCAACCTAGACTCAGCGGAGAGTCAGGGGTTAAGGTCAACTTCGGCCCAGCACACTAAGAAAGCCATCAGGGCCCTGATTAAAAGGCAGCTTGTTTTTACCAGGGTCCCTCCTTCATTAACCCTGGACTTCTCCAGCAGTAATGACAACAAGATCGAGGGAGGCTTAACCCCTGATGGGGATGACCTCCTAAAAGAGCAAGTCAAATGGAAACAACCCTGCGCTGACCAAGCCTCACCTCCTCAACCACCCCATTATTAATGTGCATCCATACCTCTCATTTATTTTGTGGTGCACACACAGTTATGTTAAGCTGGCACAGCCACCCATAGACAAAGATAAAGCAGACTTTTCTTTTTTCAGAAGTAGTGGGCACACAACCACACATACTTTCTCATACACACACAAACTGCCACCATGCTGTCTGAAGGAATCCAGCAGCACTCCACTGGTGACAGATTTTGACGAACATGTCATTAGGGTGACACAGTGTAAAGCAATGGAAGCTTGTGTGATTGACTTGTTAGCCCATTACGGTGCTGTTGCAGAATTAATGGCTGCCATGGGAGGGTGGCTTGAAAACGGAGCTGGCAGTTTTAACGGCTTGGCGGTGAGTTACGGCAGGAAGTTTACAAACGAAAAGAGGAGGGAAAGTGTGCTTGTGTGTATGTGTGTGCATGTGAGAGACAGAGGGAAACGGAGGGGTATGGCTGCTGTACTCCCTTCACTGTCGCATGCAAAGGGTGAAATGTGACCAACAGCAGAGCAGCAGTGTTATTGGCCTGTACCATGTCATGCTAACTCGCTCTCTCAAAACCCTGTGATTTATGGGGGCCTAAAAGCTCTGCACATTATATATCCCATAGGCAATATAAAACTCCATACCACCACTGAATCTGACAACAAAGCATTCATAAAACAAGGCTGATACAAGGAGTTAAAATACTGCCTTGCACCTTCCTTTATAGTCTCAGGCTAAGAGACTGTCTATATCATTTAACTTGTCTTGTGTGTATGTTTTCTAATGAGCTGAGGACCTACATTCCTTGTGTGCATATGCCTCACTGTGCAGACACTTTACTCACTCATCCTTCCTTGGCTGCATGATCCGGGCGATAATGGATCAGAGTGGAGTGGAGACTGCAGGAAATCAACATTGTTTTTGTGGCAAATTTCCTTAAAAAAATTTCCATGCTAGCAGTTTTGTGTTTTGAGCCCATCACCTGTCCATAGCATGCCATAGTTTTTGGATTAATTTTATTGCTATGAAAATTAAACCTGAATTTCAAACTTTTTTTTAGATAGGACATTAAATATCATCCGCTTTGTTATTATCAAATCAAGTCAAGTCAAGTCAGCCTTTATCATTTTTTCAAGTTTTGGTTCAGTTTAAAGCAAGTGACGTCTATCCAAATGAACTTGCTTACAAGATGTTATGACATTTAAATGTCATTGACTCATTAAATGAGTTACTTACCAAAGAACTATGCACAAGATGTATTATTAGAAAAACAAAAGCAAAAGATGAAAAAAAAGCCATAAAAATATTCACTGTAATGGAGTATCTCAAGCAAATCTCTGCATGTTGAAGTTTACTATGTATAAATGATTGGACGAAAGTTTAGAGGTCCTTTGAAAAACATGAAATATGCTTAGTAAAATGGTCAGCGTTAATGGAAAGTATACATTCTGAGTAACTGATGACCTAAAAAATGTAAAAACACAAGTATGGTCTGTCAACACAGGAGAAAATCCTCCAGGAATAGTCTCGTCTCAAACCTCGGGTAAATATTTGCTCTCTTCTTCAGTGTATAGAATCACACCAGACTTTATGTAGGGGGCTCCTTTACCACGCTGACTTCGCCTCCACTGTGAGGTCCTGACCCCATCACATGAGCCCAGAGACCAGGGAGAAAAACCCTACTCAGTCCCAGATTCATTTAACACACCTAACACCTCTGCCTGGAATAACTGGACTAGCACCTCTCACCGCCTTCTCCTGCCCTGCTGTTCAGTTTGTTTGTGTTACCTTCCCCCTTGAATTCTCACTTCATCTCAGTGGGACACAGAACCTTTTTTCTCTGTTTTTCGTGGCTCTGTCCTCACATATGTTATTTCTTGCACTTGGCTGAATTGTTAGGCGATTATATGGTGAAAACTGTGGTATTAAGCACTGTGGTCTTGTCCGTTAGCTGTAGAACATCAACATCTCTCTTCCTTTACAATGCAGGAACTGATTCCTGAGTTCTACTACCTCCCAGAGATGTTTGTCAACAGCAACGGCTACCATCTGGGAATGAGGGAAGACAGAACCCTGGTTTCTGATGTGGACCTGCCAGCCTGGGCTAAAAAGCCTGAAGACCTTGTTAGGATAAACAGGATGGTAAGGTTTAGGCATATGTGTCACTTTCCAAATCTCTTGGTATAATTGTTTTGGCAAAAAGTTTCCATACATATGTTTATTATCAAAAGAGTAAATAACATCTTTGATTTAATCTTATTAATTACCACAAAAAACCTAATCTTTGACCCTTTTCTGATCTTCTGTTTCTTATAAAAAACTTTGCCTCATCCAGTTGTTAATATTTGTAATCATAACAGAACTAGAAATAAAAACTACACTAACCATATATCATGTTTAACTAGATAAATAGTCACATTCCCAGTAAAGATTAAGTTCATTAAAAATATTAAGAATTCAGCCTCATTCTCACACAATCATGTAATATACATTCAAACATTTAAATAATATATAATACTAACTTAAATATGTACTAAAGGGAGCAATATATGCAGATGTATTTTTTAATTAAATCTTTACCTTTCCTTCTTACTGTAGTGAATAAATCTATACCCACTCTGTGTTCTAACCTTCCCAAGCATCTGTGTCTCCTTGTCTGATTCATGAACCATCTAATAAAGTGCACCGCTCAATACTAACACTGTACTCCTGACCCCAGTGATGTCACTAAAGGACAAGACTATGGACAAGTTTGCTCTATAGTGTTACCTTCTGTAATGTCGGGCCTTATCACTTTGGCAGTGTGCTGAACCTTATTCATCTGAGTGGGCACATTTATTACTGACAACCTATCAACATGTAGCCGACAAGTCCCAGCAGTTTTTAGAAGTTGCACATGGGCAGAGATGAAGATCCAGACTGTCTCTTTCCATTAGATAAACCTCTTCATTCTTTTTAATGTGGATTTACTTTCTGTTGAAACTAAAAAGCTATCCTCCCACCTTCACCTAATGAAAGAACAAAAAATTTCATCCAAAAGATACTTGATAAATAATGTGCATACAACTATCCAGTAGATTTGCTCACATTTTAATTGATCTTAAGATTTAGAAAGTTGAGAAGGCTGCATGATGGTAAAAATAACTTCAAATTTGGTGATCAATATAAATTGTGCACTACAGTGTTAATATACTGCACACAACACGATCATGCTGTTATAATTTTACATCAAAGTTAGAGAGTAGAATAATATTATTATTTGTATTTGTATTTAATTTGCTTTTTTTTTTTTTTTTTTTTTTTAGTTTTGAGTGAAACTCTTATATGACATGCCACTACTTTATAATTTAAGCTTAATAAGTGGTTCCTTCTTAAAACCTAAAAACACCAAGTTTAAGGCATGTTCTGTATCCTAAGGTTAGGGACCACAGTGTTCTTGGGCCAGGTATAAAGGAGACTGTGGGAACACACTTGACCTTTTCAGCTAGAGTGACAGAGCTGGGTTGGTCTTATGGAGGTGACCTTTCCCCATGCTCTGCCCACGCTGCCTGGTCGAGCTCTATCAGACTCCTATACTGGCAGAGAGGGGGGTTTAGGGGGAGACTCAGGAGGGGAGAAAGGAAGCAGAGGCTGGGACTTGTTACGTGCATGTCTGCATCTCCAAAACAAGGAAAGAGGATGACTGTGGGGAAAAAAAGGATTACAGTGGATATTTTCTTACTGTTGAAGGATACATGCATGATGTTGCCTTGTAATGTTACATTTGCAGACCAGTGTGTTCACATGCCCAGAAAATCATAGTCTTCTGCCCCCTTTCTTTTTTGTCTTTCTTTTGTTCTGTTCCCTTGCTAGGCCACACTTGCTTCCTCTATTATTTCATTTCTGTCAGTGAATCTCTCTGCCCCCCCTCACTTTCACTCTTTTTTTCCTTCCCTCCTTCTCTTACTCTCTCCTTCCCTCCCTCGCCTCCTCCCACTTCCCATCTTTGCATGTGCCACTTTCAATTGTAGTGATATGCCCTGTGGCAAACTCTGCCTCTGTGTGCTTGAGCAGGCTTTGTTGGTAATGGCTGTTATTCCTGACGCAAGGGGAGGAGTGTAAATTCCTCCAGCAAAGCCCTCCACCAGTATGCATGGGAATTATATTGTACCATATTGTGGAACAATACATCAAACTGCATGCCTTCCATAGGTATATTTATAATGATTATCAGCCAGAAATCTTATCCCAAATCTCTCACAAACAAGAAATCTAGTCCCCTTTTTCACATCCACAAGTAATTTATCAATGTTGCTCCTGCAGAAGGTTTTACAGTAAATTGGATCCTTGTTAGTATTGAACCAATTTCTTTGTCTCCGTGCAAAGATAGTTGGTTGTTTTTTTTGAGAGGACAAAGAAATGTGACATGTGAGACTGAATGCAGCTTCTGTTTCTGTAATTTGTCTGTAATCTTTATATACTCTAAAAAAGGTTAAATATTTATCCTTATTTGACTGAATGCATGTTACCATTTCCCTTTTTGCACTCTTTGCAGTTATCTTTGTAATGTGTAATGTCCTGGTAGATAACCTGTATACAGTAAAGTAGGCCTTGCTTTGTTGTGCTCACTGTTGTGTGCAGGTACAATTTGTGTTGTGTCTTTTGGCCCATGTGTTGTGCACTGCTGGTATGCCTCTCACCTCTAATTGCCCTGTACTCCTCTGACAGGCCCTGGAAAGCGAGTTTGTGTCATGTCAGCTGCATCAGTGGATTGACCTTATTTTCGGCTACAAGCAGCGAGGCCCAGAGGCGGTGCGTGCCCTCAACGTCTTTCACTACCTGACTTACGAGGGCTCCGTCAACCTGGACAGTATCACTGACCCTCAGCTCAGAGAGGTAAGGCACGCACAGATACACACACACACTCACACATATGTACACATCACCATAGTGACTGAGCCCCTTCCCCCTCTCTTATTCATCATAGGTACAACTTCCTGTCTCTATTTGTCCTAGCATGTGCTGGAGCTCCAGGAGCATTCATATCATGCATCTGTCAATCAATTATTGTGTCATGCAAATGTAACCCGTGAGAGAATTGAGCAGAGAAGCTGACTCATCAAGTTTGCCTTTTAGATTAGTGTCATTTTGTGATGACCTGAGATATTAATTTACCTTCTCTCAGATAAACAGTGCTCTTTTAATATCTGTCCACATTATTCAAAGATCTTCTTAACATCAGGATTCTGTGCTCTTCTCTTATTGGTGTTGAATATACTGTATGCATTGTAGCTTAATCAGATCAATGAATTTGACTGAGCTCTTGGATCAATCACAAGAGGTCAGTCAGTCAATAGATGAGCGAGTGAATCCTTGTTCTTAACTAATTAATTGAATATCTATTAGCTTGACTGTACCACTCGTGAATAGCTTAATTGCGTTGGGGGGAAAGGAGACCAGAGACTGCAGCAGCTGGCATGCATTGTGGTACTTTCCAGTGTGAGCTCGTCTCTCCCTGTGATATCCACCATCTGCTGTCTGCAAAACAAGTCATTTATATACTGTCACTTCCAGGGGCGCCTTTATTTATCAAGTGACCACTATGCAAATCACCTGCAGAAGATTTGGCTGATCTAATTGCCAAACCATATTGTGAAAGGTTTGGTTTACATCATTTTGAGAACAATTTTAGGTGATGCCTTTTTTATT
Organism: Rachycentron canadum; assembly: GCA_038496675.1. Lineage (NCBI taxonomy): Eukaryota > Metazoa > Chordata > Actinopteri > Carangiformes > Rachycentridae > Rachycentron > Rachycentron canadum. Next base: position 1,607,961 of record CM076657.1, on the reverse strand, counting down.
TTGCATCAGGTTGAGGGGCTTTTAGCTGTCTTCCACTCTGCCTACTCCTACCCTGAGAGATGACAGTACTGTTAGTTAGTTGCACATTAGGAAGCCTGCTACTCAGACTCCCTAATTGTGCCCAGTTGATGCACTCATTGTTGTGACAAGTAAATGTATTTTTGCAGAAGAAAGAAATTGGCTCAGCTAATTACAACTGATGTAATGTTGATATGATGAGCACTAATTAAGACAAGCCTTCATACCCTCAGTCGGGTCTCTCATCCTAGATGGAGTCTTTTTCTCCCTGTAATATAAAGTATAACCTTGTATATTTAAACCCTGTATCCTAGCATTATCCTGCATTGAAATCTAATTCTCTTTCCTTGCATGTACGCACAAAACAGATCCTTCAACAGTTACCTCAAACCTCAAACACATATAGAGTGTAGAAAAATGTCCAGTATAATGATTTCCCAAATAGCCTACAGTAGTTCTTCAGGTTGATTTGATAACATGGTTCAACTGTACTTTGATGCTCTGTGAAGTGATCGGATTTAAGATGAACAATTTCCTGTAAGATGTGTGGCAAGATTATGACAATTTCGTCAGTTATTTCATGCAGGATCTATTGCAACATTACTGCATTATTGTACCATTACCACTGCACGTCTCCCACACAGGTCGGCCTATGAACTGCCTGGCTGAGTCAGTGAGGTGGTGCGTGGAAAAGTGCCCAGTGAATGTCTGCTAAGACCTGCTAAAATGTGACAATTGACTCCAGGGTATTGATTCATTCTGGACCTGACAGGTGAAACTGCAGATCTGGCATTAGTCACAACAATTAAGGCATTTGAAATGTCAAGAAATTAGAGGTCATGAGAGATCATTTCCGTGCGTGTGTCAGATGGAAATGACGACACCCTCTGACATGCTGCCGAGCCTCTGGTTGAGGGCACGGTGACAGCTCTACTGGGCACACTGCCGGAACAGCAGTCCTTCGCCGTGATGCCTCTCTTGACAGCCTTCTCTTATGGAAAAACATGACAGCAACCCCTTGATTCAGACCCTGCTGTGTCACTCAGAAGTAAACAGACAAATTATTCATCAGTGGGACTCTATTCCTCTTCAGCTGCCACTGCCCCTCCCGTCCCCTCTGATTGAACAAAGACAACAAAGTGTGCTGTGGCTAGCCAATGAAGCGCTTTGAAGCCGCTGACACACTTTAATTTGATTTCACCTTGATATTCTCATGGTGATAGGACACAAGTGTTTAAATGCTTGACTTTAATGATAAGTAACTCCCTTCATATGTATCACGTATAGGGTTCAATGTGCATTGTCTGTGATGAAAAGTGCATTAGAGACAATCACTTACTGGTGGACACATTGTTTGAGACATTTCTGCTCTTACGTACAGTAGTGCATATAACAACCCCTGAGCCGTCAGTCAAGAAACACCCTTAGGGCAATTCTTTGTTTGTACTTAAGGATTAAAATAGATCCAGATAATCTCACCCCAAACAATTTTTCAGTGGCAGTGTCATCATATGAGCAAATAACACAATTACATAAATGGTATGTTTATCTGTATCTGAATGTGCCTGTGTGGTTTCTGTGTTGTTCTGATCCACTTCTAGAATATGTCTATGTAACTTAACAGGCAGTTGCTCTTAATAAAAAACAATTTGCTGTCTGTTATCTACGGCATCTGTCAGAAGGTGAAAGGTGGAACAGCTTCATATTTGTAGTTGCCACCACTGATCTCAGGTGTCATGACTCAGCGTGATCCCACGCTGCTTAGCGGGTCAACGCAAGGCCGTGTCTGCATTCTGTCTGACAGAGCTGTTTTGTTGCTGCATTGCATGAGTGCACTGGAGGATGCTTCTGGGGGACCATCCTCCACAGAGTCACTGTCACCAGTTTGGGAACTAGGCAACAAATAGAGAGAGAGAGAGAGATGCAGCCACTCACCTCTGAAGCCTTTTGCCAAAATTGGATGCTAACAAAGTCAGACAGACAGACAGGCCAACACTATGTTATGATGGATGTTTGGTGCTTATCCAAGCAAGGCGATCGTTGCTGAGAGGGGAGATCATCCAGATGGCTTTGGCAATAAGTGTCACTTATCAGCCAAAAAGCTGGGCCTCAAGTGACTAATGAACTGCCTGTTAAGTGCTCTCCATCTCAGACTAAGATAGAGATAAGTTTCTGACATTCCTCAGAAAGGATTAGTGTTGAAGCACCTGAGCGATATTGACATGTTTTGATCATCTAGTGGAAGAACATGTTTTTGAGTTAACCTTCAACATGTCAGAGTCAAGCCCTTCCTCCCAACATATGGGCAAAAACACAAACACATAGAGACAAATCCCTCCTCCTTAAACTCTGAAAATAATTGTTGGGTGTTAAGGTTGTCTAAGACTACCAAAATGGGACATGCAACAGTGCAGTTTCCCTGGTAATAGAATCATCACAAGAAATATGGTGATGTTTTCCACATGGCCCGCTCAGCCTTTATGATCTTTGTATCAAATTTCTTTATTTGAACAGACATTGTGACCCTTATCCCCAAACCTAACCTTAAATAGCCATAATGTCAGTTGCTTATTACTTGACGGACTGCGTTGTAAAGACATACTGACTAACACTTAATGGTTGCCAAATGTGCTCAGCAACTCACATGAAACTTTCACTGCTGTGTGACAGCGCTCAACCGTGTGGACAGCGCCTTTTTTGGTGCTGTGGAAGATAGGAAGTGACCAGGGGTATTGGGGGTGACTGTTTGGCTTGCAGGTGGCCTGTCCTAATTCAGTATCACCTCCAAACTTCCCATTCTACATCTCCCACTCTGGCATGTGCTACCCAATGGGTCCCTTTGATAGTGAGTGGTGTGTACAGGCGGAGGAAAATGAGGGCTAGTCACCCAGGCAGTCAGAAGGGCGGGCGAAAGGCTGAGCGATGTGTGTTCCATTGTGCACAGTGGCATTGACGGACGTCTACAAGCTCCCCTCTGATGGTGGAAGTGGCTCCAGTCACATCAATCACTCCCACCGTGGAGTGCCCCACTTTCAGTCAAGCTCAGCGGAGCTTCTTTTTTTTTTTCTCTCACCAAAGCAAAGGAGATCTTTTGTCTATTTAAATAGAAGTTATTTTCTAATAATAGTAAATTCTTGATTCCGCCACTATTGTGTTGTTTTTTTCATCTTTACTCAGGGTCTGATTTGTGCTGGTTATCTTTCCCTTCTCAGTCACAAGCACACTTATAGCTTATAACCCATAGACCACCTTTCATCAAGGTACCCTTATCCAAATCACCATAGTCTGCTTGTGTGATTTTGTGCCTCTGTTCCATACACATGTGTGTGCCTACACGTGCTTTTTGCCTTTGTTTCAAGCATAATAACATCTGAAAGCGGGCCGGCCTGCTGCAGTCCTAGCTGGATGTCACTCCAGGTTAACGTTTGTGCAGTGGGGGCCCCTGCGCCTGGAAATGGGAATGGTTAACTGAAGCATGTTAATAGGAAAAGGCTTGTCTCTTCCATACTAACACTTGGATGACTCTGCAGGCTGAGGGGGGAAGGGGGAGCACCAAGGCTATTGGGAGGATTGGGAGTGCACCCCTTTCCCTTTACTCCCCCCCCCTTCCTCAGAGGCACGGCTGAGTTAGGATTTGCTTGCATTGTCAAGTAACGCATTGACCCATCACTTTGATGCATATTGATTGTGACAGCCGCTCTCTCTCTCTCTCTCCTTCTCCCTTCTCTCTCTCCCGCAGGCCACAGAGGCGCAGATCCAGAGCTTTGGACAGACGCCATCTCAGTTGCTTATTGAGCCACATCCTCCACGCAGCTCCGCCATGCACCTGGTGAGAGCAATGAGCATACTGGGAAAATTCCCTGCACCTCTGGTAGTGGTGTGTGTGAAGCAGTATGTGTGAACCTTTATAAGCCTGGACGGTGTGTGTTAGTGTGTCTGTGTTTGTTGGTTTGCACAATATTGAGATGAAGTCCCTGATTTCCTTCAATCCACTCTCTTGTAACAAAAGATAAATATTTCAGAAGTCTTAACCTCATGTAGGTCAAGCCCGCAATATAACAAATTTTCATAGCCAGTTGTCTGCACAGTTTTATAGCTGCTACTGCCTACTAGCAGCAGTGTGGTGTAAAGGGAAGAGTGCTCCCTACTGGCCTAGTAGCTCCCCTCTTTCTGCTGTAAGCTCCTCTTCCCTGTCTAATCCATGTAATAGCCAGCCTAGCCCTCATTATCCCCACATGGCTCCCTCTGTTTCTCTTGCTCTACAAGAAACTTTGTAAGGCAGATCCCTCTGAGACCTTTTAGTTGGGTTTTCTACTTTTGCAAAAGATGAGAATGTTTTCATCCACTTCTGTCCACTTCTGTCAAAAGCCACCAGTACTAAGAATGAAATGAGAGCTGATGTCTCAAAGTATTGTCAGTATTACTGTCTGCTTCATTGCTCGCAATCGCACTACACATGTATGTAATTTAAGCCTGGCTTGTGAAGATTGAGTTGAAATGTAGTGGGGACTGAAGCGAAAACTCATGCAATCTCTTTTTAATCCTTCTTTGTGGACCTGAATCTTTCTGATACATAAGAGTCATGTATGTACCATCTCATATGTACAGCTTACTCCATTCCAGTTTTCCATGTCTTACCCTTGTTTGACCAGTCCCTTGTCTGACTGTACTGTCCGGAGGGTACCGTGCATGAAGCTCTCCTCTGTGTCTGGACCTACTTTTTCCTCCAACCTCCACACTAATTGCCTCTTTCCATTCTTTTTCTCCCATCTTGTCATCCCTCTTCTTTTCATCTTATCCATTCACCACCTCCCTGCTACCTACCCTTCCCCTTCCTCTTCCTGCTCCTCTTTGCTGTACCCGTGCTTCTCTCCCACCATCACACCCCTCCAACCTTCTCCACACTTCGACTTTTCTCTCTTCTACTCAATAGTGTTTCCTTCCACAGAGCCCCCTCATGTTCAAGGACCAGATGCAGCAGGACGTCATCATGGTTTTGAAGTTTCCATCCAATTCTCCAGTAACTCATGTGGCCGCCAACACCCTGCCACATCTCAACATACCTGCTGTGGTCACCGTCACCTGCAGCCGCCTATTTGCTGTCAACCGTTGGCACAACACCGTCGGTGAGTGGAGCTCAACTTCCACGGCAGGTGATATGTTCAAACACACACATGCCCTTGTAAAAAAAAAAAAAAAAAAAGAAGTACGCCATGCCACATGTGATACCTACCACAGCAGTGGCCCTGTAAAATCACCTCATCACCGTCACACACACAAACATGTTCACTGCTCTTAAAAGAGCTGTAGCCAGCCAACTACGTGAGAGGCTAGCGCCTCCCAGGTAAGCTGACCATGAGTGTTTCCACATGTTCCTTTTCAGACATGTGTGAGCAACATTACCCACAGAGCCCCTCCCTGAGAATCAGCCTCACCTCAGGGTCAGAGGGCCAAAGCAATGGTTACTAGGAAATTAGGCCACAACTGCACCACATTCTCCTCACACGTCCCCATCTGTCACTGTAGAAACACACTGAGCTCAGGACCAAAGAGTCCGCTCTGTGTGGCTGCTCTGGCTGCTCCCACACTAATGAACACAGCTGCACCCTTGCCATCCTGTCGGAGAGGAGGGAAATGTGGTTTGGGTTTTCAGAATAATGAAGATAACAAGGCCTCCATATTTTCAGGCATGTTGCTGTTTTTAAACTGGCTCCAGATACTCTCTCGCATGGATAAAATGTCTCCATTCAGTTTGACACTCAACCAAAAAAATGCCCAGTAAGACAGATGGAAATCTTTCTGACGGACTTCCATCCCCTGGAAGAGATCATGAATTAACTTGGCTCCGAAAAGGGAACAGGTGTGCGTGTGTGTGTGTGTGTGTGTGTGTGTGTGTGTGAGAGAGAAAGTGTGAGGATTGTATGTGTGTATGTGTATAGTCTCAGTGATTCATTTCCTCATGTATCTCTGTTTGAATCAAGGCCTCCGCGGAGCACCAGGCTACTCTCTGGAGCAGGCCCATCACTTACCCATAGAGATGGATTCTCTGGTTGGTGAGTACACATCAATTTTTTGAATGGAAAATACAGCATCAAAGGAGCAAACAAACAAAACACACACCACTGACATTTATATCTGTTTTAGCTGGAAGGGTCCAGGATAATAACCTAGAAATTGTTCACTCATTGACATGTGTTCTGGTTTTCTGTGTCTTTTTTTTTTGTCTTGTTTGTTTTTCACAGCCAACAATGCTGGAAGCAACAAGCGTCAGATCACAGACCTAGTGGACCAGAGCATCCAAATCACCACACAGTGTTTTGTGGTGACAGCTGACAACCGCTACATCCTGGTGTGTGGCTTCTGGGACAAGAGCTTTCGTGTGTACTCCTCCGAGACAGGTAGGTTACAGTGTAAACTCTATTTCCTGTATAGGTGTGCACTGATGTGTGGAGGACTGAGCGCTATGATGAGAATAATACAGTACTGTCGCTGCTCTCTCCTGACAAGCCATGTAGAGAAAAAGGATGACTATACTACAACACAGTGGAACGTACTGATAAGTTGAAAATAATCTAATTCCCTTTCCATTGATAATAATTTGGTGGGAGAAAAAGATAATATCAGAAATACACAAGCACCGTTTAATGCATGGTTTTCAAACTTGTGGTTTAAAAGAGTCGCAGGATGAATCCAGAGGGTCAAAAGAGGATTGAAAATCTTTCAGCCTTTTCTTTATCTTGTGAAGTAGTGGATAATTTAACCTATTTAGATTTTTTTTTTAAATCATTCAAATGCAACAGATTGGGGGGTAAACTTGTGAATTCACTCCACAATAAAACTATAATTGATGAGGATTTTCAGAACAAACCCAAAAGGTTGGGAACCATTGGTTTACCTTGAAAACATGTCATTGATGTCATTACTCAGCAGGGCTTTGTTTTTTACAGTTTCAATTCAGTTTTTTACAGTTCTTACCAGCCCTTAAATCATGTGTGTACCTCTGTCATCTACAGGCAAGCTGACCCAGATCGTTTTTGGCCACTGGGATGTTGTGACATGTCTGGCCAGGTCAGAATCTTACATTGGAGGAGACTGCTACATCGTCTCAGGGTCCAGGGATGCAACCCTGCTGCTGTGGTACTGGAGTGGGCGGCACCATATTATCGGCGACAACCCCAATAACAGTGAGCATACACACACACACACACACACACAGTGTATACAGTAGCATCTCCCTACACTAGTATTTCCCCTATAGGTTTTATTATTAGTCTATTGTTTGTATTTTTAAAAGTTATATAGTACACAAGAGTCTTAGATCAAAACTGGAAAAAGATCACTGTGACGTATTATTTTGAAATGTGATTCACTGCATTGAGCTGTGCTGCTCACATGCTTCACATAGAGGACTCCAGATGTCTTGGCATTCAAGATGGTAGACACCAGTGTATGATTTCTGCTGCTCACTTCATTTAGTTGCTCATTCTCACTGATTGTCTGAGTTCAAAACAATCCATCAGGGAAGGGGAAGTGGTCGTTACGGTGGCGTATGGGCGAGGGATGCCATATATGGTAGGGAATGGAAAAACTCAAGATGAGGAAGAGATCGTGTTTTGATTTTATTTCTGCATGATGAATACATTGTGTATGTGTGTGCGTGTGTGTGGTAGAAGATCTTGTGTTTCCAATTGTCACAGATTCAAGGAGCACCAGATTAGTTGCAAGTGTTCTCTAATTAACTTCACTGAGGCTCTGACAGTTAATTAAGAATTTCAGCTTGGTTGCCTCCAATTAGCAAGGGGCAATAGCACTTGTGTTACTGCAGCAAGAAAAGAGTATTCCCCTGGTATTCACGCTGTTGGGGCTTACAATGCATCTTCAATGGACAAAAGGGAAGGAAGCTTCATCCCTCATCTCTACAAACAAAAGGCAGGATGTATTCTCACTCATTTAAATCTCTTTCAAATTCTTATTAATATCTCATCAATATATCCTGGCAGAAAATGATCAGATTGATTTAGGAATGTGCAGCACCAGATATTTGGGGCCTGGAGTTTGTGATGGAACAGAGAAGGTGCAGTGGAAAATGACTCAGGATCAGCTAAAAACTCATGACTGCTTGACACAGCCTTATTCAAATCTCTGCAGCCAATATCAGTCATGTTCAAATATAGATGGCAGGTATTTGCAAGCACCCACAGGGATAAATTTTCACTCTTGAAAAACCCAAATTAATGTCATAAAGGACACAGAGCACCAAATTCCTCTTTATTCTCTTACTTACTATCTTATTAATTGAACAATCTTTTCCAGGAGTCTCATTCTGGTGATTTCATGCCTATTATATTTTCTATAATGCTGGTTGAAGGTTGTGTGAATATGTCGCAGCAGCCTGCCGGATCACTGCTCCCTCATCTCGCAGACGTGGTGTGCCCAAGAAATTGATTTCACCCACGCCCCAAAAGGCTGCACGTGTCTCAAATGTATAATAATTAAAATAACTTCCAGCTCAATCATGGCCCTGTCTCTCAGACTCAGCCCATCACACCGGTGCAAGGGGGTATTTGCACCGGGTAATTGTGGTGGCTGAATCTGGCTTGTCCCATGGGCTCGGAGAGAGTGGGGGGTATGTGGTACAGGGTGATTGAATCTTTTGTCGGGTAGGTGAGCTGCACTAGGTCCCTTTTTCTCCCAGGAGGCTTTTTCTGACACTTGTCCTATTCAGCCCCCCTCAGCAGCAGGTTCTGGGACTGACAGCACTGGTCACGTCCTAGTCTCTAAGGGACCATGCTGCATCGATCACAGTCCAGCTAACTGACTGGACCGCTCCAGCTGCAGAGGTGATATCCCGAGCTGGAGGAGGAGATGATGGGGGGAAAGGGTAGAGGGAGTAAGAGAGGAGGAGAGAAGTCTGACACGTCCACATCATCTATCAGGACTTTACAGTCACTGAGGTGGTTAGAGAAACTTTGGTGCAACTGGCTGAAGTTTGAGTCACATGACACAACAACATATCTCCTTTACATAGGTCCCTTTACATTTAGTTTTACATGTTTACAATCACTATTGGGCAGAAAGGTGATTATTATATGTGAAAATGATATTAAATATGACATTTAAATGGTTGAAAAGCTTCCTATATGTGTCTGTTTGGTCTGGATAATTTCCATTGATTACATTAATTTTACAATTAATTCAATGAGTTCAACTCTTTGTGTGTCATTGCCAAAATGATTGATTGAATAATGAAAAGAAAAGTAACTCCCTCAGCAGCATTTAGGAAAAGGATTTACTGTTGGTGACCAGAGCATTTCAGAAAGCCTGCTGCTTTCATAGAAAGGCACCGCTCTGAAGGTTGGCTCCAGGTGTCGTGAAACTCCCTTCACTAACCTCTCCCCAGGTCGTCATCAATCATGTGACACACAGGATGAAATCAAGTGGCTGGGCTGCCATCACTGGGCATCCCCGCATTTACATGACAATCCAAAGGGACCTCCCCACCAGCAGATGTATGACACAATCACCACTCTTGTGTTCAAATTATTTTATTGCCTATTGAAGGTTTGGTGGTATTTAGGTGATGTTTTCAGAGGCAGACAATTTATTCAGTCAGTTAAACCAAGTCATTTGTTTTCAGATGGTTTGTGTCTGTCATGTTATAGGTGACTACCCGGCCCCAAGAGCAGTTCTGACGGGACATGACCAAGAAGTTGTGTGTGTGTCAGTCTGTGCAGAGCTGGGCCTGGTCATCAGCGGGGCCAAAGGTCAGTGTTCCTCTGTCTGTGTTTGATAATATTGACACTGAGGACAGAGAGAAGAGGAAGTCGGGGACACTGTTTAGTTCAGGCCTGAATATCTGTCCAGCCAAGCAATAACATAGTAGTGCTATAGACATGACACTGTCTGATTTTATAGACAGACTAACCGTGTGTGTGTGTGTGTGTGTGTGTGTGTGTGTGTGTGTGTGTGTCTCTCCGTTTTGGTTCAGCAGAGGGTCCATGTCTGGTCCACACCATCACAGGGGACCTGCTCCGGGCTCTAGAGGGGCCCGACCACTATCAGTGCCCACGGCTGATCTCAGTGTCCAGCGAGGGCCACTGCATCATCTACTACGAGAGGGGCCGCTTCTGCAACTTCAGCATTAATGGAAAGCTGCTGGCACAGATGGAGGTCAATGACTCCACAAGGGTAAGCTGACTTTTTGACACCAGTGTCCTCCATTAAAAAGATTTGGATGCATCTTTCATGTATCTGCAGTCCTCAATACTTGAGACTGAAGTAGCGGGCAACTTGTTCTGTTTAGACTGATCATATGCTGAAGGATGTTTAATAATGTTTGCCTGAACAATATGACTGATCCACTATGGTTGTGGATCAAGTACTTCACGTGGCCTGGATCGTGATATACAGTCTGTAACAATCTTTACAGGAGAAGATTAAATACATTTATACATATCAATAATAATAATACAGTCATCAATCTAATTTGTCCAAGACTTCAATTGCACCTCACTGCATCGATCTGTATACAGTCACATCTTTAACATGCTGCAGCAAGAAAGCTTTCCCTAGAGCGGACAGTAAAAGTTCAGTTAGAAGTGACATGTTGACTCTCTGACCCTCCCATAGGCAATCCTTCTGAGCAGTGACGGCCACAACCTGGTGACAGGCGGGGACAACGGCGTGGTGGAGGTGTGGCAGGCTTGTGACTTCAAGCAGCTCTACATCTACCCAGGCTGTGACGCTGGCGTCCGAGCTATGGATCTATCACACGATCAAAGGTCAGAACAGGCAGTAGTAATGCCATTGAAGGCCACTAAGAGAGAGAGTGTTAGTTTTATTGAGCCATCTAGATGAAATGTCTCCATTCACGTATACTCGTTTAATAAGGTCCCCTGACAAGGTTAATCTGGGTGATATTATCCCATATTATAGAAGGAGGTGTAGATAAAGAAATGTTTAGATAAAGAGCTGAAATAAAATTTACTGCAAGTCATAACCAATGGGTTTGTACAAACCAAGAACAAGAAGTTGAAGTGGGCTCTATTTAGCTTTATGGGATCACTGTGTGGGTTTGTGTGTTTACATACTTGACTGTTTTGACTGTATGTATGCGTGGGCTGCTGTGTGAATCCTTGTATGCTTGTGTTCATGCACATCTAACTGTTCCCACATGTCTTCAGTGCTGTACTTTATGTGTAGGTTGAGGTAAAAAGCCTTCTGTTGCCTGTGTTTCATGGTTGTCGGTGTATATTTTAGTTAGTGGAATATCCACCATCCTTTTCCTTTAAATAGACCCTGCAGTTGCCATGGAGACAAAAATTACAGGGGTATCTTCTGCAAATGCATTTATTTTGGATAAATAGTCAACACCAAGGGCACGCTGCACAAGCCTGTCGTCAGGTCGGCACCGTGTTTTTCCTCAATGTTTGTATTCTGAAGGATTCGTCAGGAGTCGTGTAGTGGGTGCCTGGATGGCGGCGGAGAGGCCACAGTGTTCGCTCTGGGGCTATAAGCCTGACGTCATCATGTGACCCTTGCAGTCAAGAGAGGTTAAAAAGTCTGAACAGTGGCGCTGCACTTCACAGCCACCGGCCAAATCCCCTCTGGTTTAAAACAGAAGCCTAATTCTTAAATAATTAAACTAAACTAAACTCTGCACTCCTGCACAACCTGGTAAGGTAAACAGAGGATGCTCAGATATAGGATGAGTGTTGACAGATTTCCATCTAGTTTAAGTGCAACTTAAGCATCACAATAATAATCACATCTGGGGCTTGAAATATGGAAGTACGAGATCCTATTTAACACGTCTTCAATTACCACTTAACAAATCATCTATATTAAATATTTTAAGAACCCCTTGATTCAGTTGTAGTCTCTTTCCTCGCTAGGTTAACATTAGGTAACACAAGTGAGCCGAACTGTGTAACACCATTTACAGAGGGGCATTCTGCTGCAGCTCTGTTCATTGTGTTGGGGCATTTAAGCCCTTGGGGTGTAGTAGTATAAGACGACCCTGTGAAATCAGCTGCTTTTCCTACATACCAGTCAGCCGTGGACACAGAGGCAGAGGGGATTCAGAAAAACCCTGGGACTCAATGGTCTATTTCAGTTGTCAGAGAAACTCAGTAATTTACTGTTGCAGCCTCCGGTGACCTGATGCGCTTGTTTCCTTCTCCACAATGGGTATTTTAACAAAATGTTCATATGCATGGGAATAATCCTACTTTTTTACTTATTCTGTTTTTTCGTCTTTTGTTTTGTGATAATGTCCAGTGAAGTTGAGATTTCATGTTACTTCTTCATGCTGTTTTTTGCTCCTCAGGACTTTGATCACAGGCATGGCCTCTGGCAGTATTGTGGCATTTAATATCGATTTCAACCGGTGGCACTACGAGCATCAAAACAGGTACTGAGGAGAGAGCGTCAGCAGCAGCAGCAGCCGAGGGCAAGTGTTGAGGGTTGCAGCAGACCACAGAGGATATCCAATGGACTACAGAACATCAGCATGGTGTAGCTATCTAAGAACAAGACGTGCTTGCACGCGTTTATCGGACCTCTTGTTCAGGTAAACTTGTTGCCATCTATCTGTTGCTGAACACATTTTCTGTTGGTTTCCACATCATACCTGAGCACCAGCATTTCCACAAACAGCTGTGTTGTTCTGGACAAAATGAGACTGAGATAAACTTAAGCTAACGCAAGTAAAACAGACTTAATGTCAGCTCTGAAGTTCCTGTTTCAAACTGTGAAAATGCAAAACAAAATGACTCCTGTTAGGAACATTTATACAACATTTGTATGACAGAAGCGTTGAGATACGTGAACACTTTTCTGGAGAAGTGAACCTGTAAATATGGACAGTGCAAAGTGTTTCTTCCCTGTAAAGGCTGAGATAAAGAACTAAATACTGTTAGACTAGTCATCATGTTAACATTTCAACCATGTGAACCATGTATAAATGTCTAAAATGTCTTCATTGCACTTCAGATATTAGTTGGTTAGTAATGTACATATATTGACCATTGTTTGCTCATTGTTAACAGTGGTCAAATGTGTGCGTGTGTGTGTGTGTGTGTAAATGCGAAAAGACAAAATGTTCATTGTTAATTTGTTGTGTTTAAATGTCTATATGGAAGAAATTCAGTGTGATCTTAGTCCTTTGTGAAGTATTTGTTTTTGATTATGTCAACAGAACGGATCAATTGTGATATTTCCATACTTACTTTAAATGCAGGACTATTTTGTTTATTAATGGCAAATAAGGTGAATGATTTACTGTAAGATCTTGAAATGGTTTAAGTGGAAGATTTGTAACAGCAGTTATCGATCTTTTGTTTTGTTGTTTGAATTTATTCCAAACACATATCCAGAGGATCAAATAATAGATTGACTGGTTGGATAGTCTCTCATGACTGTTAATGTGTTTGTGGTAAAGCTGTGAGACATTTTGTAAAAAAGGGAAAAAAAAAAAAAAAAAAAAAAAAGTGGCGGCATTTTTAAGGCATGCTACAATTGTTGGAACTGCAAAGAGTATTAATGTTACTTGTGCATCTCAGTTTTTCTGTTTGTCTATTTGTGTGCAAAATGTTTGCTCAATCGTTTTAAATCTGTGAAATCATGAACACGAGTTCATGCGGTAACAGCCTTCATTGGTAAGAACTATTGGGACAAAGGAAGGTTTTCAGCTGCGTGACAATAAGTGATCTAATGACGAACAGGCGAGTGTTCCAAAAGTGACTATGGTCTATTTTTGGTAATATGAAAGCAATTGTGTCTGCATTTAATTGCTGAAATGAGAAGTCAGTTGCTGTGAGCTGACAATTTAAAAATCAACAAAAATATGCAAATGGTTTTGATTTTGCATTCTGATTTTCTAGTGGTGCTACCAGACACCACCCTACCCAAAGCTGAGCCACTGAAGGCACTGGGTTTACTTTACTTTCCTGTGGAATCACTTACTATTGTGGGGGGGGGGAAAACAAAACAAAACAAAAAAAACATTATGCATTTTGATTTTGTGTAACATTTTAAGATGTTATGATTGTACTGCAAATTGTTTTTGCATATGTTTGGAAAAAGGTAGAATATGTTTGAAGCTTATGTGATTATATCAAAATTAATAACTAAATTCAACTGCTATCATTTTTTTGTTTTTAATAAAACTGAATAAATAAACATTTCTGGCTGAGACTTTACTCAAACACAACTGTAAATGACATCTAAAAGATTCATGTAGGTATTATTGCATCCCCATAATAAAATATGTAGAACTCTAGTTCTTTCATTTACTGAGCTCTAGCTTAGTAAGTGAAAGCTATGACTGAGAAACTGAGGGTGGAACTTCACTGAGCACTTTTGCTCATGTTTGGTTATACTGCCACCTGCTGTCTGGATTTGATGCAGTGAAGAATAGTTACCCACTAACAGAGATAAACTGCTGACCCAGATTAATTAAATCCTTTTTTATTACCAGGTTAGGTTTCTTTGCAGAGTACATTGTTGCAAGTTTGCTTTGATCTATAAGTATGTTCTTTTTACTAATGATTTGAAAAGTGTATAACTGTTTTTTTCCCCTCATTCAGGTGTTATGTTCTTACATTAATGGAATATGGATGAATATAATACAGCATTCACATTCTCCATCTGCCTCCACATTACATTAACATTCCCAGTTTTCTTTGAGTACCACTGTTAAACTGGATACAAACATTACATGTTTTTTTTTCAGATGATGAAAAACAAAAACATTCCCAAAAAGTTCCTATTACACCTTTCTTTCCTTGTGCTTTATGGTTCACACCCTTCAGATCAAAACCGTAGAAGCCCTTTAACAAAAGTGGTGGGATCTTACATTTCTGTTAAAATACTTATATACAAGTCTTAAATGAACTGTGGTGTGACTATAGTCTGCCTTAACTGAACTGCATTCACCAAGACAGCATGAACAATGACAACAGAAATGCTTTCATATCTGATCGGCGTATATCAAAGAGTAAAAGACCAGAACAACTGAGTTAGGATGCATATTGGCAGACATGCAGGTTACAGAAGTGGACATTCACATCCATGAATATTTAGTCTCTGATGAACCCATGTATGAAGTGGTCAGAGGACATACAGTACATACACTCAAGTGAGCCAGACTGATTATTTAAAAAAAGTTCAACAAAATAACTCACTGTATAAACAAATATTAAAATAATGAACTTTACTGGAAGCACTGCTGTTTACCAGCATTTAACTTGTTTCTTATTTGTGTGTGAAAAAAATACCCATGTTGCACAAGAGTTAACTGCCCCCTGGGATAGTGTGTCAGTTGGATACTAATAATACCATCGACAGATCCATTCTTACTTATTCCAGCACCGTCAAGGGCAGATTTGATACTGTGCTCATTGGGCAGTACACCTAATTGCACTTCAATCCACGTGTGCCAAGGCGAGGTTTTACACATGCACTTACTACCAGCTACACACAGCACTGAGATTCATCTGCACCACCACCAAATTACGACCACACCCTCACAGACATGTAACAAAGACACTGCTTAAATAATCACCCTCAAGCACACAGGTAAGCTTGACCATCAACAGTCGAACATAAGTGCCTTCAATTCTCTACGAGGCAAGCTACTGGGTGGCAGGACAATATTTCTCCTACACACAAAAAAAAAAAAAAAAAAAAAAAAAAAAAAAATCTGTTCAGTACAGATAAAGCTTATGGTACAATAATAGCAGCATAGCTTTTCAGTTTCTTAAGTTCTCTTAAACAGTGGCTAAGTTTTATGCACAGAACCTTCAGTACCACAGCAAAGTAACCAGGATGTTACTGTGCCACAGAAAAGGGTTACTTTTACTGTTGTTTTGTGACGGTTATTGTTAAACAATCATTTGTGTTTAAGTCAGTGTCGTAAATGATATGCACTATATGTGCATCATCATATCACAAGATCATGTAATTTAATAAGAGGCTTAAGGTTTAAACATTTCACATTTCCACCCTCAGTTAAAAAGCAAAGTGCTCCACGGTGCAGGCCGTCTTTCCTGCAGTATACAATATGAACCAGTAGAGGGCTCTAGAGTACCACAATGAACCAGTGCTCACTGTGGTGTAGAAATAAGGTTTGGTTGCTTTTTCAAAGAAAATGGAGAATATATGAAAAATCGTTGCATGCTCTTACTGTGTATTTTTTAATCCAGAGACTAACTACCTCTTTGTAAAATAAAAGGGCTGTGACAGGTACAGGTAAATATACCTGAATGTCCATGTCAGCAGGCTGAACACTGGGTTGTGCTCCATCCTCTGGGTGGGTGGAGGATGCTGTGGCCTCAGAAAGGCTGTTAAAACGGAGAGATTGGTGAACGGACAGTGTCAGCTGAACTTGGGGAGTGGTCTTCAGACTCAGAGGTGAAATCAGCATGGGGGAGGCCAGGGTTAGCACTGTGGGAGGCGCTGGCACCGATGCTGCGCAGGAAGTGGGGAGAGGACTTCACATCCTGGTGGCGTCTTCGACGGAAAACTTGCTTCTCTTTATCAAGTGGCGTGGTCTGAGAGAGGGTGACACAGCAGCAACTGTTAGGTTCTCCACAAGACCAGAGATGAGGAGTGGCATCCATCTGACCACCACGGAGGCACTTTTAGATCAGCCAATGTTAGCATGCACTTGTATCTGAAAGCTGAATTTGCCTCACAACTCCTTTAAATTCTTGTTTAACTTCATCTTGTGACACTGCAAACACGTGCAGGTCTCACCTACAGCTCCAGATAAAAATCCAGTTTTTCAGTGCGTCAGATGGACCATCAATGCATGTAGCATTAACATAAGACTTCTCTGTGCAGATTAAGTAAAAAGCAAGAAAACTACACGAGAGGCGAGAGGAAACAGCCACAGCACTAGTGAGATGAAGTAATATGATAAAGTGATGAATCCGATGAGGAAAATTAGGGCAAGGCATCAAAAGGGCTCCATTGAAGGGCAATGGGTCAACCCCTTTGGTGGGGGGGTGGGAAATGGAGACTGCCAGCACTTTGCCATTGAAGCACTTCATATTAGCACTATGCTGCGTCATACCTTATCCAGTACAATCCTGGATGCTGGTAGTGGTCCAAAGACCCTGACCTCTGGATGGTTAAGTCCTGGTCCAGCTGAGCGGAGAGAGATGAGTGCAACTCAGAGCATCACCTTCAACTCAAATAATCACTGACCTGATTAACATTAAGATGCACAACTCTACATTTCTGTTATAGCTGCTGGAAAAAAACTGGAAGAGACATGTCATGTCACTGTCAACCAGTACTCTATGAAATGTCAGAAATATTCCCATTTGGCTACTGACAACTGAGTCCTGTCCTTACCTGCAAAGTAAATAAAAAAGGCTTGATAGGGGAAATGTGGAGGAATTCAACCGATTTTAATACAGTAAATTAATACAGTGTCTCACTTCCAGAATAAGTTATTTCTGTACAAATTGTACAAATCCAGCTCAGCTTAGAAACTACTCAAAAAAATGACACTCGGGCCAACTATGTTATTTTAAAGATTTCCTGACAACAGTGCTGACAGTCCGTCTATAACAGGATGAGAGGCTGGAGCACACACAGGAAGACCTGACAGCAAGAAGCAGATGGATGAATGGATGTGCACACAGAATAAACCATAGAATTTGCCAAGTTATAAATTACAGAAAAAAGATGGCTAATGGATTTATTTGCTGCTTTGCAAAACTTAAATAAATTTCAAGTGAAACCAAAAGAATAAAGACAGAAAGTCTTTGCAGACTTTCAGGAGTTAGGCAAAGTGCATATGAGGAGGATCGATTCACATTCAAAACTACAATTTTTTCAGTTTTGAATGAGAAAAGCCAAAGCATCATTGCTGAAACTGATTTATAAAAAAGCCTAAATGTATTCTACTGATGCAGAACTGTGTGCAGTCAGTGTGGATGGGTGAAGTTCAACACTTACTGTAATGACTGACACCCCTGCTGTGGTGTTGTTGAGCCGAGGCCCGGTGTTGAAGTGCTTCTTGATCTTCCCAGCCACAGGCAGCTGGTGCTCCTTCTTTGATGCACCATCATCCTGGAAAATACAATGAACAAAGCTTCAGCAACTCCACCATCTGTATCATGCTGCATACAGTACTTAGCAGGACTTGAATGTGCACTGATGTGATTCTGGTGAAAGGAGTGAATGCTGAACTCACATTGACCCAGGGGTGATCAAGCACCTGTACAGCTGTGTATCTCTGATCCACCTCTACCTGCAGCATCCCAGTGATCAGAGCCTAAAGAAAGGCATGTTAGTGAGTCATAAGTACCCAGTCTAATAATGTAGTTTGAGACACCATAGCAACGGATCTGACAGATTCTGGTGTTTCTCACTGAGCACAGAGACGGCAGATCAGGAGAACACTTCTAGACACAAACCTTGGCAGTGTCAGACACATTGTCCCAGTATGGTGCAGGGAAATCCAGTTGGCCTCTCAAAATCTGTTCAAAGAGAGCTTCCTGATCCTCACCACCGCTGTAGAAATGACAAGTATTTTAAGTCCCACATAAATGTCTATAAAGGGATGACATAACGTGTCATTTTAACACATTTAAACAGACTGACGTAGTTAAAACAAAACAAAAGTAAGCCACCTGATGCAGGAGCACATACCCACGGAAAGGAGGAAAGCCACACAACAATATGTAAGTGATGACACCAGCTGCCCAAATGTCAACCTTTAGGCCATATCTGGAATTGAAGGGGAAGATATCAAACAAACAAGTAATTAGCAACAGTAAAGAATCACTGTAGCAGCTGCTAATTGAGTTTATGAACATTGTTCTTCCACCAAATGCCCCAATATTCAGGTTTCTGATGATGTATTTCCCCTGACTCACCCTGTTTCAGCGACAATTTCTGGTGCTACATAGGTGGGTGTGCCACACACAGTGTAGAGAGGCCCATTAACGACGGTCGCCAAGCCAAAGTCCCCTAGTTTCAAAGATTTACTGCCATCGTGATGCTCATACACCTGTATAATACACACAATAAGGAATAGTGAGAAAAAGGTCAACAGAAAATATTTTTTTACTGTGGTAAAGATTCTATTTATAAGTTAGATTAATTAATTAATTAACATGGTGTTCAAACTCATCAGCGATATAAAAGGAAAAATACACTGCAAATACAAATAGTTTTTATAGAATAAAATTTTTATCATCATTTGAATATTATATTACAAATAGCAGCATTAAATCAAAAAAAAATCTGTGCTGTCATGAATGTCCTGTATTTATTCAGTCTTCTGCTTCTAAAACTACAGCTTAGTTAAGATTTAGAGCTGACTTTACATGTGGGATGTGTTGTGTACAATTTCTAATGAATTAATTTACTTGTCCTATGCATGTTTCATGCCTTAATGTTGGTAATTGTAAGTGCAAACTTGTATATATGAACTTTGGAGAAAAGTAACAAGGTGAAGGGGCAAGAGGATTAATACAGTACATGGATCTAAGAGGAGTGAAGGTCCACTCACTGTCAGTAAAGAATCTTTGCAGTCTCGTACTTACCAACAGGTTTTCAGGTTTTATGTCTCTGTGGACAATATTGAGGCTGTGCAGGTACTTGATGGCACTTGCCAGATTGAAGAGCATACAGCTGGCATCTCGTTCTGTGTATTTGTTAGAGGATGTGATTGCATCAAAGAGATCACCTCCCTGGAGCAAAAAAATATTTGAGCTGTGAAAGAGTACCATTTGATAGTTTGTTGCTATTTTAACATTAATATTATAGGAAATCAAGAAAAGTTAAATTAAAAAAAAAAAAGACAAATACAAACAAAAAATATGGACATGGTAAAAAAAAGCCAAAACAGGCCACAATAAGCCCTAAAATAAAACTTGGAGCAATGACATTTGAGCTTGAGATTCCTTTGCAAGATTCAACCAATGTGTAATACCTTCACCAACTCCATTACAAGATAGAGCTCACTATGGGTGTCCATTTCTTCAATTAAAAGTACGATGTTGGGATGTTTCACACGTCGAAGGATTGACACTTCACTCTGGATCATTTGCTCCTGGGTAATAAAGGAAATATGTTAATACTGTCTGGTAAAAAGAACACACACACACACACACACACACACACACACACACACACACACACACACACACACACACACACACACACACACACACACACAAATAAAATGAAGACTAAATTAAGATTATAGTCCCAGAGGAGAGAACACCATCGACTGACCAATGAAGAAAATCACTGGTTAGGGTTAGGCAAACAATGAATTAGTCCACACATGTGTGATAGATGAAGACGACAGATGTGGAAACGGGCCCACCTTTCCCCTGCATTTGTCTTTGCTGATGATCTTCAGGGCGTACTCTCTTCCAGTGGATTTCTCCACACACTCCCGGACCACAGCAAAGTTTCCGTCCCCGAGGGTTCTCCCCACTTTGTACCTCTCTGCTATAGGAGCAGGGACTGAGGAGTAGTCATCCATAGGCTCAACTGTGGAGCAATACCAGAGAAGACCTGTAATGAAAAGGTACATTGTAAATAAACACAGTATACAAAGTGTTATTTCATTATATTTACGTGTTATTCAATTCCTCACCTTCACCGCCAGGCCCATCTCCTTCATCCATCGAGCTGCAAACCTTGGTAGAAGCTAAAGAGAGTGAGGAGCCACTGTGCTGAGAGCCCTGGAAGGACAGACAACTATTGAGTTAGAATGAAAGACGCTGATGTACTCGTCTCACACAAACTTCAGAGAAGGCAAAGCTTGTAAAAATGTGATTACAGGCATCTTATACAAAGCCTATTTGTTCCACTCGACAGCCTTGAGCATGCAGTTTGAGATTAGATAAAAATAAATCATGCGTGGTGAAACATTACACTAACCTTTTCACCAGCATTAAGACTAGCATATGGTTCAAAAAGGGACAGAGAGAGAGAAAGTAATATCCTCCACCACAGCCACAATGCCAAACCCAGCCAGCGTTATGATTAATTAATGATGGCGTCGCTGATAACCGGTGTTCACTCCATAGACTGTGCTATGCAGTCTCAGAACTTGTTTGTTCTCCCCAGATCTTTGATAATCACAGTAAAAATCTGCTGCTGCAGTACAACATTTCATTCAAAACCTAGCTCTAAGACTTCAACTCAGACTGTCCGTGTACATGTATAATGATGTTTTTTTTCCCCTGAACTCAGAGATGTTGTATATAAGCTAATATTTACATCTGCACACCTGTGATCACTCATGCCATCTTTTCAGGATCTCTCAGGTCTCTCACCTCGAGCAGAGTGTCCACTCATATTATTGATAAACAAAAACAATCAGGACAGTGATGTATAGCCAGGGGAGGCTTACAGATCTCACCAGGTAACAGTCTGATGGTTATTAAATTTATTCCCATCAATAAACTACGTTTAGGTTTAATTCCATATCAATATAATACTAGTAAATAATATTAATTGATGAAATGAATGGTTAAACTATTTAATAAAGCCTCTCAAAAGGTATGATATGAATTTAAGAACTTATTTATAGGGACATCGATTTTTATTACCTGTCGTCTTCGGAGGCTTGCTGGACTAGTTGGAGAGGGGCTTGGAGACTTTCCAGATCGAGGTGTGGACAGCTGACTGCCTGCAGTACCATTAGCTGTCGGTACAGTAGAAATTGACACATACAATCAGCATCATGATGAAGTAGAAGAAATTTAATAGATTTTCATACACAGTGTATATGTATACATATGATCCTATCAGAAAATATAGTCAAATTTTACAACAAATAAATACATTAATCTCTCTTTCTTTTGGTCAAGACACATCATATACACACTTGTAGTTCAATCTTTCTGAGAACATTAACTGACATAATGCTTTCCCTATACATAACAGCTTGTTACAGCTCGTCAGAAACTCAATAAATTTCCCCACTTTCCAAAAATGTCCTCAAAGTCTAAAATGCAAACTTGACCTTGGGAAGATACAAGTACATATATACACACTTACCAGAGCCAGTGGATGAGGGAGATTTGCTTCTGCGGGACATCCCACCACTTCTGGGGGAAGAGCGACCATGCACGGAGGGGAGTCGGCCATATGATGCAGACTTTGCCACCCTGCATTCTGTAAAGAAAGAAAAAGAATTAAATGTACCTTACTGCTGAAACATTGTTGCTCCTCCACTTGATACCAAAACTATAAAACTAGGTCATATCATCTTTGTTCAATGTGAAGCAAATCAGTATTCCAGTCTGAATTACATGCTGCCCTTAAACGTAACCCCACCCTGCTCCACAGCTGCTCTTTGTAAATGGAAAGCTGTTGAAAACAGTCCCACTCATTTTGATAAAGTTGACCAATACAATTTTCATATAAAAATTGTTCAAAGTTGAAAGTGTAAAAAGAGGCAACATCACATATAATATTAGTGCCTCTAATAAAAGTAGCAGTATCAGCAGGAGAAAGAATATATGTGGGAGCACTAACTTGCAAACAGCACAGAAGTTCCACGTGTTTGGCATATTTAGAATTTATTTGGGCTACAATTGAGGATGATTTACTGTAAACATCTTTACAGCCAATGACATGCCACAGTAGGTGGCAACACAAACAACAAACAAAAAACCCTGGGAATGCAAATCCTTTGCTCTCCCCACTTAAATAAATGAATGTACACTCACCACTTTCATCCAGGTTGAAGTCATCCTGATAGCGGAACTTCTCTGGGCCACAGGCAAAGAATATATCATCTTCCCCAAAAAAGTCCTGAAGGCAGGTGACCTGTTAAAGGTGGAGAGGTTTCTGTCAGTTATAGTACAAAGATGAGTTTGATATGTAATCTGTGCTCTGCCTAGTGATGATGTACATAATATTAATTCCAAGGAGTACAGTTACAATAACAACAAGAAAGCAACACAAGTGCAGGTATTATTTTTCAATGAGTGCACAGACCTGCACTTTCTGACTGCTGCTGCAGCACAGTTTTGGACTGTTTTCAGACTTTAATGGAACATCACACAAGATGTTAGTGTGGGAAGGCAGGGCCGTAAACCCATAGAAACACTTCAGAGAGACTTTTCAGACTGCAGATTATTATGGCAACAATAACATTCATATAAAATACTGAATGAAATGTGGCAGCACACATGCTACAACTATTTGGGCTATTGATAAGATGATGAGTGTCATATTTGTGAATTTAGAAAGATATAATACAAATGGCTATATAATTTAGAGCAACTATGGTATACAAAATACTGAATACTCTCAGTCAGATGCATTTGAAGTAACTAATCAACAAATTACTAACGTAGTACAACCATGACTCATCATATTTGGCTAAAACTCAAATCTAAAATTATATAAATCTAAGTACAGCTATACAGATTGGCTGCATTTAGGCCAACTCAATGCAAGAGAAGGAGATAAAAACAAAAGAAATACACTGGATTAAAAAGAGTTGCATTTCAGCAGATGAAATTGCATATTCAAAGTGCCAAAGTACAAAGGGAAAATTAATGCTACTGTGTGTACAGCATGTGAATAATGGAATTAACATTTCTTTCTACTGGTGTATCAGCCCCGCTACAGATGAAAATTTCTCTAGGGTAACAACTAAGAAAGGACAAGCTCCTTTTAAACCTGGATTTTATTCAGTACAGTTTGTGACAATAGCGTCTTCTGGTCATTAAATTCTTTCCATCCCTGTGGGAGATTAAGTTCATTGTTCTATATTGTCCAGGGGAATTCAATACAAAATCCATTTTAAACATGTTTTTAACACCATCACCTATTAAGGAACACAGGTCAGCATGTACTTCCTCAAATGGAAGCATGTTCACAATTTACTAGATCTTTTAGCCCAAATCTGTTGTGAGAAATATGAAGTGTTAAAAGTATTATAACCAAAATCTACAATAGAAGCCTAAAATCTGAAACTGTTACATGGTAAGAGGTTCAATGTTACCTTCAGCCAGAGAATAACTTTAATGGTAAAGAACTTTCATTAAAATAACATGGTCGCCACATGTTCTTTCATCTCAATAACAACAGAAATGTAAATGATAATTTTTGCTTCTCTGGATAAAGAAAGTGGATGACTCAGTTGATGTATCTGCTACTCTCATTAATACAGAAGCCCATCTCTGTGGATGCTGTGTCATAAATAAATGAAGAAGCTGATGGAGTCCTGACCTTCTCCTCAAAAGGCTTATTGACGTGCTTAACTACAGCAGTGTGCCCACAAATGTTGCTTCTCTTTTCATTTCCTCTACAGAGAGGTGAACTCAGCAAAAATGTGATTCCATACTGATATTATGTGGACATTTGTTTTGTTTTGGGTTTGCTGTTAAGATAGATGTGACACACTATAAATCATAGGTCATTTTTTTTATTTATAGGAAATTTGAAGAGCTAAATGTTGCTATTGATTAAAAAAAAATAAAACAATGCACTAATGGTCATCTAAAACCTTGGGGTGGGGGGGTGGGGGGGGGTTGTGTTTTAATAAATGTAGATGAAAACAATATTGTTTAGAAAACCAAAATCTGGGAAAAAAGCAAGACTGCCAATAGCAACCATCTAATATGTATATACATTATTAATTGTCTCATTAAAAACCATGCAGAGCTCAGCAGGAGTTTAATAAGATAGCTCAGTGCTAAGACATGGGGAAAATGCCAGACAAGGAAGTCAACAGTCTATGAACCCCTTAGCCTACTAACCATACGAGATGTGGCTTTTAAATAATGGACTTATGTAAATCGAACCACAATCATAATAATAAACAGACTTTACAAAGTGCTTTACAACAAAACCAGGTGATGCAAAAAAATAAGATCCAAAAAAATGAAAGATAAAATAATTTAAATTAATTTTAATTAATTTAGTTACAATATCAACATTTAAGAAAAAGTTGCATGAAAAGACTGTATTTTAAGGGGAGGTTTAAACAGAGGACAACAAATTTGCCTATCTGAGATCCTGGGGTTGTGAATTGAGCTGAACTGAGGGGCCTAAACAGCAAAGGTTTGGCCACCTTCAATCATGAGTCGAGCTTTTGAGTCACAGGGAACCAGTGAAGGGAAATATGGTAATATGGTCTTCTTCTATCTTAGTAGGTGTTAAATGGCCGATAGTTGTGTTTTGAATTAATTGCAGTCTTAAGATGTTTCACTTTGGATGTTTGCAGTCAGTGTGTCAGGTCTAGAAAAGATAAAAACATGGATGACCTTTTCTAGGTCTGCAGAGAAAAGAAATCCATGATGTTGGTTAGTTGTCTCAATTAGGTTGCATCACTTTGGTCACCTGACCATTGACAGAAAGATTTCTGTCAGTGAAAAATAACCTAGGTTTTGGGCCTTTTCACAATTTTTTGATATGGCATCCAGACTAGAGGATAGCTTGGTGATGCTACTTCTACTGGGGTAGGAGGGTTATTATAGTCGCTTCTGCAATCATTTGAAATTATGTTATAGCCACACCTAGTAAATGTTGAAGAAATATACATATTTTAAGTGTCAGTAATTGAGAATACATTATATGTGGTTTCAATCTTTGTTCAAAACATTGAAATGTTGGATTATCCAGCAAACAGAAGGACTGTTTTCAGTAACCTGCAGCAAAAGCAGCTCCAACAGCCAAAAGCCATGAAATCTTAAAATAAACATTGAGCACTGAGGGGGGCTTAACATGGCCCTTTTCTCTGCTGACGCCCCAGTCTGATGGCCCCTGCCCCCAACCCCTCCCCCCAAAACAGTGTGAGATCCCAGAGGGAGGAGAGGTGCACAACCGTTGCCAAGGAGACCAGACAGACTCACAGCTGAGTTTGAGATGATGAGAAGGACACAGCTACTTTAAGATCCACTGTCAGATCATATCTGAAGCACTGAAGAGTACAAACTGCAGACAATACAATGTCATCATCAGACTAGGGAAAGATGGAAGATGAAGATGGAATAACATAAAGCAGTTTGTCACTATGACATTGTGGGTCCATTGTTCGGACCTTTTGTGGATGTCACCACTATAACTCCCACTGTGCAAAAGTTTAAGTAAAACTAAAAAATAAGTCAACCTGACGTGACAGAGGTGACGTCATTCCACAATAGGCTCATGGCATCATATTATATATATATAAATAATATGATGCCAATCAATTGTGCACATCCTATTAAACAATATTGACTAATTTAAGAGTGCCAAAATGTGGTTTGCTTCATGGAAGATCTTAACTCAAATATGGCTCACTGATTTAATTAGAGCCATTCCTTTACTTTTTAAAATATTCATATTGAATACAAAGAAAAGAAACTTCAGCATAACTAGGGCAATCATGAATGTGTTGCTTTATATTGATTACTTGTGCCTGCTGGCTCTGTGACACAGCAGCTCCATCAGGCCTACCATCCCCCTAACACACACACACACGCACCTTATGGTCCTGGAGCATCCTGTGCAAATATTGATTGTCAGGATTTTATTTGTGATTTCTGCCTTGCTCCTGAAATTCATTACAAAGAAAACACAATGGGAGATGTCTATGCTATAGAAGCTAATCAATCTGAGCCATGGTAAAGACCATAGATTACACAAAAGACACAAATGAGATGGAGCAGGTGGCGCTCTCCAGGGTGCTGAATCTCCCCTTTGAAGTGGAAGACTGAACACAGCATCCAGTCACACAACTTGCCAGAGAGAAACATGACTCATCTTCACATGTAATTTTCAACTTGTTCTAGTTGCATTTTGCAGTAGCCCTTATGTTCTTGAGAGCATGTATTAGTAATTCATTTTCAGGAATCAAGGGTTGTTTTTCATATCTTACTGAGTGTGTGCACGATCAGAAGAATGACCAGGAGAGTGAAGAGGGTGTAAAACAGTGTATTTATAGATATACACAGGATCCAAGATTCAAATTAGGTCTGCTGTAAAAATCTGTTACATAACTGCAGTTGCAAAGACAAATGTGAGTAATAGCTGCCTTAAGTGCTGGTCAGCACAAACCATAATGTAGAAATCCATGGAAACACACCACAACCCAAGCACACCCTAAAAACACATGCCATCACATGCATCCAGATGCTTCTAACACTCCTAATGATAACGTCCTCGTCTCAAGTTACTATATTTAGCCCTTCATAGTTGTATCAATGACTTTCACAACCACAAAATACAATTTCCAGTAATTTCAGCTTCAGCTTCAGCTTGTTTGCTGATGTGACAAGTATGCATTACTGTGTGGTTAAAGAATATCCTGCAATATGTTAACTCAAGTATAACACCAACTTTAGCTCAATCATAATTAGCAGCCTCTCAGTACAAAGAAGATAACAGAGAAAATGTCTTCTCTATACCACATGCAGTGGGACGCTGAGCAAAGCACTGCTTTGTCTACAACAGCCAAGTCACAGCAGTATGTGAGAGGAAAGCCAGGCAGCTTCCCCATTTTACTTCATCCTTCCTTCTCCCCTTTACTCTTACAGTGAGGTTTAAAAATGGCAGGGTTTAAGAATGATAGTCTGTGAAGACCAAAAAAATAGCTAACAACAATTTTAATAATAGTATACATTTAAAGAATATTGCACTGTTACAGCCATAGCAGAAGACATTTCATCTTTCTATCTATGAATACCACCTCAGCACTCTGCTGAGGTGGTATTCATAGATGAAAAAAAAGAGATTCATTGTGGTCACATACAGACCAAACCAAGAAATGGCAAAAATCAAGGTCAACATGAGGAAATAACTGGAAAACGTAAGTTAGGTTCTGCTCTCTGGCACACAGCACACCATAAATCTCAAGAACTTCCACTCTGCATCTAATTTTGAAAGCAAATGTGATGTTTTTTACAACTACTGATGCATAATTTTAGTATGGTGGATTAAGCCTTTCATGCATTGATGTCAAGCCAGGCTGTGTCCTCGGGTGGCTGTTGACATCTATTTCAACAAGAAGTGTTGGACCCTGCTGATACGGAGATGTTAGTGGTGTGTATAATACAATTACAGCTCAGAGCCACATCCATTACAGTGGGGATTGGAATGCCATGGGCCAGGTCTCCTCAATCATGCAAACACTCTGCTCCATCCTGTACATAACAGCATGATCACACCAGGCCATGGCATGCTTCCTTGCCTTAAAAGGGTCTCATCCAGAGGGTGCCTCCGTTTATAACTTTCTCTTCACTACTTTCAGAGTGGATAATATTTTATTAATAATTATCTGAGGTTTATAAAGTGCAGCCAATGGCTGTTAACTTGGTTGTGTCCATTTGGCCAAGTTAAACCTAACTGTCATAGCAGCGCACCATTACAGAGTGACTCAGCAGTAGGGAGGGTTCACAGCCATCAAGCAGAAACACCCGCTGAGCAGATCGACTAATAGAATAATGAATCATGTGTCAAAAATAAATGCAAATAAACAAGGAATCCCAAAAATAATCTTCATTACTTTTACAGAAGAAGAATGAAGGACAGAGCAACTGAATGAGAACATCATC
Organism: Rachycentron canadum; assembly: GCA_038496675.1. Lineage (NCBI taxonomy): Eukaryota > Metazoa > Chordata > Actinopteri > Carangiformes > Rachycentridae > Rachycentron > Rachycentron canadum. Next base: position 1,579,408 of record CM076657.1, on the reverse strand, counting down.
AACAACATTAATATCTTGTTAAAATTACAGTAAATTCACTGACACAAGAAACACATAAAACAGTCATACCAATTAAAAGATATATAGACTAAATATGGTGTTTGGTCATTTTACTGACTGCATATGAATGTGTGCATGTAACTCGCTTGAATTAATTGTTTCAACAGTCAGCCAATGTCACTATCCCAGGAGCAAATGCACAAGCAGGTCATTTACCAAAGGTTAAACACCCATGAAACCAGTGCGTTTGATGCCAGTGGATGCTCATTTGGCCATCTGGAAGCACAACATGATATGAAGAACAAAAAGCACAGAATAGAGCACAGAGCTGAACTACCAAGCACATAATACAGCAACTCATTATTAGGAGGTGAAGAGCTCAACAAATAAACAAATATTTCACTCACATGGTGAACAGGATTGACATTACTCTTGATCTACTGCAATGCCATGTTCATAATGCTTCACTAAACAATCTCTATTCCAAAAATTGAGATGGTTTGTGAAAGCAGATTTGTTTATTGGGTCTAAATATACCCAACTGTTCTCTTTAGACACCACTGAAGAATCTCATCCTGGGATTAAACAGAGCCATGTGCTCCATCTTGCTGCCATGTGTATAATAAGGCGCTGCATCTATGAGCCCTCTCACACTACACCTACAGTCCTGACATCACTACTGCACTGCTCTGCCGCAGAGGCTGTTCCTTAGCAACCAGCTCAGGAAACCATGTCACCATAGAAACCATGAGAGGAAAAGAAACCTCATATTTTCTGATAAGGAAACTAATATGGTGTCCAGGTAATAGAGTTTCTGGGTAGGTTCAGTTAAAGAGCTGATTATTTTGGTGGGATGATTCGTGAGCATTGTCTATTCATATAACCCACCAATGGCTACAATATTGACAATAATGTTAATTAAAATGATACATAGCTGCAGCGTGGTGGGCAATAAGCCAGTTGTAAAAAGTTTAATTTAAATTAAGAGATAATAATGGAAATATGAGTAATGTCCATAGAGTTAATTCCAATGCCCATTTGTCTGGTACAAACTCACTAAGTGAATATCCATTTAATAGTGTGTCACAGTTGGTAGGAATATGAGATGGAGTCCTAGAAACCTATTTCTTGTAATACATTTAGCAAATACTCCCAGTTGACTTTGAACCTTCTGGGCTGTCTCTCTCTTTGGGTGAGAAGCAATTCTCAGAGACATGAATACAGAACCGAACAAACCACCTTTAGTGTCAAAAGCAAAGTTTGCTTTCTTCTAAACTCTCAGATTTCCCCACAACAACTCAGCTTGCTTTGACTGCAAATGTGTACTAAGTCTGCCTATTGCACAATGTGCTGTGCTCAACTCCCTGCATGAGAGACAATACCACAATTGGAAAAAAAGAACGAGGAACTAATTTTTAAACCAACATACGTATCAAGGTAGTGCGCCTATCAGCGAAGATTACACCAGTCTCCTTCACTTCTATCCAGCAGAAGCATCCTTCCATCTTCCCCACTTGTGAGCAATTAATGCAGTAGTGGTGGAGAAAAGGACCTCTCAGGTATAGAGCACTTAAGTTTGTCATGACTGCTTTGTTGTATGACTTTTACATGTAAATATTTAGTCTCAGTGCTTTAGTTGAAAATAAGCATACTGGAAATGAGTTACCCTGCCATAAAATCTATGGCAATGAGGTAGTTTGTTTCATAAATACAAATTAATGTGAGGTACAAATGTCCAAACAGCTCCATCAACTGCAAGCACAACCAGCAGCGTTATTACATCAGATTTAACTGAATATAGACAGAGAAGTTCATCAGGTAACTTATACCACTTTAATTGGATGTTTTCCACCACTTGTGCTCTGGGTGGCACAGCTGTGTGTACTATGCAGCTGGTATGATGCATGTGTAATGCTTCCTCTGTGAGTATGGGCAGCACTAAAAACTCAAGGGTGCACAGATGAGCAAACGTTAATGTGACTTTGCAAAATTATTCAATCAATAGATATACAGATCATTTCAGATTCTTATGCATGCAACAACTTATAACTAAAAACTTAGTGTACTGTTGCATTATGCACATACCTATCTGTCAGCACACTCACCATGATGTATTGCATTCTTATTTTCTTAAAGTTTAAGGTTGTTTTCCATTTATAGAAATTGTTGTTGAAAAAGATTTATTGGTTTTAATTTGGACTCTATTGCGTTGATGTTCTATTTGTAGCACACTTTGAAATATTTTTGTAAATATTACAAAACCAAAAAATGATTTAACAGAACAATAACTTAACACTTACCATCTTGCCGTCAACAGTAAAAATCCTTTTGACAACTCCAGAATCCAGCTTAATGGCATCTGTGATGTCAGTCATGACTTGCTCAAAGGAGTGTGCCGTCTTCTTGTTGAGCAAGATCCGGACAGCCTTGCGAGGCTTTACTCCACTGCGGACAATGGTAACCAGTTTGGGCCTAATGAAGTCCTTGCTCTCTCTAGTTTCTGAGCCTCCAGCCTTGGCACTACCAAGGGAAGAAGGGTCACGGATGGACACAGCAGTCCTAGCACCGACCGCCCAGTTGGGATTTACATTCTTTGTGTATTCCAGCTTCTTGTAGGGCTCTATGGATGCACAAACATAGCTCTCTCCTGCAGAAAATCAACACACATTAACAAATTTTTTTACATGCTCACAAACAAAAACTAAGACACACATGGAAGATCAAAGCAAAGCACTTCTGCTTTACAACACTAAGGAGTTCACGCATTTTGTTTTGACCTGCACTGCTGTTGATCTTGGTGGTGTTTGTGGCCTACCTGCTCTCACATATCTCAATATAAACTAAATCTGGGGCAAACATTCAGGAACACTGCTCACCTTCCACCAGCTGGTCCATACTGCTGATCTTTGTCATCCCATCAATGGTATATATGGTCCGCACCCCTTGAGGCAAGTTGACATTATCTGACAGACACCTTGTGAGGTCAGCCAGAAGTGCTTCTAGAGACCTAAATCTCTCCTGAGAAATGGCATAAACAATTCCTTTGAAGTAGCGGTCCCCATTGCGGTAGAAGCGAATCTTCTTGGCCTTCTTTTCTGAGCTCAGCGCTTGCAGCGTCCTGGTTCTGTACAGGCTGCAGTGAGCACTGTGAGTGGGACTGGGGAGCCCATTCCCCCTCGAACCTCTTCGGGTGTATCTCTGAGCCTTGTCCCGCTCATCAAAGTGCTCCAGCTCCATGACTGTACAGTGATATTATACTCTAAATAATACAAAGAGAATACTTAACATGTGATTAAACTCTTTAACATGAAACTACATAATACATCAAAGCAATTGGGCTCAATGTCAGTATAGATGCTTACACTCCTGATACAAGCTTTGAGGCTGCTACTGCCGTTAATACACACATTAGGAAGTAACACGTCACACCCATTTCATGCTGGTGTGTCTAAATTCAATCAATCTAGCAATGAAAGCCAGAGACATTTGCAGTGGCTCATCAACAGGAAAACCTGTTTAGGTGTCCTAGCCGACAGCCTATTGCAACAGACAAAAATAAAAACAATATAAAAAGGAAAACAGGATAGATCATGGATTTTCTTGTTTTGGTGCAATCTCTTACCTTTGAGGTGAGGACAGATGCAATCAAACGTGTCTGCAAGCAAAACTTGTCTCAATGAATCATTTATTCATTTGATGCCTTGCTTGAACCATGCGTCCCTTTGTTGCCCGTGTGATGGTGCTCCGTCTGCCGCCTGCCGTGTGTCTACGCTGCTGTGTGCTCACATGTAGAGAGGAGGGCTGTAGCCGGTGTCCTCCACCCTCCCCTACTCCTCTACCATTGCAGTGATTTACACCGGACCGCTCGGGTGTCAGCGCTGCTCGTGCACGTGGCTGAAAGAGCGCGCATCGGCACGCACACGCAGAAACCTCTGTCTGCATGTTAGTGTGACGCGCCTCCACGTTCAGGTTGACCTACATGACTTGAGATATTTATTAAATTAATTTTATGAACGGGGCTGGCAGAAATAACTAGTTAAGGCTTGTTACAGCGGTGACGAGGGTTATTTAAACAACTGCACAGTAAAAGACCAAAGACTACAAAACTATGAAAATATTATTAACTAGCGAAAAAAAAAAAAATTTGCATCCAAACCCCAAATGTGTTTATAATGTTTATATTCAGGAGTCCTACCAGTGTTGCAGCTTTCCGCGTTTCACATTTCCCAGCTCCACCCGAAAAAAACAGTAAAATGCTGCTGATTCGGTTTTGGATGGGTATTAACAATCTAACTTACCAGTTTCAAGGATAATGTATAGCACTGAGTGCAGCGGGGCACTGTTTATTTCCGGTTGTGTGTCTTAGATAGTAGGTGTAAAATAGTCGCAGCCAAGGTGACGCAGCAGGACACATGTCTGCTGTGTGTGTGTGTGTGTGTGTGTGTGTTGAGGCCAGCGCGCACAGGTGTAGGTGATATAATTAATTGGTGCAGTCACACGCTTCAAAACGGCAGCTAATGAATTACACAAACCACAGATGACCACCTAATGGGTAATTTGCACGTGTTTTTGTATCAAGCTCTTCGCAGAGGGGTGTCATTATTTTAAAAGCCTACACCTTGGATGGACAATTGATCTGGGAGCAGGTCTGGGCCACATTCCAACCAGCTTGACTTTAGCTGTCAGCAAGTTGAATTTGTTCAATCTAATGCAAACAATTAGTCTATTATAGGGCACTTGTCCAGTTGGCCTGCTGAAGGTATGACTTACTTGTCCTCAAAGTATGAGGTTCTTTTAAAGAAGTCAGTTTGCTGATGAGACTTGTCTTAAAATAAGACTAAACTAAAAGGTCTTGGAAAAAATTACCTGTTGAAAAGTTGACTTTTCTTTAAGAGCTATGAGAACATCAATCTGTCTGTGGCTTTCCTCCTCAGACGACGTGTAGATATACACTGTAAATATTTAACATGGACCTTTACTGTAGCAGCTTTTAAGGTTAGCCAAAGTATAAGAGTAGAGTTTTGCTGTTTCTTCTTAGACTAAATTGGGGTAATAAAACCAAGGAACACTAACTTTTTTTTATTATGTAAATCAACTGTTTTGAATATAAAACAGTATGTGCATATGGGCATTGTGATCATTCAGGGATGTGTCTCTTCTAAGGCTGAAGGATGATCTTTAAGATGATCCTACATGAGGGAAGTGCTGCCCCTCTTCTGAAAAAACACGTGAGCTCCGGACGTCACTTCATTCTCACAAGGAACAAAAACGGAGGTTGGGCCTGTCAATTCCAGATCATGTTATCAAAGAAGTTGAATGGTGTTTTGTGTGTGTAAATTGATTAGTGGTGGTGGCCCTGCATCAACAATAACTTGTTCACTCAAGTTTCTTGTACACATTCTCACAGGGTTCAAATCAGAACAGTTCATCAACGCTTGTGTGGTCTGTTGCCCTTTGTCAGCTGTAAGTCAGACACAGCAACCACATTTGAGCTCACTGCAAGGTACATGTGCTACCTAATGGAGACTCTGCCTCCAGACGTTTTGCCAAAAGTAGGTCGACTGCATCCTTTTAGCAGTATGGACAGCCACAATTTGGCTTTCATGATTTAATATCCTGTTTTCCACAGGTTAATAAAGCAATGGAAGAAGTGAGCAGCTTGCAGATGAACACACAGAGACCACAGAAAAAACGGTAGAAACTATCAGACGTAGCGATTGCCATGTTTCAAAGATGAGTTAATCTTTGGAAACATTTTAAACAGCAATGCAAATATTCATTTTTTGCACAGAAGAACAATCAGGCTAAAGCGAAACACCTCACGAAGAGCAAAGCCTTCAGCTAAGAAGTCAACTGAGGGTATGATTATTTGCTTATTTGTATTATTATTATTGTATTATTTGTATTTGTATGAAGCGCACTGTTTGAGAATCTGTTTTGTGTTTTCAGATCATGTCTCATGGAGATACACTCAGGAGAATTATTATAAACAAGAAGATCTGCCATTTATTGCAATAACTGATCCTCTGAAAATGGATCAAATGCTCCCTACAGCAGAAGGCCTGACCACAATGCATGCCCCGCCAACACTGCTGGACAAATCAGCTGTTCCCCGGGGACAAATGCTGCCAGTGTGCCAGGATCAATCTCTCTCTGCCTCGTTTCAATCTGTGGAAAATAACTGGATGAACCCAACCCCTGCATTTATGAACCCTACTTCATGCAACTTCACATCAGCAATGACCAGCTGCTCTTTACCGATGGGACCGGACCCATCTTCAAATTATGTGTTATGGGATGTTCCTCATGTCTTGGCGGACCCTGCAGCTCTTTCATCAATGGATTTTGGCCCAGGCTGCAGCCCCCCTGAGCAGCCTATTGTGACAAATTTAACATCACCCCCAGGAGAACAAAGCCATATTGCTACAGCCCCGGTTGGCCCACCTGACAGTATTTCAGTGTTAGAGTTTACAAACCAACCACTTGTCCCAGTGTCTGTAGTTCAAAGTGCAAATTCAATACCTGAGAATGGAAATCAGCTAGTGTTAGATGATCTGTGTGATCCAAGACTCTTCCGGGAGAGTGACCTCCATAGTAATCCCTTGACAGACAGTCCACAGGATGTGGTCACTCCCTTTTGGCTGGATTTGCTATTGAATAACAATCATTTAAGCTTCCCTGATACTAATCTTGTAAACATTACTCCTTCACCTTACACAGGGTCCAACTAACTATATGGCTGGAGATGTCCCTAATTATATGCTTAATGTATGAAAGCATATTTGCAGCTTTGGCCATTTGTTGGAGCTCAGTGAGAATTACAGTGGAGTCTGTATGCTGCAGAGTACACACCTAAATTTATCTTGTCAGTTTTTGTCAAAGTTAAAGATGACATTTCCAAGTGTATTAGTCTTTAGTTCTTCAGCAGAGCATTTTAATAATTGTGGGATCAGTGCATCTTTAATTTTTGAGGTATTGCAAATGATATCTTGCATTTTTTTAGCAAATAACAAATTCATAATGGATTATTTGTGTTAGATAATGGGAAAGCACTGATGGACTGTTTTTGTCTGGCAGTTGAATAAATTGTTCTCTGGAATGTTTGTCATTTAGTTTGAATAATCACCAAAAAAAAATAAAAAATATATTCGTTGTAAGAAATGCATCGTAAATAGCTGAATTGCTGTAGAACTCATACACACAAATTGCAGAAAGTTTAAATGTGATGTCTGACCATCATGATGCTTAATATTTTATCCACTTTGATAGAGGTTTTAAACTGCAAACCCTGTGATTAGTGAACAAACTGCAATACCTCCTGAGCCATAGCCAACCAATGTATTCATTTTTTAAAGCCAAATTTGATTTAAATTATGAATATTAGTATTGGTTAGATTTGTCAAGTACTTCAAAATCTTTTAAAATTTAAATGTAAAAGTAATGTGAGTGGATGTTAAACTATTCAGTGATAATTAACATCCAACCACCAGGTGGTGGTAGTAGACTGATGTATGTACAATGTTTAACCTAACAGCTACACTATCAGAAAAAAATGTATAGGAATTTCCTGCCAAATGGGTAACAGTGACTCCAAAAATACTGACCTGTCTCTTTAAACATTTTATTTTCTCAGAAATGTCATTAAATGCATTTCACAGCCATCTGTACATGACAATTACCTGCTGAGGGCTTAAAGCTGGAGCCTGAAAAGATACAAACCAGGTCACTTCACCCAAAAAAAGGGGGGGAAAAAAAAAAAAAAAAAAGAAGCCTCACTGGTTTGGAAACACAGTTAGCGTCGCACTTCAAAATTCACATTAGTTAAATGTTTTGTCTAGACTTCAAAATCTACATATTTCTTTATATGAAATACTATAAACAATGACATTTTTGAAAATATGTGGATACAAGTGGTTTGAAATACACAATGCAGCACTGCAGATTGTAGCTCAACACATCAGTTATATAGCTTTAGACAGCAAAAGCTCTTGCTACGTAGTTATGATCTAACAAAAAATACATAGTCTGTTTGACAATTTAACATTTACAAAACATTAGATTTTTGCATAATATTTGATATTTGCAGGCACAGTCAGCAGCAGTGATTACTTCTCCTTTTAAACACATCAGGGAAAAACAACAGTATCACAAATTATTTTTTTAAATGAAATGGTCTGAAGATGTTGACATGCAGATAGTATTTTTTATGATCATTCATTCAAAATATATAAATTGCACTTACCCTATCAGGGAATAAAAATCAAACTCACACAGATGCTTCTTTGAGGTTAGGAAAAATAGTCTAGTCAACAACCATTCAATGCTTGGTTAGTACAAACAGCAAAGTTGAACTGTTATCTTCCAAGTTAAGTGATAATACCTGAATGTTACACTGTATCAATATGCTATATAGTTTTAAGTTTTATTTTGGGCTTTATATTCTGTTTCATCACATTTTAGGTCCATCTACCTTGTTTTACATAAAAATTAAAGTGCTTTAGAGCTGTATCAAGCTATAGGATATGAATATAACAGTTGTTAACTTGTACATATTGAACATGTTTTATAAATAATTTATATTAAATATAGATTTATCTGATAGAAGAATAAAAATTATGTTTTAAGGCATTTCTGAGGGAATGAAGAAGGGCACTACGGCTATTTGTCTGATTTCTCCACTTGCTTCCCGTTCTCTGGTTTTTCCTGAAGGTTGTAGTCTTCCAGAATGGCCTGAGCTGTGTGTTTGCCAGTCCTTTTTACCACAGCTTTGATCCCCAGGTTGTCAATGTTGAAGGCAGTGATACCGACATTAATGGCAGAATTGACAGCGTGGTCTGTGGCTTGTCCTGCTGCTGCGCCATACCTTCATCAGAAGTAAGATTGGGTGAGAGGTCAGAGCAACAGGTGGGAGACAGAGGGTTTTGGAAGAATTAATTAATATGCAAGGTAAGATTTGCAAAGATGCCATGCTGTATGTCAATTTCATCCATGCAAGGGCACAATTTTAAATTATGAAATTTATGACTGCCAGAATCTGAATTTAAATAATTTTACCCATTTTGGTTAAGATATCTAAATGCAGGGCAATTGAGAAATAATCAAAAATACAATTTCTTCTTAACAATATTATAATATCTATAAATTGAAATTGAACAAAAAATTGAACAGATTTTTGTTCATGGCTACTTCAGTAAATTAAATAACTGATAAATCAAGGAACTTAACTTAATGATAGAAATTGTATGGCAAAGGTTTCCCACAACATATAGCATGGTACTGCCTAAGCCTATTGAAATCAATAATCAACTATACTGCATATTGTTTATCATTGGAAGATTTAGCATGAACTCACACAGCACGGGAATTTTAAATCATGCAGGACAGACATATTTCTAATTGTGATAGTTCCATTAGGTAACCTTCAGTGAACGCAGCACCATCATGTGAATTGCCATATGGGGAAGGACAGTGAATTGCTTTGTGCAAGTGCAAACCATTCCAGAAAAACAATAAGAAGCTCATGTCATGCTTGTGATTAGTGGCATCAAAGGAGTTAAATAGCTCTGTACAATTAAGAAAAATTACACTTCTTCTCATTAGGTGGGTCAAAGATGTTTTGTAGACCCCTAAATCTGCAAAGCAAATTGAAGAGGAAAATGAGTGAGTGCTTGTTTGGTTTTGCTCGCATGATGCAAGAGGTCACTTGCAACGTACACATCAATAATCTGTCTAACAAGCAGTGCTGAGCAAAAAATTTAACTGTATATTCAAGCAAGTGACAGTGGTCAGGCAGGTAATTTAAAACGGAAAGGAAGACTTACTTGTGTTTTACGGTGGTGACGGTCTCTGAGGCTACACTCGTAGTAATGTTCTTTGCTGCTACTTCCAAACCTGTCCACATGGTTGCAAATCCTGGGCAAAATACAAAGTATGTTAGCACATTTCAGTACATTTCTCATAAACGACTTCCTCTTAGATAATATAAAGTGCATATAAACCCTACCTTGCACTCCACTGGCAGCCACCACCATTGCTCCATCTATGTTGGAACGCCCATCCTTGTCTTTCTTCATAGACTCTGGGATCAGCTTGCCTCCATGTTTTTTCACGTGTGGAGCCAACTCCCGACCCACACAGCCAGCAACAGTACACACTCCATCCACTGCAGTAACATAGCATTACTAAATTAGAGGTCCACTGCCAAATAATAACATCAGTGCAACATGCTGACTGAAGATGTCTTTGTCACCTAGAAACTGGCTGACTTTGACAGCTCCCCCCGTAGCTTGTTTGGCAACATGGAGGCCTTTGGTGACTGTGGGGCTGACTTGGGTGGGTTTGTCTTCTGGAGTGATGTGTTCTCTGAGTTTAGACGCCCCTTTGTGAATGGCTTTGCCTGTGAACTCAGCTCCTTTCACCAGACCCCAGCTTAACCAGGACGCACCTGAAAGGACAACAAGGTCATGTTGGGTTAATCATGCTGGACTGCTGCTATGTGCATGAGCAATGTCTTTCTAAAGGAATTACAAACTAAAGCATAAAGGTATTCAAGTTTGAGGACATGATGTGACCTCACCTGTCAGGATCCCATTTGCCACCTTTTCACTCCACTCAGGTAGAGCCTTATCTTCCTCAGCTGCCTCTGTTACAGCCTCCTCAGGTGTAGCAATGGACACTTTTTGACTGAGATTAATGGAGTCTGCAGCTTCATCTGAAGCCTGATCAAACAAACACATTGGTTAACTACTGTACGATGAAGACAGTCAATGTGGGCTGAATATAACGACTAAAATAACTACTTGTCAGTCAAAACCTTTGGACAACTTGTCTGCTACTTTGTGCAAGCTGTACACATCTCTGATGAGATGCCCGTCTCCAAGTAACCCACCCCCAATTCACACAGCTCCTCTTATTCTGCCGTTCTCATCACAATGCACTATTTGTTTGCCACAAAGAGACCGTCATTTTAAAATGTCTCTGTCACTCCGCCAGAAAACAGTCTCCCTTTGTGCCGAAAACCTCAAATCTTCTACTTGACCCAAAAATGAGAACAACACAAAAGTGCCTACTTGCTGATAGGGAATCACATCCATCAGAGCAGATAACTAGCTTAACTGCATACATCAGAAATGACCTTGTTTGGCATCGATCTGAGCCAACATCTCCATCTCCATCATGGCTGAACTGGCACTTGTCTTTCAGCTGAAGCTGTGAGGTTGTTCTAGCTGCTGCAGATAAGAGCATTATAACTGATTAATTCTCCTCACCTGCCTGTCTGAAATCCCCACAATGCTGAGGCAGGGCTAACTTGGGGAAGTGGGCCAGCTCAGAAGTAAGTAGGAGAGAGAATGCCATGCCAAGCCAAAACAATGAAAAAGTTTGGAAATCACTCCAGACTTACGGCATTGTGTAAGCAGCAGCTACAATCTCTTTCACTGGAGTAACAGATTTAATATGTGCAGTGTTTCCTATGTCTGTAGAATTTGTTTCTGAAGACTGGCTTAGAAGAGGGTGGAAGGTGGTTGGAGACTGTGAAACAGCAATGACATCACATTTTGCACTTTCAACTGCATTTCAACACAAAAAGACTTAACGACAAAATACACTCAGATTTTTCTGTATTGATATTTGTTAGCTGTTGCAGTTCAAGCTCAGGTTTTATTTATATGCATTATTATCTAATAGAACTGACTGATGAAGGGGGATCTCAGCTTTTAAAGAACAAATAAAATGAAGATGAAGAGGACCTTCATATATGCCTGTAACTACCAATAGCTGCAGAGCACTCCAACTCCACAGACTCGTTTGCCTAAAATAGCCCTCAGTGCCCCCCACTGGCACAAGAGGATTTGCCAGAAAGCATTGTGTAACAGTTCTTTGGTGACTTCATGTAAACATATTTTGACTTAAAAACAGTTACGACTTCTCTGAGCATTTGCTCAGTGAGAAAAATAGAACAAAAAAGGCTTTAGACAGATGGGTAGATGTTGCAGAACTGACACACAGCAACACTGACCTGAACCCTGAGATCTGTCATCTGGGACAGTAGGTCCTGAAACAGCTCTCTGTTTGCAGCAGGCAGCTCAGAGGACAACACCACCCCCACATAATAGCCTGGAGCTGGCGCCATCATGTCCGGAAACATAAACACACCAGTGTTACACAGCAGCACTGGAGAGTCCATGGCCATGAGGGGGTACAGCCAGTCACACACCTGCCAGAAAGGAAAACAATAAACTATAAACAATACTGGCAAATCTGATAATATGTAGATATATGATGTCTTCATGATATGTATCAGCCCAAAATATTTTGCCCTAATATACAGCCAAGTGTAACGATGGGTGAATTTATACAGAAGTCAAATGAAACAGGGGAAAAGAGGTTTGCAAAGAACATTTGCCATTTTACAGGATTTCAAACCTCAAAATGCCAGGCCTGACATGTCTAATAGAGATTCTGATTAGTGCAACACAGTGAAGCGTCTGATAGAAGACAACCCAGAGGACACTGGCTCCCTCTGACTGCTGCATGTCTAACAGGATTAAAGGGCATAACAGTGTTAAGCAGGATTTAGATAATTACTTGCATTCATGTGAATCACTGATGTCACCCACAGGCAATAGCACCTGGGAAATTCCCCAGTGAAGAGTCAAATCTCAGTCTTATGACCCACTAGTGTCAGTGCACTGGCTGCTTGAACAGTCAGCAAACATTGTAAAACGCTTGAAACAGGTAGATAATTTAGATAAAGTATTTATTTAGTCTCCTAACAAAAACCTAAGCAGATATGTTGATAGAGCTTTGTGTAATTTCTAATCTTATCACTGGCTGGGGACAAAGTAACAGTGGACATAAATGTGGACTGACTTGTTTCTGTGTGTGTCACTGACTAAATTACATCAGGTCAGGAAAAAAATGTCTGTTGTGTTTGAGTTATACAAACATTTATGTGGCAGACACACAACTCCATTCAGTTTGTGTGGAATACTGTAAGAGCTGTCAGTCTGTCCATGTTCAGAGGTTTCCATTGATTGAGACTTTTAATACAGGAGCTTTGCTGAATCTTTACAAAACCTTAACTCACAGATAGTAAAAATATCTCTTTCACAGGTTGCATTTATTGGTGAAAACACTGCCTGTTGCCTGGCAGCGTTTTCACCAATATATAATATATATATAAACCTCATTTATGTCAGGCCATTGTTGCTGCTACATTTGACTGTACAAGTGTTAACTATTTCCTGTTATTTCAGTGTGTATTTGACACACTATACTGTAAAAACTGCTTCTTTTTATTTTAAATTAAACTATATTTTTGTTGTTTTTCCTATGTCAGGAGTTGTAAGATCATCCAGGACCTATGCAGTGTTTACCATGCATAGAAGAGGACAAATCAGGCCTCAACGAATCTATAGCTGCAACAAATATTAACATGTTTAAGTTATTTTCCAGTCAAAAATAGATTAATATCCAATAGGTCATGAATTTTCATCAATTTTGAGCCAATAACGATACTGATCCGGAATTTCCCAGGGGGATGACATCACGTGCATAAACCCAGTGGATTAGAGCAATGACTCAACAACGCTCACATGATCACATCCAAATGGTGAGGGATAGTGATCATTAACAAGCCTATCTCTGCCTGCTGATGACTCATAGTCAAACGGGTCTTGATGAGCCGAGCAAACATCTTACAAAATCTGGTGAAAGGGCAAATGAAATACGAAAGAGAACTGGGGACACTGCAGCAATGACATTTCATTTTACTTATTGCATCACATAAGCATGAGAGCGGCTTATCTAGCCCTTTAGAGTAGAGATTGTTTTAGTGTGTTGAAACACTTATTTCATCATACCTGCAGAAATGCTGGTGGTCGATTTGGCATTCTGTCAGAGTTATCACTAGTAAACTTCACCAGCCGCAGGTAACCAGGGTAAGATGGAGCGCTCACTTGACCTTCAGGTGTGACAAAGAATATCTGCACACCATGGGGGATGTAGAGCAGCTCCTCTCCCTCTTCTCCCATACTCTGGGGTGATGGTGTCGAGTTAGATGTGTGACTGTAGAACTCATCCCCAACCAGTGACATCTCCCCTGCATCCGTTCCATATGAAATAGACAAGTGGCCATCGGCCGCCTGAGGAGAGTAAGCTGGTGGCTGTTCAGCTGGAACCACAGGCTGTCTGGTAGGTGAAAGAGGAAGACCCACACTACTGCATGCAGGCATGCCTCCTACAGCTCCAGCTGCATGACCATTAGCGGAGACTAGCTTCGGTGGCGCTGGCCTCTCTGGCTTCTCTTTGGTGGGGAGTTTTGGGTAGAGACATTCTGCAGACATATCTGGAGCACTAGGGCCAGGCACACTTGTACTGTTTAGCATCGGTGCAGAACCATGGTCAGAACTGGTCTCTAGTATGGCCAGGCGAGTGGTGATGTTGTTCAAAGTCTCCTGCATCTTCTGCTGCATCTGTCTGGCTGATTCCCAGGAGCTGCCCACACACTCCTCTCCCTGTGAAGGCACGCTGATGGCCCTGAGAAGGTGCTGCCGCCCTCGCTTGTAGAGCTCCAGGGCCTGTGCCTTGTCTCCAGCTTCATCTAATGTCAGTCCTTTATTAATGCACTCGAAGGCTCTCTCATAGCCATCTTTGATCACTTGAAGTCTGGCATTGTCGAATGCATCTTGTTTAGCTTTCTCCATCCCCTCTAAAAACAAGACGTACAATTAGCTTTATTTACAATGTATTGCATTCATCCAAACATGGGTCGACTGTGACACATCACATACACACAAATCATGCGCAGCATAACAGGACCGATTTTCGGTTTGGCTTGAATCTGACACATTATAAAATTTTAAGCTATAGTAAAGCTATTATAATTATTCAACTCTCACACTACTACTACTACTACTTACTTAACGTGGGCTCCAATGTTAAAATCGCCGTATCCACAATCAGAAGTCCTGTAATGTCACTCGAAAATGACACGAGTAACTGAGCTGACAGACTCTGTGGCTCTAAGTAAATTACGTGTTGTTTACCCGGTTAAAAGAGGACGCTGAAGTAGGCTAAAACAGGCTAAAGTTGATGACTAAGTTGCCAACATAAACTAACAACAGCTAACGTCTCTGTTCACACGAGTTCAGCTGTTACGCCATGTTTTCGTTGTACGACGAAAAACATGGATAAAAACGTTGACACTAAAAAGCCCGCTGACATAAAATGATGTGTATAGGCTGGTTAGCATTAGCCTCCTGATTAGCTAACGGTCTCTGCTCTCAACTCAGTGAGAGTAAAACTTCGACGAGCAGCTTAATTAGCCGGTTAGCTAACTTGTAGCTAGCGTTATGTGTCAAATAAGGCTCCGTTTACGGCTCACCTCAGTCTGCAGCTGTCTTCAGGGTACAGATGTGGCCTCTTCAGACGACTCCGTTATGAAAGGAGTGATGCCACACTGACTACTTGCCACGGTATTGACCTTAGAAAGTAAAAGGATCGTGACAGGATGTATCGATACTGCACTTCAAAGTGTCAAAATAACGTACGTCTCTATAACGCTCGTGTTCTACTTTTATTTTGAAACGCACAACCGGAAGTCTTTGTGTGCCACCTGGCATCAATGTGTACTTGACTGATTATATGTGTTGCAGTTCGCAAGCGTGTCCACTGGGAGGCAGTACAACACCTACAAACACACTGATATTTCAAAGCCATGTGGCTGTACATCTGTTGTAATCACGTATCTTTTACTGCCATCTCGTGTTCACAGTCAGGAACTGACACAAATTACAGTCTCATTGGCGTCAAGCCGAAATTATACCATTTTACATCTTCCTTGAATACTTTCAAAATACACTGACCGAACATAAATATACATAAATATATCAATTTATACATAATTAACATTTTTTGTTAATTTGACTTTGTTTGTCTCGTGGCGACAGCTGACTTTACTGTACTCGTAAGTGGGCCATACATCGAATAGTATCGATAATAGAGTCCATGGGAAATACAATTAAATACAAGTAATTACTTTGAAAATATTATAATCAAACAACAGCCCACTTCACGTGTTATTTTGATAATATACTAGTTTATATACTTGTGTTTAGATAGTTAGTTAGACACAATAACAACAACAATAACAATCATCATCATCATCATCATCTAAAAGAGACAACCTATCTGCTGAAAAAGTTGTATAACATTGACTTCTCATGGAAAAACCCAAAACAAGCCTGTTTAATTTGTATAAGAGATGAGCACTTTATCATGTTTAACATGTGATCTTTCCATGTTTACTGACCACCCACAGCAAGGACATACCAATGAGGGCTATGACTAACACAATAAGCTTGGGAAAAACACCGCTCAGAAAGACAGGAAGATGGCCACTCTACTCATAAACATGCAATTGATGTGTCTGTTTGGTGATAACTCCACTGTGTAAACAATTGTTGCCACATAATTAACAAATTGTGAATACTTTAGATGGCCTGTTTGAGACATAGCTGGGGGTGCAAAGTGAAGCAAAGACATGCACTCCTTTTGCGTTTTTTTTTTTTCCTCTTTCAAATTTCTTGGGAAAATTTTAAGGCAGTGTGGCCAATGTGAAGATGTTTCCAAGTACAAAGTAGTAAGAAGAAGTAGTAAGAAGTTGCCAGAGTTATCCCGTAACAAAACACTTGAGATGTACGCATTAAAAAAAAAACAAACAAACAAAAAAAAAACAACTTTTATTGCTGTTGCAACATACACAAACAGCAGGGAAATTCTTCAACTTGTACTTGAACTGAAAAACACAACATTATATTCCTGAAGTATGATAATATGACATTCATTTCAGCTTCATTTTCAATGAAGTTCTAAACATAATGACTTCCATGGATAGTTAATATAAAGTAGCCAGAAAAGGCCTTCCTAAAATACTGCTGTGAATAAAGGTGAATGAATTCACTTACATCCAAAGGAAAATGACACTGCATGATTGAGATACTTTTAAGTCAGTATGTAATTTTGATTAAATGCATCAATACTGGGATCGTGCAAAGTATACAGATAAGGGTTAAATGGTAAAGGTCCTGATAAATGGGGACTTATCTGCAGAGGGCACCAAATCCTCTCCAAAATTTAAACATAGAAGTGAAGAAAAACAATGTGGTGTTTAGAACTGCTGTGGGTTCAAGTTCATCAAAATTTTTTATAACCCTCATAATTTAAGCATTTTGTCCAGGCATGGAAATGATCAAGTCTGCAATTCTGTATAAATGTGCCACTAATGAGCATTAAATTGCTTATTTTAAGCGTACAGACATTAAACAACAGAGACAAGAGGCTTTAAAATCCAGCAGAGCAAATCAATGGATAATTAACCAAGAAGGCAGTTTTTTCACATTCTTTCATATCCCTGCTTTATTATTCTGACTGCCTCCAGTTTCTGCATGAGTACAGATCACTGCTGTGAGCCTAAAGAAACACATGTGATAAACATCAGTCCCATCACCAGTTTGACAGATTCCCAACATACATCCTGCTTAGACACCACACACCAGGGACCAGACTGGACATGCTCTTCACACATATGGAGGTAATAAAGGTTTTCAGCTCACCTTCACATTCTGATTACCTATGTTAAACCTAATGATATTTTGGTTTTGGGGCACATACAATGCACTTTTACAAGAATTTAAGTTTTTGTTCTAGAAATTTTACTGCATATTGATATATCGGTTTGGTCTTTGCTTGAAAAAACAAATCAAAGGAAAATAGCGCAAATGTAGTTTCTTTCCACCAGTGTGAAAGAAACCATGAACAGCCATTCACGATTGTTCTCACGGCACAGGACAAAACTATGGAAGAGATACTGTGACCATCTGTTGTTATTGTTCTTCATCAGCAGTTCCAACATGCAGAAACCACACTGAAATTGAATTTAACCTAAAACAGCCTGTTAGCGTTCTTAGTACAGGATGTGCAGGGAGCAAACACTGATAGATGAGCAATGACAGATCAGCCAACACTCAAATGACATGCACGTGCTTGGTGGAAAAAAATGAGACGCAAAAATAAATTTTATATTGGTTTATTGGCTCCATTGGTCCTCAGTGATTCAAGTAATTTCAATTCTATAACTTGCATTTTCATGGAATTTCAATTCTGAGAGTAAACATGCAACTAAAAGACTATAAATGTTAATCTATGTATGGAAGAATTTAGTGGATGAAACCAGACATGGACCTTTGATGAATGTATGGCCTGGCTCATTTTTACGACCTGCTCTGTGGATCTCTTAAACACTTCTTTTACAATGCTTGTTTTTCTCCATTCAAACAAATTAGTTCATAAAACAGTTTTGCCCAAGTTTCTCTTTGCCTGACCTCTTCTTGTCCTGCACTGCTGGTCTGCACTATAATCACTGTGCAAATCAATGTGTGCAATTACATTTAATGATTAGCCAGTTTTAAGTCACAGACCTGTTTTGTACTTATTGAGCTTTTTCTTCTTCATGCCAGACTTTAATAGTTTAGCTATGCATACAGTTATGGATACACTTTATTGCTGTATCTACACTTCCCTTTGTTCAGACACAGAAATGTTTACTTTTTCCACCACATATTATATGTAATATGACTTTGTGATGGTTTATGGTTTTATGGAGAAAGTGATTGATGATGATGTCACCTAATGATATGTCTCTAAGTTTGGTATGCCTTTGAAATTAGGACAAGGTAGAGGTCAGAAGAAAGGATTGATCGCTATGGGCCTGAAGACCTGTTAATAGTTTTCACAGGCATTTACCTCACTGGTGTAAACCAGCTGCTGCTTGTATACCAAAAACAGGAGCTCCTCTTAGATTTACTGCCAAAGCACTGGTGACACACCTATTAGATCTGTGCATGTAGACCATAATAAATGTAACCTTTTGGTTCAAGCATGCAGGGACAGCTTCTTGTCTCTCCCTGCATCAAAACCAAAAATTACACAGCTCTAATGTCAGCAATTGTGTGTAATTTTAACCATAAATACACATTTATGACAACCATGTTTACAGAAAATAATAGTATTTCAGATCAAATCATACTTTTTTTCAGTCTCTGCATCAGCTGCAGCACGTGAAGATAGCTTACATTTAGATGAACAATGTTGCCAAGTTATTTATTGCTCCCTGGTTAGATCCCTAAAGTAAACTAATAATAAAACAAGGAAACTATGTCACTACAACATCATATGATGGTAATTAAATAGATATGACAAGAGATTAAATTTATGGAATTGATATAGAACAATTCACGGTGTCCCAATATATAAATTGTATACAAATGAATGAAAAGCCTAAATGCAAGTGAAAGTGTGTTATGAATTGAATTTGATGAATAAATTTATTAAAGGGTAAATTAATGAACCATACCATAACTACAGACAGAACCAGATGGATGGTATGCAACCATGACAAAGGGGAAAAGCAGAGACTATATGATTTCAGTGACGCTTGTGCCTAAACTCATGCTGTCTTTTTTTCCCCCACTCAAGCTGTAAAAACCAAAGCTAACAAAAAACCGGGCAGCTGTGTCCTCTGTTGTTATTTTTGACGCATAAATGCATACCTCTTGCTCAGATTCAATAAAACCCATATGAAATAATGCAGTCCCTAGCAGACATCACAACCTTCAGTCACAGTTTTGCCTCATCCCTCCACTGAGACTCATTACTCGGTAAGTTACTGTCCCTTCAGTGCACAGAGCATATACTGGCCACAGTACGCCTCTTGTTCATGCACAGGCAAAAATGCGGCTCGGTACAATATAGCTACAGTATAATTGGTGAAATCGTGACAGGGGGCATTTATGAATAGAGAATAAAAGCAATTCTTTTTGTCATAAAAGTTAAAGAAAAGTAAAAAGTATCATGTAATGTAGTAGTTGGGGGTTGTGTTTTTATGCGTTGGTTCAGGTTAACATTTTTTAACTCACCTACATTTTAAAAAAGCTATTGTGAAAAATCTGAAAACTCCATTAATCACAGGCACATATTGTAGTAAGAAATGACAACTGGGTGTTTGCATCAGTCAGTCTCTTGAGGTTGGTTTATGAAAAGCACACATTGAAATGACCTGAAAACCTTTTAATAAATGTGTTTGTTTAAAGGTTTGAATGTGTCAATTCTGTTCTCTCTTTTTTTCAATGCTCATTGTACTTTTAGTTTATATTCTCCTAAGTTACAGGAGGTGGATTTTTAAGAAACATTTTTTTTTCTAATGGTGGATAAAGAAAACAGGACTGGATCACAGTCCCTTGTAAACTTGTCTCTGCTTTATAATTTATGGGGCGAGAGATCCTGTTCTTTTGTGGCTCCAAGCTCCAGAGTCTTGTGCTGTCATTCTCAAGGAGAAACAAGGCTCTAATATTTGGAAAAACACTCATTTAAACTGCTGTGTTTATTTAAAAGTGTTATAAATATTGAATTGGGTGCAGCTAATGTAAAGCAGATTTATACTAGGAGGTATTAAGTATAACATGAAAAGGTAAATTTAAAAGGTGGGCAGGTAAAGGTAGACTTTAAAAGTACTTGCTCACGATGAAAAAAAAAGAAAAGAAAAGAAAAAAAGTTTCTTCAATAAATCACTCAGTTGTTAAAAAGTTATTAGCTTCACCAGAGGCTATAGTAAATCCTAGCAACGATCTGACAGCACTGCATGTATAAGCACTTTGCCTCATAAGAAATGACTGAGATAACTGACGTCATTTGCACTAAACTAAGGTATGTTTCCCATAAACTTCAACTCAGGTTGTTAGGCCTAGACATAATTTAAGGTTAAGACGTTGCCCCCTGTTGCTTCTTGTTCCTGTCTTCTTACAATCCTAATTACATTAAAAATCCTGAAGTGGGAGTGGCAGTTTCTGTTTTTGCCTTAAACAAAGAATTGTATTCAAGTGGTTGTGGATTAATCTCAGGCTACGATAGATTTTCTGAAATATAACTGCAGCTACACTATATTAAGATAAAATGTGTATATATATATATATATATTTTTTTTTTTTTTTTTTTTTACCAGAGCTTAAACAGTACATCTACTCTGCCTGAAGTCATCACAAATAATACCATTGGTCCATATATATTGTGCTTCTGATTGAAATTCTTTCTTTGCCATGTTTGATGACATGGCTACAGTCTTGTATCTTGCCATATCTGCATGTTGAATATCAACCTAAAGTCATTGAACATATTTGAAGAATATCAAGCAGATGTGCCATACTAATGAAAAAGCCAGCAATGGAAGATTCACAAACATATGCAAACATCATTGGTGCGGTTTCACAAGACAGTAAAATATCACTGGCTGGAAAGTGTGGGGGTAAAGCCAAACATATTGGGGCTGCTACATCAACATCAAGACAGCCAACAACTGATCTGAGAGACAGAAAAACAAGGAAGGCATCAAGTGTTGTGCTAGGATTGCGGTAAACTTTATTTAGATGCAATATATTTTATATATATTTTTAGACATTTAAAATGCTGAATAAAATGTGGAAATCAGAGAATGGGAATAAATGACTGAAGTCAATAGAGAAAAGATTCACTGTTTCTAAGTGTTGAATAAAACACAATTAATGACCAATGGTGGTACCTTGAAATGCATGTTAACAATATTGTTCATATTAGAAATATGGATGTTTGCACCCATCACTCAGTAGGCAGAGTGATAGTGAAGATTTTTTAATAGATCTGTGAACCAAAACAATATCGGAAAAATAAAACAATGTTTAAATTTGGCCACTAAATAAATTTTATATAGAAATTCTCAAAAAAATCTCCAGTTTATTTATTTACATGTGTAGCATAACCCACAACAAAGCTAAGAAGCCAACAAAAATCTTGTAGTACAGAAACAATGTCAGCAGTTGGCCCAATACATTATGACTTTCAGCGCTCTTGGCAAAATTTCCAAGAGTGGAAAATGGAGATGTGTTCAGCATGCCCGCATGGATAGACAAATACTTCAGCTGCATTTAGGTGTGGCTCTGCCATATTGTCATATTCTCTCAAGGCTACGACTGAAACAATCAATTCTCTTTTCAGGGTTTGGAAAACTTGACATTTAAGAATGTAATAATTTCTGGGTAATGATGTGTGAATAACTTGGCAGTATGCAGTATCAAGGTATTGTAATTCAGTCTATACCCCACAACCCTTTGGCCCCATAAACAAAAACCTTTTTAAAGCCCCATGACATTATCTTTTTAGCAGTGCATTCTAAACTCACAGTCTCACAAACACATAGAAAACCCATAAAAAGTTTTTTTTTATAATATTCTTAACAAAGTTTGATTTAAGGGCACCTCATTGGTCGAACATTTATTTTCCATATAGTTACTTCACATGAACTTTGAACTTATTTGCGCAGGATGATCTATGTACAGAGTTTGACACTATAAGGCTGTTTCTAAATTGGTCTGCTGGAGGGGGAAAGTTTCTCACTTTTAGTCTGGTTTAGGGCGCAGGACTTGATGACATCACAATCATCCTGGCAGTCAGTCGCAGTCAATGCAACTTACATAAGTGTGATATGCAAACTCAAGTGTCAAGAGCAATGAAATAGGAGAAAGTTTATTTGCAGCAGTTAAACTTTCCTATGGACTATACCATTTTGTCACATGAGAAATTGAAACTATCTAAAGATACACCAGTTTTCCCTGTAATCTAGCTTGACATAGCCATTTACTTTGGAGAGTATTACATTCAAAATAAACTGTGGGTTTCAATCCATCTTGAAAATATGAATATGTAGTTACAGGTTAGGTAAGATGTGACCTTAATGAAACTTGTTCTTCTCCCTAAAGATTCACACTCTTTCCATTTACATATGTTTTTTTTCTTCAAGTGAAAATAACTTACATGGAGTGTCTTAGAGAAATTCCCTATATTATGAAATATAATTGATGATTCCATTAGTTAGCTTCCTAATATGTTTTATTGTCCAAATGTTTTTGGGCAACTATGAACGTTGTCAATCTGCAATGATGAGGAAACATCCTGGGCCAAGTCTCAGACCATCACACTTCCACTGGCTGGACAGAGAGGAAACAGCAGACTGGAAATCTGGACTGTGAATGCACAGGGAATCCCATCTACGTGGCTCATGGTTCCCAGAAACTGCTGGAGGAGGGGAAGGAGAGTTTTGTTGGCCATCTGATCTGATGAAGGAAAATAGCGAAATATTGCCTTCCCATTGCTGTGAGTAGCAGTACAAACAAAGTTGGTGTATACAGCCTATAATGAACAATTACACTGGGAATCTTTGCACTAATGGCACATGCAGTGCATAGTTTTCAACATGGCTCCCTGAGGTACCAAAGTTCAGAGTTTCCTTTACTCCTTGCTGTGCTAAACTGTGTTGTTAAATCCATTGATGCTTTGTTACTGTACAAAAAACTGAATACTTGGATTTCACTGAAAAAAAAATCCAATCACAACAGGAGATTTACTTTGTAACTGGATTATTGAATAAAGAATTATTAGTTATTACTTTTAATTATTTGTTAAAAGAGCACACTAGCTTTCATAAAGTTATTAAATCACCAAACTTTCAACTAGATGAAAGAAAAAGAATAATCAAAATTGATGAGCAAGACATCCCATATCAAGATCTGAGCCTGCATCTTTTCTTTCAATGTGTTGTTTTTTTTGTTTTTTTTTTGGTGTAATGCAGGTTTTCTGATAAGAATCTAAAGTGTCCAAGTCCAAATCGAGTGTCATCAGTCAGGTTATTATCTCAGATTAGACAAAACATTTTTCAGATCCAAAGAAGACATGTTTATAGAAAGCATCAGGACAGATTTTGTAGGAATTACATCTTTGATAGATGATTTTGCAAACTTCACAGTTGCATTTAGTGCCATGTTTCAGTGTCAGTCTAGGAAATATAGTGGAAATTGGTGCAGTGGATATGTGTTTTAGTTGCCTAACACTTCTCATACCTTCATAAGTCATTTGCGATAATGATGATTATTCTCAAACCCAGCAACACATTTGTAGCCATGCTCAGATATGATAGAAATGCAGAATTATAAAACATTGGCATTAAACATATTGTGGGATTTTGTCCAATATTGATGCTCTTGTTTGGTGACAGGATTCGAAAAATTGTGCTAAGTGACATTTTTCACAACTTCATTACTGCAATTCTGTTGGTGCGCCCAAAAAGGTGGAAGATGTGTTAAAATATAAAATACTCTGACAAGGAAACACATCATATCACATCACATCAGGAATAACTTCAAACCATTTGGATTCACTTTAACACTACGCTGCATGTCCTTCTTTGGTATAGTGGGAAACATCTCCACAAGGGCAAGTCATGAAAAT
The DNA here is from genome assembly GCA_038496675.1 of Rachycentron canadum. Classification (NCBI taxonomy): domain Eukaryota; kingdom Metazoa; phylum Chordata; class Actinopteri; order Carangiformes; family Rachycentridae; genus Rachycentron; species Rachycentron canadum. The sequence continues at coordinate 1,555,039 of CM076657.1, read as the reverse complement.
ACACAATGAATCCAAACCTGTCCGTGGTCTGTTAGTTATAATGCCCAATTAAATTGTGTTGCACTTGCCCAATAATATTAAATATTCTCCTAGCTGTCACTTAAGCCAAGGGTGCTCAAGTAAATATCCAGTAAAAATAAAGTGTGTTATGACACCACTGTCCAATATATGTGTGCAATATAAGGGGATAGTGCCCCAGAGGAAAGCACGTCATGCTAGGCTGTCTTCACTCCTCCTTAGGCGAGTGACCACATTGTTCTCGGAAGCATTAAATTTACACTGAAAAACATTTCCCAGTTGTTAAACTTGTTCTGGATGAAAAACCCAGATATTAAGTAAATATACTATTGTTGTTAACAGCAACAAGGCTACCAGACTGATGTTCAGTCTTGTGGGAATGACCATGTACTGACACAAAGCTCTACACTCTATGTTTACTGTTATTATTAGAGGGTTCTGAAAGGGTTAAAATCTTCATTGCGGCACGCAAGCTGTCCTACATGCCGGGACTTATGGTAAGCAAAGCATTTCACAGTATTTTTCTTGGTGATGGTGATGAAAGGTGTTGAACCTGGAGGCAATGAATTGCTTTAAACGGAAATGCTTTGAATGCTGTATCCTCATGTGTCCTTTCATCAGCAAGCAGGAGCTCTTTGCTGTTGTGACTATAATTCAAAACAAGTCATCAGGTCAATTGTACAGCTGCGTAGTATATAGGACATTCAGTTGAAATGCTTTAGTGAAAACAAGATTGATGTTCTCTCAGTGATGTGGTTACATCAATGCTGGAATCCTTATATTTGTCAAAACGAGGAGAATAAGTTCTTACTGTCAGAGAGCTTTATGCGTTTTCCGTAAAAATGGAACATTACCAAATCTTTTCTATCCACCTGTCTATGTTGGACAAACCGTCTGGGAAAGTGTTGTATGCTGTTGATTCTTCTGGTACTTTGAGCCAACCATAGAATTTGGGGAAAAACACAAGATCAGCTGCTGGTGGTCAAACTTCCCTGTATTTTTTATTTTTTTTTGCAACCTTATTGGTCCCATTGTTAAAATACTAAAGATGAGGAAACTCAGTGTGATGTCTTCAAAAGATATTTAGGACAGAGGAGCCTTGAGATGGAAAGTACAGTTAGGGAAAAATTATGGTGGGGGAAAAAGTGAATTATCTGTGGATAAAAAGCTCAATTTCAGGAAATATGTACCTCTGCCACAATTTTTTCTGAAAGTTACAAAAGGGACTGTCCCTACAATTAATCTTCAATTTCCATGGAAACTAGTGCTTAAAACACTGAGAAGAGAAATGTTTTCATGTGTAAATGTTGTGTAATGTAGTATAAATCAGAGTATCATCAATATAGGTTTGTAAATTCAAAAACAAAGAACTATAACTATTAATTTTGTAATATGAATATTCTAAAAACTACCTTGTCCTCAAATAAATAAAAACAAACATGCCTTGGGAAATTTGGAAAACTGTTTATTTGGACTACAGTAAATTTGCTTGAACTTTACTGTGTGAGGTGTGGTAGCACTGCCTCATAGCAAGATGGTTCTCGGTTTGAAACTTGGCCCTGGGGCCTTCTTGGAGTTTGCCTAGTCCGGCTTCCTCCCACAGTCCAATGATATGTAGATTAGATTAATTGGTGATATGAAATTGCTTGTAGACATGAGTGTGAATGGTTGTATGTCTATATATGTTGGCAATAGACTGGCAACCTATCAAGGGTGTAACCTGCCCAAGGTTAAAATTAAATTTCTGTTCCTGCTACAGGTGAAAAATAAAAAGCACAGAAACATTAAGTATTTAAAAAACAACACAGTTAATCTACCACATCACATTAAGTACCATTAAATACATTAAAAATCTATGACATAGAATCAGCCATGGTCATAAAACACAGCATAATATCCAGCTAATGCCATTCAACCAACCACTGTCTTTAAAGGAATTATGACCAGATGTAATGGATGTCATTTGATAGAATCAAACCTAGAATAGGTTGGGTGTATTAAGGAGGCATACCTCCAATCCAATTGATTGAAAATAAAAAAAATAAAATAAAAAAAAATCATAAGACTATTCAGCATGGATAACATGTCAGTCAAAGGTAGCATTCTTATATGATTTAGCCAGAGTTTTAGAGTTTTAATCCAGCACCATAAATAGCATCCAAGAATAGCTTGTACTTGAAATATTGTCAGTTGAATTATTGCTTTCATGTGGCATTGGTCCAGTAATAAATAGTCCAATTCCCCATTTGAGACAGCTATGTGACCTGATCCTCATTGAACACTTGAGAATTGGTGGGTTAAGCAATAGTCAAGTCTGCTGTGAATATTTTATGTTTTGGTATTGTGTCACATTTACTTCAAAGCTGAATATGGCAGGTGCATGTCCTTGAAAAGGAATTGGCCTGTGGAGAGATTAGTGGGTGCATTTAGAAATCATGTTTATTTGTCAGACTCAAGATATTATTTAATCCACATGTGCTTTTCATAGCTTTTTACGTAATTATCTACACTGAAGCCAAATTATCAATATTTTGGGCTTGCATGTAGCAATATAAAACATATTGTCTATTCATTTATAGGAGAAGAATACTTCCCAGAATACTTTTACTTTATCTATCTGGAGGCAACAGTGTTTAAATAGATGCTGATCTATTTGATGTAAGCTAGAGGCATGTAGGCATGAAACACGGAAAGGCTCAGAGGCCTAGGCCTTATAAATAGGTGGGAGATGGGCCATATGTTTTTTTTATGCAAAATAAAAGTTTTTTTTTTAAAGAAAAGTATGTCAGGCATGTTTGTAAAGTATTTTCAAAAGTAGGCTATAAATGCAATGCATTTGGGCCACTCGGGGACAGCAGTTGACTTTGACTTGTTAATGTAACATTTAAACCTATATGATGAACTTGTTAGTTAACAGTTACTTATTTATTTCTGTTCATCACTACCAGGGTCCTCTTTTTAAATTGCCACACTGTAGCCACTTTAATCCCATGTCAATATCTATGTGAAATTTTTTCTTTTATTATCCAGTTTCAAATACGGTTTCATCCAGTCAGGGGATGAAACCGTATTTCCTTCTAATGCATAATTTGATCATCTCAAATGTTATGTAATGTCTTGGACTCAAAACAGTATGACAGAACATCAAGTCTGTATGTTTTGGTAAGAGGCCTATAGCCTATATGCTAAGATGAGACTTGTCTAGGAACGCTGTTTTTATTCTGATTGATAGCTGATAGATGTTTTTGTTTGCTTGTTTTTTAATTATAGGTTTCATTTTTGAATTTACATTCATTGAAAATTAGAAGTACGAACCAAAGACACATTGGAGTGGAATTATATAAAGGGATCCTTGTATTATATACAATTCTAGAAAGACACATTTTTAGCCACGTAGCACAAGAGTAAATAAAGCTTTTGGCATAAGATGTTCAATAAATTTCCTCATTTGAAGATAGAGAAGATTATTTATTAGGCTCCACTTATGTCGCTCAGACCATTATTCCTGGCGGTCTGTCAGAGCATGACAGATTATGTAACTTTTGAATCCACTTCTTTGTTTGACACATACTACACCGATGAAAGACTAAAGTTGATGTGCTCTAATGATCATCTTCAGCTATATACAAATGTCCAGTGACCTTACTCTGTACATGGTGCTAATAAGCATGGTCTCACAAAACATTCAGATGTGTATTATTTACTTCTTAGAGCAATAAAGCTGAGCTAGATGGTCATGGAAAGTTTGAAGAAGCAAAACATACCTGCAAACACATCTGTTACTCTGTTGGTCACCGAATCAACATTGTCAGAAAATTGCTGGAGCCCTGATTCAAATGGGATCTAATACAGTCTTGTGTCACTACTAGATGTCAAGTGAAAAGGCAATAAATCAATGTGGATTTGAGAGTGGAAATGGGGAGCAGGCCTACAGGCTGGAAACTGAGTTTCTGGAAGTTGTTGCCTGAGGCCTGTCTCACAAAACAAGTTTAACAATGTCAGGCTATCATGAAGCCTCCACAAAACCCAATACCAGTGATACCTGGACCCGCAAAGCCAGTTATCTGCTCTTGCTAAAATAGAAGTTTCCAACCCAGTGATATGTGCATTCACATCATTAAGGTGCCATTAATAACTAAAACTGTGGGCTGAAAACTGAAAAAGCAATGCAATTATTCTCTCTTTATGAGCCATATTTAAAATAAAATTAAAACGGAATTAAGATGAGCACATCTCAAATTTCTTTATTGTTCATAATGTGCAATTGTACTCCCCATGATGTGAAAGAAATAAGTACATGTTCAAATTTGAGCTATGTGTAATTTAACATTTCTACCTTTTTTACTCTTTTTCCATATTTTCTACACCCCATCATTTATTACAGCAGCTTTTATTACGGCTTTTGTTAGTTACTTTTAAGATGATTTTACACAACAGATAACCAATATAACCAGCTTTTAAAATGCAACAAATTTGTTAATTGTTATTATTTGTTGCTGTGTATTGTGTATTAATAAACTATTGATGTAAAGTTTAATCGTATATCACCAGTGGGATCAAACCAGTAATTTTACTTTAATACTGCTGTTATAACTTTTACTTAACAAGGTATTTTCATGCAGGATTTTACTTGTAATGGAATATTTCTAAGTTGCTCTATAGATACTTAAACTTAATACGTACGATTAAATACATTAAAAATCTATGACGTATGAATATGTCTGGACTACTCCTCCTGTCATGTGGGTAAGGATAGATTTTATTTTTATTGAGGCAAAGTCTATACATAATAGCAATTCAGTGGAAAATCATCCAAGACTGAACACAAGCCAGGAACATGTCAACTCCTTGGAGTCAATGTTACATCCAGATGATGAGTCGTTTTCACACAGCTGCATTCAAGGCATTCACCAATACACATCATGTGCCAGAGAGTTCTTCTTCTGGTATGCTTAGATGATTGATGTGGGCCAATTAAAAACAGACCCTAACCTTCCCTGAACTCCTGCATTTGTAGGTCAGAAGAGGCGTACTTGTACACTTTCATCATGGACATCACAGCCTGCATTTTGGAGTTGAAGTAGATAATTAAATCATTTATTTACATCAGTGACACCTGATCAGTTCAATTGTGTAACGTTCTCTTTCCTTTAAATAATTTTCTTTTTCTTATTCTGTCTAACATTTGCTGTCTGTTTGCAGAAACAGATTATAAAATTCCACATGATAATCTAATTTTCTAGCAGTAAGAACAAGTTTTAAAAATACAGTTTTGTTCAAAAGCCGCTACCCTGTGTACTTTCAAAGGTGCATGACTAATCTCAAGCAGCTAATTTAAATAAGACATTGTTTGACTACAAAATTACAAAAAACTGAAAGCTCTTTCGACATTAAGATGCTGTTTATGAATTTTCCATCTGCGTGGTTTCCCTTAAGAATGAACAGACAAGCTGCATGTTGGTGATAGTGATGAGCAGTGGAAACTGTCACGCCAAGTCAAGTGAAATTTGACTCTTTTGTTGGTATATCAGCAGTCTCATAAATGACTTAATAATTGATTGGGAGATCACTGCTGAGTATGGTGTGGAAAATCCAAAGCCAAATGGAAAAGCAATAGGTTCTTCCAGCAGATGTTTTCTCAATTCTCAGACGATGTTGTAAATGTATAAAATATTGCCTACTGTGTGCCTGACTGCAGAATGTATTCACTCTCCCTGTAGCAAGATTTGTATGTCACTATAGCAGTTTGCTTAAATGGTTGCTGGTACAGCTAATGCAATGTGATGGAAACATATCTAAACATATGATAATTTCTCAGGGGTGTTACTGAAGAGGAAAATATAATATACAAAGTAACTAACAGGAGGATCAGTTATTTATTTCATTGGTCATTGGAATTTGATACTCAGACCATCTCCAAACACCTTACAACATATGATTTATATCTTCATTATAGTACGTACTGAAGTAGGGATGGTCAAATGCAACATGACCCTATAGGACAAGACTATTTCCCTGGAAAGAACACAAACTTAGCAAATCTCTACCTGCCTTCTTTACACTGAAATGTGAATTGTAGTTATTTTTGGCACGCAGATGAACATATACGGATGAGATACTGAAGTGAGCAGTTCATGTCATGCATTCAATAATGAAGACCGTCAGTTCTACAGCATTTAATCAGTGATGTGCAACACATGTGATCTCATTGTGATCACGCGAAGCAAACAATCTTCAGTACAATTTGAAACAACCACCGACTACTGGATTATTTTGATTTTAATGTATAATTAAAAATAGGAAAAGAAAAAAAAACGTGTCTTGGCAGTTGCTCAGATTCCTACCCAGTTTAGTTTACCCAAGAGGCTATAAATTGTATTGAGATTGAGTTTACACATGATCCAAATGACAGAGGAGTTGGGCCTGACCCAAATCTCAAGAACTCACTGCAGCCAATTTTTCACCTGGCTGTTTTGTTACATATGCTGTCTAAACATGATTTACTTTCCTCTGATCAACAACATAAAGCAGTGCATTCATTGTTGTTCATTTCATAATAATAATAATTTCATAATTGTGCTGCAATAAATTACTGATGTTTGCATGTAAGATGTTTTCACATTTTGTATATACACTTTTTTTGTTGTCGTTTGTTTTTATTATTTTAGTAAATATTATACTCTGTATCATGTGGAAACACCCAGATCACATAATCTCCATGAAAAATGAAAAATTGTTCTTTTTGCAGTTTAAATAAGTGTATTTTACATTTTTGCATGGCATCTGACTGGAAAGTTTGTACTTAGAAATACAAAATAAAGACATAATATTTCATTTTGATATTCTAGACTCTCTTTAATAAACCAATGTTGACGACTTTAATGACTCCAAACAACAATCTCTTTTTAGATGCCCTCTTCAGATCGGCATAGTCATATTGAGAAAAGCACTTTATTGTAAGATGTTTGGAAAATAGAAACAACAAGGTCTAGTTGGATACATAGTTCCAAATGATACAAGCGCAGATTAAATTTACATGTAATCTTAAACAATTTACAGCCAGAGAAATATAGAAATGTAACAATTAGAGTCTGAACACATGAGCATTTTTTTTTTCACTTATGGTAAATTTATTAATCTTCCCAAAGAGCTAATAAAATCTCTCTGCATTAACCTTCACCTCTAGCAAAGTCATAGAGAAGTTTAGAATTGCAAATGTTTTTTACTGCTCCCTAAATGGCTTATTAAAAGATTTTATTGCTACCCTGACTTGATCTGTGTCTTTAATGTCATGCCAAAATGTTCATTTTAACACTGTTTACATACACTGAACCAAAAGACATTGCACACTCATATTGGGTATACATTCAAAGCACCATTAAATTGTTTATGGGAATAGTTTTATTTTGTCAGATATACCTGTTACAGTACATTTGAAATCACTGACAATTTATGTGTATCCTCTGTATTGAAAACGGCAGTCTCAACCTTTGTTTTGGTATCTCTCTCCTCCTTTACAAAGCCGATACTCTCATCTGGCCACTCTCAGTCCCTTCCCCTCCTCCTGTTGCCAGCTGGTAAAAAAAAGGGTAGAACCATAAATATATGCCAGTTAGCCAAGTCACATGGAATAGATTAGGACGTACATATAGAATAAGCTCTGTGCTGAAGTTTAGTATCTAGGCTCTGATCTCATCCCTCCCCACTAGGAAACACTAAGCACAGCACAACAGATATGGGGAGCGATGATTATAACCTCCCCCCTATATGGGGAGCATATAGACTCAGAGCCGACATGGATGCTGCGGTGGTGGGGTCACGAAATGTTACATGAAGAGCAGTGGCATTAGCATCAAGAATCAGCATAGCTTTCAGGTGAGTGACGTGTCAACAAGCACGGTAGCAAAAGAGTGAACAGGCCACAGTTGGCTTAGAGAAATACTTTGACATCTGGGAAAATGTGCTCTTATTCTTTCTTTCCAAGAGTTAGATGAAAACATTGATACCATTCCCGTATCTGTTTGATAACTATGAAGCTACAGCCATAACAAAATTATTCTGGATAATAATCGGGAAACATATCATATACATGCCCAGGTTCTTGGCCTAAACGTGGTCCACAAACAATATGTCAGATGCTACTTCTAAATCTGGGCTGAATACTGGTGCACGTATTCAAAATCTGGAGGACAACAGATGGAATCAGTCTAGATGTGGAAGTACATGGGTGAGACTCACGCCCAGGACTTATTGTCCAGAGGTTTCACTGTTGCCACTTTGCACAGAGACCAGGAAGAGGAACACACACCTAACTGCTCCAAAGGCAACACAATCTCTATCTATCTATCTATCTATCTATCTATCTATCTATCTATCTATCTATCTATCTATCTATCTTTACCTCTAAAACATATTAATAATCATATTGTTTGTTTGAACAAAGTCAGACCAGCTGTTTCTCACCTTTTTCCAATTTTTGCGCTAAAATAAGCTGGGAGCTGGCTGTCACTTCACATTTATTGTACAGAGATGAGCGAGGTATCAATCCTCACATCTACCTCTCAGCACTCAAAGCACATTTTCTAACAATGTCAAATACACCCACGGGGTGCAGGGAGAGGTGTTTGCCATGTAAACGTAGCAGTGGACTCAAGTTGACTGCCCGAAGTAGCTCTCTGGCTATGCTGCATTTGTTACAAATGCAGGGTTTTCTTTCCTTTTTTACCTAAAACTCTTCGGCTTGGGGTTCTTCTTTCACTGCCTTCTAGAGGCAAACAAACATGTAAGTCATACGTGATTTGTGAATTATTCACTGAGATGTCCAAACTGATAAGACTCACCTTTGATCAGTTTGGTTAAACTTTCAGCATCCATATTAGTGTTCCCTTCCATGATTGTAACTCCGGGAATGTCAACTCCTGAGGGAAAAACAAAACAACTCTATATTGAAACTGGAATGAGATGTATTGTACTAAACCGTAATAAACATTGCCTCAAATAATTATCAGGTTCTATTCTGGTTTATTTTTGCCCTAATATACCAATGACATGATGATATATTCACATTGTGTCTAAACGTGTTTAAAGAGCTATGAGTTTATAATATTTACATAATATTGGTTTTAATTCTAGAAAAATCATATATATAAAACTAGGTAAACCTAGGTTAAATATATAATAAGATATTTCATCTAATGTAAAATATAATATAATAATATTTATCAACAATATTTGATACCTTATGGGAATTTTTTTTTTTCCTACAAATCCAACTACGTTTACCACTGTTAAAGTCTTCAAAGTTCTCTGTTGAAATGAACTCGTTAGTTCCACTGACCTTCCAAGTCGATGTTGGTGGTGACTTTGGTAAAGGTGGGGTCGCCCTCAATGACCCTTGTCACCTTGGTGACGGATGGTTGACCTTCAATAACCCTGGTAACCTTGGTGATGGAGGGTTGACCTTCAATCACCCTGGTCACTTTGGTGATGGAGGGTTGACCTTCAATGACCCTTGTCACTTTGGTCACTTCAGGAGCTTCAAAAGCAAACACATCATCTTTCACTACATTGATATTACAGCGAGCACAGCATTGCTCCTCGATACAGAGAATCTTCCATTTGTATGCAGGTAACATAACAAATGGACCTTTCACTGGATCAGAAAGGTTGCTATGACAAAAAATGTGATTCGTAATCAAAGAATTTTCTTTTCATTTTACAACGTTACTTGTGCAAAACTGTTTTGAAATGTATAAATTGCATTTTTAGTTTTTTTTCATGTTTTGTGTCTATTATTTCAAATCTATCTTATCTTTTCAATTTTGATCAGTTTTTATTGCTCTCTGGTACAAAGATTAGCCAGCAGCAGAGCAGAAACAATCTTCTTTGACTCATGATTCTTCAGCTGTCAATCCCCTCGTTTGGACATGTATTTACATGTATGTGTGGAAATGATCTGGATTAACAAAAACTGCTAAATATCTTTAAATTCAACTCAACAGTCAGTAACCTCCAGATTTTTTCAGCAATTGTATGCACATGCCTGTTTCGTTGACCAACTATCATCTGTCAGACTGATTAAGAATCACATGATGATGATACTCTGTCATCATTACTGTACCTTCCTGGATGACACGAGTGATGATCCTCTCTAATAACAACAGGAGATATAAAGCCATTAATCATTGTGAAAATGCCTCTTGGGAGATTAAAACAAAAACAAACATTGTATTGTTGCTACTTACTCATAAATGTAAGGGGAATTTCCTGATATCTGAATCCTGGGATATACTGTAAAAAAAAAAAAAAAAATACATGTGTGTTAGAAAATTAGCATATTACGTATTAACAAAATGCTGTATATGAGGGCAGCATGTTGTATAACAAAACCCATAATGGATTAAAACTCTATCAATAATCAACATTGGAATAAACAAACTGCTGGGCTCATTCAGAACCACTGCTCTGTGACACCCTCGTTTATACATCACACACTTATTGCTCCGCACAGATGGTTTTCAAGTAGGTTCTTGTCTTGTACTTTATTTTTGTATGCATAAATTGCATTTTGGCAGAAAGCTACACGCAACCTTCCATGAGCCTTGATTTTTTTATTTGACACCTTGATTTGCATGTATGTGATGATCCTCTTCAACAGCATGAGGAGATCTTGGCTTCCAACTGGGATATCTGGAAGAAAGCACAGGGCGTTATCCATAATTGTGTATTTACAACATTTAACATTAAAGAGTGCATTTCTGGACGCATTTACAAAGGGAAGGGAATATCAACAAGCTTGTACCTCCAGGATATAAGATGTGGTTGACAAAGTGAATGACTCCATTTGTGGCCATGATATCAGACTCAGGGACTTGGACAGAATTCACTAGCATAGTGTTGTTTGCCTGAGGGAGACAGTTAAAACAATTACAGTCACAAAATGAGAGGCCTGAATGAACCTGTACTTTAAAATGAATTCAAATGAATTCTGCTCCATGGTAAATCATGCTATAAACTGAGCTTCAATGCAGAGGAGGAGATTTTATCACATAATAGTGATTGAGAGGGCCATAAAATTAATTTTACTGAATAATTAGGATATAGCTACACTTAAAGGTGTAAAGCACTGGATTGCCCCAGGTATAAAGTTTACTGGCTTAAGACAAGAGATTCTGAGGTTTGCTGCACTGAATACTTACAGACATCACTTTGAGGTTACTGCCCTGGAGAGACTTGAGAAGGTTTGTTACCCCAGTCTCCAAACCACCACCGATAAAAACACCATTATTGATGTGATACAGAAGGATGGTTCTTAGAGCATTTATGTCATCTGAAATTAATTGGAAACAGGAAACACATAAAGTATTACTTCATTTTGTGTGACTAGTTATGCAAGTACTTGAGACACATCAAAAGATATAGGGAGTCAGGGAGACGTACTCTTCAACAAGGCCAAATCACTCTCACTCAGAGCAGTGAAAGCCTTGTCGCTCGGGGCAAACAGAGTAAAGTCTCCCTCCTGCTTTAGCAGGTCGGTCAAGCCAGCAGCCTCCATCAGAGACAAAAAGATCCTACAGCACAGAGAAAAAAAACAGTAACTTAGCTGTTACAGAAACCACTGTGGGTCAACATACTGCAACAGCAGCATTTTCCCATTCCCATATATGCCATGTGGATTTAGTGAAAAGATACAGAAAAATGTGGTTTGAGTATTAAGCGCGAATATTAATACCACAGCCCATTTTCACTAACATTGATCTGTACTTACTTGAACCCCCCATTTTCTGTCAGAATCTGAAACATAGTATTTTCTGCTGGTTTCAACAGAGTCTTCATGAGATGAAGGGCCCCATTGCTTCCTTCTTTACTGCCCCTGACCAGACAGGAATTCTCAATGCACACAGCCTGCAGAAATAATCCACAAGTTGAAGGCAAGGGGTTTTAGGTTACACGTCAAAGATGTCAAGATTGATGATCAAATGACAGCGATAATGTATGTAGCGTGTGTACATTGGCACCCAGCCATTTTCAGAGGAGAGGACTCACTGTGCGATAGATGAAGACCCTCAGATATTTTCCTCCAATGGTTTCCAGCCGCTGGCCATTGTACAACTGTCCCAAGACAATCTTGTTCTTCAAGATGTGGTTCTCCAGGATAATCTTGAGCAACCTCTGATCCATGGACATCACTTCATCTGTAGAAGAAGGGGATGGTTTCATATTTCCCATTAGAAACCACCAGCATTGTGCCACAATACTACCTGTGAGAAAAGCCAGCTCTGCCATCAGAGACTGGATTTACTGCACAGCTCTGTAGATGGACCACATACAAAAACTTAAAAATCATGCCTCATGATGGATGTATATAGAAGAATTTACAGTTTGAATGCAAAGGTTCCTCTTACATCCAGCGGTTGATGGCTTGTTTATTTATTGCATCCTTTGAAAACTGGCTTCTAAGATATAATTATTCCAGGAATGTTCCCTGGGAGAGTGGGCATTTGGTCTTATGTGGCAAAAAGCTTCTTCAGTGTCCCAATCAAGCCATAGTTTCCCACCATATATGTGAAAATGCATTTACTATGGGTTAATGAGTCAGCATGGAAAGCTACATCAAATGTTCCCTTTTATTCCAGACTGAGGACTGAGTGTGGAGCAGTCAGGGTTCATATTTAGCCTACTGCCGAGAGGAAAACAGGGACATGCATGAAATACTGAGCAGCATGTGACTCACCACTGAAGGCAACATTGAGGGGAGCCAGCAAAGTGTACTCAGCGTCTGGCCTCATGGCAGCAGAAAGGCCCAGCTCAGACACCATATCACCAAAGGTTGACTGGGACTGTCCCACCAGTTCCATCACCTGCTTGGCTTGAAAGGAACAGGAAATTATGGCACCATTAAAATGGGGTTTACAGGAAAACATTTAACAGCTGGAGCTAGACACTTAATTACACAGTAAACCAGATAAATACGAGGAAACGAGGAGATGGCAGTCTAACCTGAGTCTGGCATGAGCACTTGGTCAATGAAGTGGATGACTCCGTTGGTGGTGACAATGTCCTTCTTGAGCACCATCTTGACTCCGTTGACAGTCAGACTTTCACCATCGCAGCCAATCTCAATGTTGTTGCCCTCCAGGGTCTCATAAGAGCTTCCAGCTATTATAGCCTCAGAGCACTGGATTGAGTCCAATAGGTGGAAATTCAAAAGAGCTGTAAGAGTAAAGCAAAGTTGGTGTGATTTAGGTGAGGTATACTATTGTTAGGTGTTTATTTGAATGCAGAGTAGGTCAACCGGCTGCATGGGTTGTTTTTATGTTCTCTCTCATGTTACATTACAGCTGAAGATACAAGACCCTGGGAACCTGAAGACCCTTTGTATCCCTTGGGCCCTTGAGTGAGAAGACTGAAGGTTTCTTCACAGTTCTGTTCAACTTTGTGTGAAGTGAATGGATCTCACATCATAGGGCAAGCTGTGGGCTAATAAAAGGTTTTGGGTTGTTGCCAATTTGACCACTTAGCTCAATGAAGCAGCTGTTTCCTGTTTCTCAGTGTTCACGCACAACAACCTAAAGTTAAAGATGTTAAAATTCTGCACTTCTTTGTTGTTGTTCAAGAGCTCAAAGCCACTGTATGTTTGAAGGATGTGATGATTTTAACAGTACAATTCTTGTGGCTACAGTATACTGATCCTGGCCTCCCCATTTTTTTCCTCACAAAATGTATAGTATCATAATGTACATTTTGTGAAGAAAAAAAATTAAAAAATGGAAAAAAAAAAACCATTACCAAAGCGTCAAATGATGTGTTGCATTGTTTGACTTTCCACCCACAATGTTATGCAGTACTTGAAACTAGAGACTTATTTTTTTTTCAACTCAGCTTTGTTATGTATAGCTTGCCAAATGTGTGTAAGTTCCAGACCCATTGTGGCTTCATCTGTTTTGAATTGGAGAAGTTGAACATGCAAAAAAAAAAAAAAAAGAAAAAGAAAAAAGCACTTCATGGGTGACTTGAGTCTGGCTAACATGTCAGGGAACCCCGGCATTTCTTTTCCGGTACGTACATCATTAATTATAAATATGGTCCTATTTTGCTCAGCACCAGTCTCCGCTGCAGTGTTTTCAGTGGCCTTGAGTGATCCTCTGGGAATTAAGGAGCTATGACAGACTAAGACTAAAAGTCTGGTTACCTTTGAGGACCTCCTTGTCGCTCTGAAGCCTCTCCAGCACATTGCTGCCTAACTTCTCAAAGGCTTCATTTGTGGGGGCAAAGAGAGTGTAATGTCCTGGCTGACCCAGCTTCTCCAGCAGCCCAGCAGTTTGAGCCAGATCCTAGAAGGCAATTTCATCAGCAGGATTATGTTTAGTGAGGTTCAATATACAGCAGAGTGCAGTAGAAACATTCGCAGGAGGTAGACATAATAACCCACTAATAATTTTATTTAAAAGTATCTAAATCACATATGCGAACGCTACACGTGCTCCTTGGCTCCTTGTACATTCCTGCAAATGTCAATTTCAGCCTATGGTCATTACAGTCAATAATATGGATTTTTTGGTATCTTTAGTAATGTGCACTCTCTCTATTAAATGAAGCTGTAAAGGGAAAAGTGATTTGTCTTCTTTACACAGTGCCATGAAAACTCCCTATCAAACTCATCCACTTTTGCATCAGTGGCTTCAATTATTTCAGAGTCCTTGAGGTGTTAATTTTCTTTGTCTCCCTCTGTGTGTACTTACACTCAGAGTTGTCAGGTCATCATCAACCTCAACGGTATCTTGGATGGTGTTTCCAACAGCACTGATTACACGGTCAATGACATGCACAACTCCATTTGAGGCAACCTGGTTGCCATAGATGATCCTAGCGCAGTTCACAGTCACGACCTGCACAAAAACACATACTTGTTATCATGTTGTACAACTGAAAAGTGTTTTAAGTGCAACTACAAGGAGTCTGCTATAATAATACTGGATGCTTATACTCACTCCATTGGAGTAATGGTTAATATGGAGTCCCAGGTCATTGTACATGGAGGTGACGGTCATTCCATTCCTCAAGTCTTTGGTTAAGAAGCGTTGGTTGGCCATGTGATAATGCAGAGCATTGTACAGTTCAATGTTGACATTGCTGACCAGTGCGCTCCTCACCACCTGTTATTTGAGGAAAATGAGATGTTAAATCTTGACAGACAGAGAGGTTCTTCTTCAGCTTTGTTCATGACTCACCTCATCCAAATTCTCCCAGGCCTCATTGCTTGGGGCAAAGAAAGTATAGGATCCAGATCCCTCAATCTCAGGCCTCAACTTTGAAATATCAGAATATTTCTGGGTTGAGGTGGCTTTCACCAGACCCAAAGTGCCATACACATGGTCTATCGGAGCCACTATGAAAGAAATTTGCAGTAAACATTATAAGGTGTCAGGTAACCATTTGAAAATGGAAATAGAAAGAAAGAAAGACTCTACATATGCTCACAATATGCTACCACATCCTCTTCTAGTTTATTTGGTCTAATTTCAAATATAGCACACAGCTGCTCAGCAGTTGGTGGATTTGGCCTCTTTCAACCTTTATACAGTGACTACCGTGTAGCAATTCACACTGTACCTGCTGGGCAACCACGCATGCCCTCCAGCTTCATGTACCCTGGGCAGCACTCATAAAGGACAGTCCTGCAGGCAAAACACACAGATCACAAATGTGGGTATCACCTCAAAAAAGAAACATGTCTTTTGAAATACCATTTGCTTTTAACATAGCAGCATAAGAAATTTGTATTTTTTATGGTTGCCATAATCTGAGCTGAATCAACATTTGGCGTTGGTTATGTCTATTCAGTGTTTCCAGATGTAACTAATTATCTCTTTCATTACCCAAACAGTCCATGTGAACCAGAAGCTTAGGCCAAAACCTAATGGAAATGGTGCGTCTAGAATTATTCTAGCATTACAGTAGTAGATTTATATTACCAAGACCTCCTCTTTGAAGCTAAACAATTAGTTTTGACTCTGCTTGGCATTTGGTTAACCTCAGAGTCATTAGAAGCTGACCTTGAAAACCTGCAGTATAATTAGAGTTGAGTTTTAGGAAATTTTGGTTAACATAAGGAACTCGGTTGTGATTTTCTGTATGGAACAGATGAGCTAGTCTTAAACAGTCTTATTTAATTGTCACCAGAATTTTATAGCTATTTTTAACAGACTTTTTTAATTGAAATAATAAACACTGTGATTTCTGTTTGCTTCCTTTAGGTACAAATGAGACATGTTTATTTGCTGCTCGATAAACATTAGAGAGTCAGTGTCTGCCCTCCACTTAAATACGGCTGGACACCATAGCCTGGGGCGGATATTAAAATTCAAAAGTGCAGCTGCCAGATATAAACATGCCTGTACCCCTTGTGTCAGCAGGTTTGAACATGTTGGAACCATAGCATTGTTTCCAGCTCTTGCAAAACCAGGCATTTGGAGATGTACATTTCACTCAAATAACTCATGGGTATGCAACAATAAAAAAGACCCACAAGACATGAAGAACACCATAGATGTACCTATTAGGGATAAACAATACCACATGTAACCCAGAGCTGCCTGGGAAGTTCATTACTGCCCAGCCTCTTTATTGTTAGATAACTCTATCAAGGAGGCTGCTTCTTCACCAGTTTTCCCACTCAACATAGTTAAAATAATCATGACAACTGCCGAGACCATTATTATGTGTGCCTGTTTAATAGATTGTTCACATTCAAACATAACAATGTAACAAGTGAAATTTGACTGTATCAGACTCAATGGGGGTGCACTAACTCTGATTTAGCACAGATGGATGTACTTTGTTTAAGCAGTGTGCTTGATCACTTTAACAATTTCCCTTCATCAGCACTTTACATGTGAAATTCGAACACCAGGAATTCTCAATAAATGTGTGCTATTTGTAGTACGTAGGGTCTAATAAACTAACCAGTACACATTCAGGAATTGTAATTAGTTATACTTACACTATTAAGACTTAAATACAAGCATTTATGTGCATGAATATAATGGTTGTGCACAGCTGCAGGTGATGATCATGGTACAAATGTACCACAAATCGTCAGCCACTGAGCAATTAATGACTAAATATCAAGGCCTTGGGTTAAGAGACAAGACTTCAAACACTGAACTGTGGTGCTGACATAGTTTTTATCCATTGCTGATGTCTCAGATGGGGTAAGACCAAAGCCTCTGTTTCATGGATGAAACTCTTTACCAGCTGTATTTGAATCAAAGTTGAATGGGGTTGGAGGGACTGGGATGAGATCATACAAACCCCATTGGGGCAACATCAGCAAAACCCTCGCTACACTGCTTTCCCACACAAAGAGACTGAGCCTGGCCATGAAGTTGGAAACTTTTGACTTGTCAGCATTTCTATAAAAGAACTGTTCCACTAAGAATCATGATAATAGTTGTCAAACATAATATATGGTGTGTGGCTTTATTCCAATTCAACCCATCAATAATGGGCAGTCTGGAAGTTTGGTTGTACAAAACTTTCTTGGAGACAGAGCTGTTCTGGACGAAGATATATACTCAATTGTTGTTTAAACCTTAGTGGGTGAAGTGTTTGTATTTTAATTCGATTTAGAATAAACTTTCTTGTTCTAATCAAGACTGCCTTCCTGCCAAGCAGGTTATTATAAATCATAGTTACATTTTATTGTTAAGTAACCTTTGGCAGCAGTAATTTTAATGGTAGCAAAGGAAGAAATCTATGGTGTAGTATATAGAACAAAGGCTAGAGTGGGAAGCAGTTGCAGTGCATGAATGGACTTTCACACAGGAGACTGCTGTTCACCTCCTGTGTGGAACTAACCATCAACCTGGCTTCTTTTATCTCTGAGCATTCCACAACCGTAACAGCATGTTTATTGTTTAAACCGTGACGATGAAGGTATTCTAACCTTAAGGAAGTACTTACTTAAACCCAAACCATGATCTTTCCCTAAACCTAACCAAGTAGTTTCTGTGTCTAAACTTACCCAAACCGTAACTGTTTCACAAACTTGACTTAATGTTTATTATTGGGGACTAAGAAGGTGCAATATACTTAACGCTGGTATGTTCTATAGGTCATAATCGAGGGTATGAACAAACCAGGTATACAGGAGGATATGTTGTTCTGATTGGCCTAAAGAACTATGTGGTAGAGACACTGATTTCAAACTTATATGTACATGTGGTCTGCAAACGGCAAAATTTAAATCAGCTCCAATTTAGATTAAATTCAAAACAAGAATTACTAAATACAGAAAATGTTATCATGCTTGTGCAACACAACAAGAGTTTCTGGAGAACAGGGTGGGAGGAATGGTGGAAGGGTCATAGGTTTGGTCGTGGAAGGTAATATGATCTGTGTCACGATAACTAATGTGTTTAGCAAATGTCTCCCTGTTTTTTATATCATTCTTTGTATCTGGAACAAAAGAATTTGACTTAATCTGCTATAAATTGGCGTTGAATGTTTTCCCACTCACTAAATCTGAAACAAATTAATTTCGTTTTTATTTATTTTACTGCATGTTTCATTAATTTTCACACTAATTGGAAAATTTCTGCCTCCAATGCAGCTTTGCTTTCAAAAAATATTCTTATAATGCAAACTGGAATGGAACACTTTTTCAGTAAGTCGTGCTTTAAGGAAATCAGTAAATCAGTTTACTGTGTGAATTCAACTTTTGGCCCTGCCTATGTTTTGATTGATTCCTTATAGTCCTGTGTCAGACTTCCACTGAAACAGATAAAATTATTTGCCTGCTACCATCATTATCATTTGCCAAGTTCAGTTAGCAGTGTTTATTCATCATGAATAAGTAAGCCTATTTAGAGTGCTCAGCATGACTTGGCCATAATCCAAGAAGAGAAGGCAAATTGAGTGTGTTTCTACTGTATGTGTATAAGAGTGAGAGAAAGAGTGAGATAGATTGTCAAATAGGCATGGCTTCGAGCCACGTTTAAACATAAAAGTGCTGAGTGAGCTGGAACAATAACAGAAAAAGAGGTTGTCCAGAATGGTTGAGCTGAACGCTTTTCCAGTCATGAATACAGGCAACATTTTGCCGCCACATCACATCCTGGAATCAGTGGTTCACCACAGAGGCACGACGACCTGGCCTCTTAAGTTATGAAAAACCCAACTTACAGTTTATAAGATCGAATGGGACAGTCTTCAATATAAAGAGTTTAGGGTCGTGTCCATAAATGTGTTATTCATTTTAACTGATTGTTTCACTCAAAGTAAGTTAACACATGTCTGTCTCCATGGAAACATCCAAATTTCCATTAAAAAAGAAGTAGAAGAAGAAGCAGACGTTGAAAAGAAATGCTCCACTTTAAAAAGCTTTTTAGACATTTGATTTGCTTGTAATGTTCACCTTTAAACAGGAGGAATAACGTGTCATGTTTGAAACATCAAACAACACTTACGCTTTCTTTCCACAGATTGCCCCTTGGTACCAATTACGACAAGTGCTGAAGTACTTCTTCTTGGTCCCCATGACTTGCTGGAGTGCACAGACATTGGGTCTGATGGGAAGTGAGGGTGAGGAAAATGATGAAAACATTAATCAGATAGATTCTTTGGAAACTCTAAATTCCATTCACATGTAAACTATTATGAGACAAACAAACAACAGATTACCAAATGTTAATAATGACATCTCAACTAGCCCAGTTGTTTCTGTGACCAGTCAGAACAGTCAGATGTGAATAATGACATCCATGTCTGCTGGATATGAGATTGCCTTTTCAGATTTGAGTAATGTTTCGATAACTACAGCCCTGCTACTTTACAGCTTGTCTAAGAATAATATTAAATACAATTTAATGACAAACAACTGATGTCTGTGAATCAATTGTGACTATACAATATAATATTTTTCACATAAAAATAGAAATTACACAAATGTGCAGAAATAATAAGATGCTTGTTATGCTCAAGGTTCAATACTATTGCATGCACAACAAAATTAACTCAAGGGTGTAAAAAGAATCATAATGACAAATATTGACAAGCTTACCCTTCTTTTCTTGCTCTAATGCGACTGTGAGCGACTATTTTGTCATAAGCTGAAGAGTCAGCCTGGTCAAATGTAGAGAGCACAAAGAGTGCAAAGGCTGCTACGAACAGGAGCTTCATCCTTGATTTCTTAGCTAGCCCTTCCAAACCCAGAGTAATGGGGGCAGACTCAGAGTGGGAGTTTATATACCACAAGTCTCACCCACCACTCAAGGGGGATGTGGCTGCATTTATTGCATGCATGGACCACCCAGAATCTCTCAAAAACTACATTTCTATACATAAAACTGAGCTGATGCTGAGCTTCATCGTTTTTGTGTGATGAACATCACCTTCATATGTAGTGCATTCTTTTATATATTAAATAGTTTTCAATGGCAATTTTAAACAGTGGGACCAACACCATGTTTACACTGTTTTGTAATCGTCTTTGTCATTCCTTGTTTATGCAGATTTAAAGGTGCACAAATTTTGATGCAATTCTCATCAAAAAGATTTGCAAATGTCAAACATTAAAGACTTGTTTTAAGATTTTAGAAATATTAAATGCCACATTACAAAGCTAGTGTTAATTGATTAAAAATTCTTTAAAGCAACTCTTTATTGCATTGCAAGAAAAACCAGTAACATTATCTGGACACTCAATATTTATAGCTTCATTAATTTTCTACATTTTACATTGTGCTCTAAAGAAACTGCTTGGATCAATGTATTCCTCAGTGCACTGCTACAAAATAACTGTGGCCTCATCAGAGGCATATGTACTGTGCAGGTGGAATAGTTGGGATGCAGAATCAAGCTCTATCTTGTCTATAAAAGTGTCATTTATTTGGACAGCAAACAAAGAAGTATTACATAATCAATGTTCTGAACAATGCCAGAGTGCTGATTTTTTTTTAAATATGTAGTTTGTGCCACCTAGTGGTGGGATGGAAACAAGGCAGTGAGGAATAAAAAACTGGAATAAATAACCAGAAAACCGATTCTTGAATTATCACTAGTCCAGCCTTGATATCTATCAAATTGTGGCATAATGTCAAATGTTTTCTCAGTGGAGCCACTACAGCGTTTTAAAGCCTGACCCATAATGCAAACTCTTTAACTGGTTGGTAAGCTGTGTAACATAAGAACCAACGAGACGAAGACACTTGTATTTTCGTGCTTGCAATAGTTTCTTTGACACAGCATTTGGGAATGAATTGGGAAATCTCTCACATAAACAGTGGAGATCCCAGAATTGTTAAAGACTATGATTATGAGCTGCAACTTATAAACAGCATTAGTACTCCTGTTAATCATTTAAGCAGCTACTTTATAATGGGTATTAGATGTTTAGAAGCTCCTGTAAAAAAATATTTTCTAAAATTACTACTCCGTGCTGTTGTGTAGCTGCTCTTGAGCTCTAACCGGGGGTGGTGTCACTCACAGCATACCTAATTGACATCACTTACAACATTCATTCTACCACATGTTGTTAAACCTACTGGGTAGCCAGATGTTTCACATGTGAGCAGGAAACTGATGTCCTCCTAACTAGTTAAGTCAGTGCACTGTAAAAAAAATGGGAAAAGACACAACACAGAACCCAACACAGCAGCACACATCAGAGACTGAAAACCATAGACCTCACTTGTGCTGATGTATTATATATTTATTAGTAACCAAGTAAGTAGCAGTTTAACATGAAAAATGAATCAGTCAGCAAATCACATATCCATTGAAAAGGCGACACTCTCAAGGCAGCAAGCCTCTTATGATCTTGATTAGTCAAGGCCTTTGGAAAAGTGCTTATGCATAAAATCCCTACCCAGGCTTCTCATCTCTTCTAAAATCCCAAAGACTGGAATACATTAACTTTACAATCCCAACATTCCAGTAAGCAGCCAATTTCCAAACTAAAGACTCTGTACTTGGTTGCATGGAGAAATAATGTCACCAATGAACTCTTTACACTGATAAATAAATGCAGCGTGACATTTACAATTGAATCTGAACAGCCTCAGTCTTAATCAGTCACTTTCACACACACATGCACTGCATGTATCATGAAAATTTAGGGTTGGGGTTGTAATGAGAAGTGAAACACAACAGCAATCTAAATTGAGTAAGCAGTTGAAAAATACACAAAAACCAAAACAGTCTTTTAATTGGCTTTGTTTGATTTTGTGTTGGCTGCTATGGAAACAGGGTCCTGAAAACTTCATCTGGCACCCCAGGTTGCTTTCAGACTCAAGCTACTTAGGTGTGAAATTGCACAGTGAGTAGATAAGATGAGTAACTAAAGTTCAATAGCAATAATAAACATGATGACAAACTGTTACCATTAATAGTAATTACTGTACCTCAAATGAACTCAAGTCAAACTCAGTCTTTGAAAGGATAACTAACACATTTGGTCTATACAGTGATGTCACTGTTTTTCATTTAACACACACTAGTTTTTTAGTGGTTACACATAACTAGAGGGTGAATTTTCTTCCAATTAATCTTGGCAAAGATACTAATTTCTAACAACCTAAGGAAAAGTATCCCAAAATTGTATTTATGAAAAATTTACTGTAATAAATTTAGTTAACGTTTTGTTACTCCATAATTGAAAGAAATTGTTTCGTGAAACACAAAAAAATGTTCTGGAGAGTTGTGTGAAAACCTGCTGCATATAGGAAGAGCCCCAGGTGTGACAAATAATTTACAGTTCATACCAAAAGTGGAGTCAGTTTACACCTGGCTGGACAGGCAGGATATGAACAGGGTAACATTTATACTGCAAATATGAGTGCAAGAGAGCCTTGAGTTGTGCTTCCCCCAGTAGCCTTCTCAATTATGTTCAGACTACTTACAAAATACAATAGAAACATCTCTGAGTGGGGAAGTTAGAGGAACCATTGTGTAAACAGTGAGAGAGACAGTAATAAACTATTCACCCTGATCTTCTCACCAGTAGACATGATGAGAAAGAAAATCTCAGATCTTCAATTAATTGAATCAAGAGAGAAGCCAATTAGAGTTTGATTTGTTTCCTTAACAAATGTCTGCCTTCACGTTAGTTCCGAGTGTCACATTATTTTCAAATGAGACAAATGGAAAAAAGTACATACTACAGCAGGCTAAAAGGGAGATTAATGGTATTAAAATTAAAGCAATAAAGAAACAACCCTTTTTAAATTAGCATTCACTTTTATTTGATCACAGAGTAATTCCAATACATGACACACATTTGCAAAATTGCAGTACATTATCAGAGGGCCCTTGTGCCTTTAAGGTTGCAAGATGTAACAGCTGACGCAAGAACACTTGGTGAGGTTAAGAAATAAATTCTGCGGCACATAACAGTGAGTGTCTCTTGTACTCTTACAACAAATATAGGGGTAAAACTGTATTTATCACTCAAAAAATGGTAACTGGTGGAAACTGGAGCAAAAGATCCAGCATTTAAAATGTTCCTAATCACTACATTAGCTAGGTGCTACATTGCTTTTTACTTCAACTGGAGATTATAATTAAACTAGGTCACATATTACATGTAAATAAATATGTTTTCACTTAGTGTTGGATTATTTGATTATGTTTTCCTATTAAAAACCAATGAATATTGTCAGCATATTAATAAGAGAGATTTAAGATAGTATTTTTGCACATCACAATAAGGAAACAATTTGGGGTGGTAGAGAAGAGGATATGCAACAGGGTGTCTTGGCTCTTTGGAATTAATTGCTGAAGGTAAAATATCAATTACTGACCTGTGTCACAGTTCACATTCCCTGAGCATCAAGTAAATACTCAATGGGCTCAATCCTAACAAAAATTTACAATTTTTATATTTTATAAATACATGTAATGTATTGTGAAATAATGTCACATTATTATACCATTGTAGACAGGATACAAGATTTAAACTGAATATACAATTTAACTACAGTTTACCTTGAGAGAATTACTTTATTTCAATAAACTATTGTTGGTAAAGAAATTAATGAAACTTTGAAAATTGAATCGAAAAATTTTGCTCTGATTTTCAGACACCCATTAGTTTTTATATTTTTTTGGCCCGTTTTTCACTTGCTCTTTACAAGAATGTTCGATATCTTGAATGTTCCTCTCAACTTTCTCTAAGACTTCCACAGTTACTTTCTCAGTCTGAAGTTGTTCTTGTTTTTGTCCACCGGATCCCGATAACTCTTCCTCTGACAATGAATATATTTCATCACATTTCTGAGAGAGAAGTCTACTCTGTCTCTGAAGGGACCCTGCATCTGACTCATCCTTGGAGAGCTCCTTATGAGTCTTTCCAGTACTGGATGGAGCAACTGAACCACTTTGTTGCCTGTTAGAGCAAACGGAGCTGGTGGCGTTGGCAGCTCCGCTCCGTAGGGTGGTGGTGATCACATCAAACACGTCCAGCTTCTGTTCAGACTCATCAGCAGGGAATTTGGGAGAGTATTTGAATGGGTTTCCAGGGTATGCCAAAGTGGTGCTGGCAACTTTATTTGCTACATGAGATTTACCCTTCATCATTCCGAGAACTTCATAGCGGAAGCTGGAGATATCCTGTTTAAGCTCCTATAATTTATTGAAAACCAGAAATTACGCAACTGAGAGAACTTGGCTTATTGAGGTTTCAATTTTGGATAACTGCATACTACCTTGAAATTCTCCTCTGTCAACCCTTCTGCTGTCTTGGCATCTCTGATCATTGCAGCCACATACCGCTTCACAAGGTTCCTCAAAACCTCCTAAAACATGAACATTATTATTATATTTGCTTCTTAAATAAAGTTGCATAAAACTTACCTAAATTTGTTAAAATTTAAAATAAAATTAAATTAAATAGATGATAAAAAACAAATTACTACCTACCTGATACTCATGGTTCAATCTTACATTTTCAGCTGCACGTCTCTAGAATTATAAAAAAAAAAACAATTAGGCAGTCAACTGATTCTGTTTTCAGTGGCAGAGTAGATTTAAGCCACTTACTTAAAGCCTATAATACCAGACTGATTGGTCTGTAAATGTTTACAATACAATACAATACAATGTTGGCAATATATAGAAAAGCTAATTTCTGGAACTTCTTACCCCCAGGGTTTCAAAGGTTTCAAGTCGTTTTATGCTTGGTCTCCTAAACAAATAAGTCTTTATCCATCCAATTAGATAAAAAACTGACTTTGGACTGGGTATGATGTTAAATGGAGATGGCAAAGTCCCCCCTTCTTCAAAATAGCTCATCCATAATTTTGTTCTTGCAAATTTCCACTCTATATCTGCATGATCCTGAAAAGAGAAACAAACAGCAATTCATCAAAGGACCACAAGACAAATGAACTTAGTAAAACTATAAAATAGGTAAACTACACAACTCACAGCTATATGTTGGTATGAGTTGTTCATCATTGCAATTAGCATGTTCAGAAGTACAACCAGAGAAATAACGTTGTATGTGCCAAACATGGTAGAGCCTACAAACTCAGTGAATTCATGTGGCGGTTTCACATTGGTCACATACAGGGAAATTAGGCCAAACACAGACCAGAATAATGACTGCAATGTCTCGAACAGCCTGAAAAGCAAAGAACAATACATCACATCATGTACCACTGAATAACAAACGTATTAATTATTAACTATGCAGATTTGTTACAAACTGTTTATTTAAGAATTTCAACTTGCGTTGAGAAGGCGTTGTTTTGCTCATTACAGCGAATACCCTTGCATTTAAGGCCATCATTTGTTTCATAATAAAAATACAGCTGGTTGAGGCCATTAGCAAAGGCTAAAAGCACTAGGCAGTAGATGAAGAGGAACTTGAGGATATCCAGGAGCATGCGACCCAGTGAGATCTGTAATGGTCCCAGGTGGGAGTTGGCAGTGAAAAGGCAGATGAGACGCAAGGAGCTGAAGATGTTGGCGATAGCAAACAAAGCCTCTGCCACCAAAGTTGGGTGCCACATTTCCCAACTCTCCCTGCGCTTGTGCCCACTGTACTGTAACAGAAACAGAAATATACAGTAACTTCAGCAACAGATGCTACATGTCAACAGTTCAAGTTCTGTAAAACGCTAGTTTGCTTTTAATATACAGTGATTCTATTTATTAAATTTTTCAGTTTAAAGGTTAAAAGAAATGGTTAATATAAAGGTTTTTTTAACAAAGTCAAAATGATACAATGATCATATACAGACATGAATATTATTGAATACATAATTGTCAAATACCTTTCAGTCTAACATATACAGTACCTTTGCATAGGCAACAATCTTCAGAGAAATGGTTGCAAGATACAATGAGTTCATTATGAAGTCCATTAGGTTCCACCAGTCATCTACGTAGTCTTCGAAACCACTATCCCACATCTGTTTGATCTCAGTCCATATAAAACCTTGGAGAAATGAACAAACAACAAAGGCCATTAAGTAACTACTGTGTAGACAGTTGCATATGTGGTCATGGTCACAGTAGGTTGTGTACCTCAATTGACTTTCTTCAAATGTGTGGGACAGTGTACAACAATACATGATAACATGAGCATGGACAGCAATTTGTTAGTGTCTGTGTGTGTGTCATTGTTACCAAGCACCCATGGCAGGATCATCCATTCCACAGTGGTGGGTGCTGGGCCCTGAAAGTGTGGTTGTGCAGAGGCTATATGCTGCGAGGCCAAGAGGAGCAGGAAGAGGAAGGTCAGGTAGGAAGCAGTGTGACAGATGAACTTGATGAAAGGCCTACGGATGAATAAACCATAGCGGCTCTTGGGAGCGATCAGGTAGAAGATAGATAACAGTGGAAAGAGAAGGCCAATGAAGATACATGTGATGAGCTTTCCTGCCCAGTGACGCCTCCTCCAGCCTGGGAACTCGTCATACCACCGAGACGCCAGCAGCTGCTGACAGTTGGGCTGAGCAACAAACTGGGAAAAAGAGAGAACCAAAGATGAAAGATGTTAATATAACTGTGTGTCTGAACATAGAATTGCCTAAAATCTACCAGTCATTACGAGAGACACTGAGGACATGCCTGGTCCAAAAACTCTACTCCTTTACACAGATGTAACCTACACAATTTTCCCCTGCAGCCTCAAACTACCCAGCTGCCTCCTGCTGATAATCCACAGCAACATTTAGGGATGGAGAGTGTTCTTAACCTCATTGTAGAGAAAGGACAAAAGTTTCTCGAACACTCTGTTAAGAAGTGGTTGTCAAATCTGTTTCCCATACACATTTTTTTCCTGCCCCTTGAGATTTAATATAAACATCTGCTGGACATCTGTGGATGGTGATGGAAGCTAATTATGTCTTAACCATATTATGGCCAAATGGATCCCCATTCTAGTACTATATTGCATTAAATTGTGGGTGATGAGGTCGTCTATCAGTGCAGAATCTGACGTCTTTAATGTTTCCTCTTCGTCCTTGTGAGATATCGACGTAACATGACTGGAGGCAAACGGTGGCATCTGGCCGGACCAGATTTTGTCTGAGGACATTTTTGGAAGGTGAAAATTGCCTCATCCACATGTCACACCACTCACCCCTTCAAAGACACATATTAATTCTGTGTTAATTAGAAGTGATGACATTTTATATAGTGTTTATTGCCTAAGCTAATTAATACCATTTTGTCATTTTGTTTTGGAATATGAACATGTATAAATCAGTTCTACAGAAAGTACTTGAACTCTATGCTAAATTCTGGTAGATAACATACTCAAATTTCAGTTTATATTTCCTTACTTGTGTACTGTACTTTCTGAATTATGAAATAACAAATGATCATTGTGCATCATGCTACAGTGCACAGCAGACCATGTGGTCATATGGCATCATGTGGTTGTTAACTATGAATGGGAACTGATCTTAATTTCACTTTTGAAGTTACTTGCACTGATAAAACCTGACATTAGTAACCTAATAATCAAATTCTGCTGGGCAAATAAAAACTAGCAGTATTTTGATGAGACTTTTTGTTTGTCTTCTACCACAATGTACTATACATACATTATTTTATCATCACAGCTCAATAAACTGCATTCAAAGAAACCTCTAACAGCTTTAAGATGGGAGATGAATGCAAAGGGTAGCAGGACAACAGAAACAAACATCTTTACTGAA
Organism: Rachycentron canadum; assembly: GCA_038496675.1. NCBI lineage: Eukaryota > Metazoa > Chordata > Actinopteri > Carangiformes > Rachycentridae > Rachycentron > Rachycentron canadum. Next base: position 1,526,852 of record CM076657.1, on the reverse strand, counting down.
TAGATTAAAGGAGCATTTTACCACTAATAACATGAACATCCGGGAAGTGCTTGTTGTCTATGCCATCAATTAAACTACACCACAGGCCTTTTTTTTTTTTTTTTTTTCAGCTGTCTAAATTGACATAACAGCCCATCTTAAGGATATGTGTTATTTGTATGGTTGTTAGTGGACAAATGGACGATGGTTTTCAATGTGTACACACAAAATACCACACTGGCAGTACACAAAAACCACTCACTGGCCACCTCAATACAGCTAATGAAGGTCAGGACAAACACTGGACATATTTACTTATTTCTTCTTGCGTGCAGCCTGGCTTAAAAAATATCAGTTAGGATTTATGTGGTTTCAGTTTGGGGGATGTGGTGTTCAAAGCTGACAATGATGGCACTCATCTTCCAATCTGATCCAAGTAGTAGTGAATCCTGCGAATGTCTGATCTTGAAATTAAAAATGTTCTGTTTGTTGGCATACTTCATAGTAACTTAAAAGGTTTTCGTGTCAACCTAAGTTGTAAGGCAAGTCTCATTTAAGATAAATAGTTATGTCTAAAGTTTGTCACAACAAAACTTAGTCTACAGGATTTTGTTGGTTGTCTGAATGCTCTAGGTAGAAATGTTCTAGGTAGTCGTGGTAGTAATAGCTGTAGTCGTAGTGTTGCTTTAGTAGTAATGTAGATAATAGATGTTCAATGTAAAGTGTTGTTTGAAGTCAGGCGCAGAAACCTTGACCAAAACATCCATTTGTGATAAACCCAGTAACTAATGAGCCCTTGAAATTCAGCTTTAAAACCCTTTTCCACGGAGACCATGTGTGGCACATGGAGTTGCAAACAGTCACACTGATCTTTCATTCTCACATTGCCAACTGTCTCATAATATACCAGAACAGCCAAAACACTACATGCAGACTTAAATGCTCAAGACCGAGATGGTTAAAATGTTAAAAGGTGGAATGAGCCTTCAACTCTGTAAATACTACACAAGTGCTGTGTACAAACAAGACAGTCTCTTTAATGAGTGGAACAAGACACAACAAGAACAGTGTGTACTTGTACTAAAACAGTGTAACATATTTTGCATGAAAGAAAAATAGAAGAAAGAAAAAAATGCTAAATGACTAAAGGCATTTTTTTTTTTAATCAGCTTACACATTTACTGTTGTCACCCTTGCCATATAAACATTTATAGGTATGATCTATTGTAAACATCATAAATATTACTTGTTTTTATGCATCTTATTTGGTTACTCCCCCTGTGTAATCACAGGATGTAATTTTTAGTAGCTGTCTTTCAAAACAAATGCCAGAGAGATGGTATTGCATCCGGGGGGATAAATACTCCTAAGAATATGTTAAAAGACAGTAAAAGGTTCCCTCCCTAATTAAAATATTATGAGTTTGTATTTCAGGGAAATGGTCATCACTTATTCCATCATTATCTCCAATTATCCAGCCATCGTGGGACTGTCTGAAAGGGCTACTGTAATGCATTTCTAAGAGCCAGCCTGGCAATTACATGTTGCTCTAAATTCCCCAGGGACATTTCCACCCATTTCAGGCCATTTACAGCTCATCTTGGCACTGTTCTTGTTATCTACTCCATGCTGTTCAAAGAATGTAATACGTGCTCCTTGTGGAACTTAGTATCAATATAGACTCTTCTTTACTTGTCAAATCTTTAAGTTACATTAAAATAACTATTGTACTGCTGTAGGCAACAGCAGTAATGCGACAAGGCATATCACAATCACACAAAGCTTACCTCTTTCTGGCAATATTTGATAGCTAACTTCAGTCGCGCCAGGTCATTCGTGTTCTCATCCAGCAGAGGATTTATGTCATCACGGTAGTTGAGGATTATTTCCAACTCTTTTGAGCTCCGGGTCTGGTCCAAGAGGTCTTTTGCAAATTGTTTACATGTATGGGACAGCTCTTCATACTCTGACTTGAACTCATTTTCCACTGTACTGAGCTCCTTCAGCTCCCAGCTGAGCTGAAAGGCTGTGAGGAAAGGATCCTCGCTGGAGAGGGCGATGAGAGATGGGCTGGCAAGGGCCTTGTAGATGTTAAGACGTGAGCGTGAGTGACGCAGACCGTCCACGTCTGAACTGGACACACACTCCACGCAGTTGCAACGCACAGAATGTGGCTGAGGTATGGAAACGCCGCGCTGCACGAGCAGCTTGATGATCTCATAGTTGTTGGTATGGGCTGCGAGGATGATTGGAGTGATGTCTGGGGTGAAGTCTGAAAACTGTTTGTCCAGCAGAATTGGTGGGACCTTTACAGGAAACCAAGAGCGGAACAAACAAATAAACAGAACTTTGGTTATTAAATTAAATTAACTTCAATTTATCATACAATATTTTATGAATATTTCAATTATTCTGTTTAATATTTTATCAGATGTTTCACACTGCCTTTTAAATCCCTCACAAAACTGAAACAGCTGGGTTGAATAGGTCTAATTTCATCTTTCGTGTCTCTGACCATCTTGTCTAACAGCAAGCACACAGCTAATGGCTTGTGGTTCAACTGGCCGCAAAATATCTTCTTGGCTGGAAGCAACTACACCCTTTTTCCTTTCTCTGCACAGAAAACACCACATCCATTACAGGGAAACCCAGCAGTGTTGAAATTTTTTTTTTACAAAGATGTAAAGAAGTTGAACGCAACCCAGGCTTTTATCCAACTGCCAAATACACAACCTGCAGAGAATGACTTTTTGTTGCAAAAGCAGTGGCAAAAAGACCCACAGCAGCAGATCAAAGAGTATCAGTGCTGCAATTCTCAGGCAGAAATAAAACATAGATTTCCAAAATAAACACAGCCACTACTGAAACTAGGTGACAGAAGAAAGCAACTTATTATTTATTCCATCATCTGTTATATTTAGATGAAAGAATAAAATTAAAGTGCTAAAGATATTGAATTCAATCCAGTATAATGATATAATGGTTATATTTTGAGATCCCAATAGTATAAAATTTGCTGAAAAGTGGAGGCATGACACCAGAAACTCAAATCATATATATATATATAAACACACACACACACACACACACACACACACACATATATGTGGTTTCTGGACTGCTGGCGCCTGGTCCAGGAGACCTGGGTAGACCCTGACAGCTTGCCAGTGTATCCCTGGGGCCCTATTGAAATATCAAGAAATAAGACCAGCTGGTAGGGGACATCATTTGGAAATGCTGCAGCAAGTAAATAATAAAAATAAACATAATATAGCATAGCAACTATGTTGTAAATATGTTTTGATCATATGTGAATTTTTGCTGTTAGGGGTAAATGTACTAAAGATTCCACAGTTGTGCTAAACAGGACAGTTAAAAAGTTTCTCATAGATGCAGATTAAAGGCATCAAATACTGTAATTCTGCCCATTGATTTCCTTTTTTCTGTTCAGCCATGGAAGTAAGAACATGTGCATGTCAGTTAGACTCTATAATTAAAACATACTTCGGCTTGGGCTGACAATAGTTAAAAGGAAAACATCACATAAGGGAAACCACCTCATAACCCTAACCCTAACCTAACCTAATTAGTGGCCAACAGTGAGGCATCTTGACACTTCTGCCAAATTTTAACCATGTCTTGGAGACTCCACATACAGGGCAGTGACAAACAAATATGAATATACATTAAAGCAACCACAAGGCATGACTGTGTGGGCTTGTTCTTTCATGCCGAAGCAAAGAGGCTCAGAAAAAGGTTTCTGAATGCAAAGTTGAATAGACACAAGATGGATGAATACATTTGACTGGAATTAAAAAGCTTAACAAAAAATTATAACATAAGTCCTGAAGAGAAACACTGTGTGCACATAAACTGTATAGGATGTTACCATGGAACTTGGGTGGTACCTGTTTTTCCCCTCGTGGCTTCTTGTGGTTGAGCAGCAGCTCCACAGCCCCCACCACTTCTTTACGGATGGCATGTAGCAGAGCATCACCCACATATACATTATAACTGAGCAGTAGCTCAATGATCTCCAGGTTCTCGTTTTCAATGGCGATGAGCAGGGCTGTGCGTCCTAGGGGGTCGATGCAGTTGATGTTGATTCTGAAATAGATCTCAGCCTCCTCCAGGGCTTGTTTCACACTGGCATAGTCCCCCTTCTCCACAGCCCCCAGGTAAGCCCTCTCCAAGACAGAGAGCTCAGATTCGGCCCGCACAATTCGCAGAGGGATCCGGTCCCTGTATGAGGAGTTGTCAGTTTTCCGGTAATACAGCTGTGACATTGCTGCGACAGTAACCCAGTGTCAACTGAGAATGGATGAGAAAAGAACAAGAGATTTCAGTGTTAACTTTGATGTTTCTGACACAGTAGGAAAAGTCAAAACTGTACTCACTGGGTTTTAAATAATATTATAGCCTATAATAATATGGATAAAATTGGTGTATTACCCATTAATTGCTTAAATTAATTTATTATTATTTATTAAATTAATTATTTTAATTTTATATCTTTAGATTAAATTTTGTCACGTGATTACAGTACTGTATGTACACACCCATTTAAACAATATGACTTAAAATTTCAAGTACCTGAAAAATGTCTTTCAGTCCAGAATTAGTTTATAATGCAGCGTTCAAGGAAAACTGTAGTTTGCATTGAAGAACGTTAAGGTAACAAAACATCTTCCTGTTAACCTGAAAACACTAACATAAATATCTGAAAGGCGATTTGTTTACAACTGATCACGGAAGATGACTAAAAGAGACAATTTAGAAATGTGTGTCATCACAGTCTGTTTTCAAATCGACGAGGAAAAACAATGACGAAGAAATATAAAAACTTCAACTTTACCTTCTTCTTCCTGTTGCTTTGCCCTTCTGATTCACTCATGAAGCACTGGGAGGAGAACTGGAGGCTGCGGCTGTCAACAGGGTTGGATCCTCATCTTATCACTCAAACCTCCACCGAGGACGCTCCAACTTGCCCACCCCTCTCGCTCTCAAGCCTGTGGGGGCATTTTAAAAATGCACGCGGTGGAAGTGGCGGTAAGGAGAAGTAAGCTCGCGCACAGGGTCGCGCTCTGGTGCCCAAACTGCGCCTGAGAGAAATCCCTGGAAAAACAAACAAACAAAAAAAAAAACAAAACAAAACAAAACGCGTCTTCAGAAACAAGAAGTAACAAGAGTTGTGGAGGTTTCACTTGAAGGAAACTACTACAAACTCTTTATTATAATTTCATCACTTTTTAACAACAATAGGAAAAAAGTCGGGAAAAAACAGCCATCTAATCATTAGCTTTAGCAGTTAGCCAGCTAGTAATAGCAACTTTGCCTTACAAATTTAAAATGAGTCAGCTAGCTAATAGAAAAATGTTCAAAAGAGGGACGTGTGGAGCTGAGACATATCTGTTTGTGGCAAGCACACTCACACCCGTCTGTCACTCAAAGGGCATATCCTCGAAGCCTTATTTATTTCTGCTATAAATTTATTTGGAAATTTATGTAATTTTAATATGGAGTCTATAGCGTTAGCTTTTCAGCAGCTCATAGGGTTCTCTTCTCAATAAAACCAGACCAGTATTGGCTCCATGGTGCCAGAGCTGGTTAAGATACTGAGGTGCCAAAAAATGGTTATTTGTCGGAGGTGTCTTTAGCAGAAAAGGTGATTTGTTCAGTGATGGAAACTCTGGAAGGTCATTTCTCGTGAATGCTGTGTACTGGGCGGTGTGTTAAAAGAAGGCATGGCCAGCAGTTTAACAGGTGAGACCGGCATGCACTAACATGCACACACTATACAATCGGCTGCTAAGGCTATGTCCACACTACTACACTTTAATTTTAAAATGCTTTTATAAAATAGAGACAATCTAACACACCTGAAAATGCATATCTTTCATGCACACTGAGCAGGCAGTTGTCTACTCTTAGTTTTACTCAGTTTGTTTGTTACTGAAAATACTATGAACAAGGAGAAGCAAATGCAGGTGTAGCATTAGAATGCAGAACTTCACTTCAATTTTTAACTCGCAAAGACAACATCTTTGGGTGGTGGTGGAGTTCCTCCAGGGCCACATGTAGAAGTTTGACTGTGTGTAGTAGAAGTGCTATATAAAGCACTGTCTGAATTTTGAGTGCTTGAAAACTTCCAAGCAGTGTGGACAGCAGGCGTAAACGGAAGAAAAAGTTTAAAATTAAAATGTAGTAGTGAGGACCTAGCCTAAGGGGGGGTCTTTCCGAGTCAGAGTTTTTCTGATGTTACATTGACCTCTGGAGCCTGGTGGGATAAACAATATAATGCTCTAGTCACTACAAATGAACATGGAATCAAAACATTAGCCTTAGAACTTATTTTGGCAAAAAAAAAAAAAAAAATGCATACATTGTTTAAATTTTACTGACATACGCAGTATCAGCATAGAAACAACAATATATCCTCATTCTGTTAATAGAGAGTGTAATCTGGTTTGTAATTAAGTTTGGATTGGCTGTCTGGAAGACCAAAACAACAGCAGTTGTTGGTGCTGATTCCCAGTGGGGTTGACAATATAATTCACTGGATTCAGTACTGATATAAAATTACTTTAAGGATGCTTTACTGAATAAAGCTTGTCTGCTTGAATTATAGCCTACGTGAATTAAGACACATTAGGGGACATGTTGTTTACATGTTTTTGGAGCAAGGATATACTTTCAGCAGAGATCACACAGATAAAGCCAGTCAAACCAAAAGTCTAGTAAAGTACAATGATCTCAAGTAATTGAAAAAATCTTGAGTGTCAAATTTGTCTACAGAAGACACTAAACTTTGACTTAAGTCTGGAAATGTGCAGTAAAGCAGGCTGGTGCTCTAGTAGGCTCTAAATAGGTATGCCATTAGGAAATTTATACAATGTTGAAAAAAAACATGTGATGTTTATTGTAAACATCATCGTAGAGCATAGATATGGAAAACATAAAAACATACCGAGTCCCTGTTGACTGCCAGTCAAACGATTTACTGAGATGGAAACGCACATGTGCATAAATCTGTCCTTTAGTAATGTAACAGATCTCCTTATGAAAAGAACAGATCAGGATTAGTTCATCCCTGCATTCCCACCATCACCTTTTTTCCGCCCTTGTTCTTAAGGGTCCTCCAAAATCCTCAGACTGTTCTGTGTCCAACCTTTCTGAATCTTGTACTGCAAATGACTTATTTTTAGTTATTTCAGGTCTGAGTTTCCAAACTAAAGACCTTAGAAGATGTGAAAGGATGTTATGCCTAATATATTTCCCATTAGGCCCTCCAACTGTTGGGACAACAGCTATGGCTACTTGTGTGAGCATGCACAATTACTAAGAAACGTCTTGCCACCCTCTTTTTTCCACACCCATTAGGAGAACGAAAAGCATCATATATGTTACAGCTGATGTTGTACAGGGACATATTTTTCCTGAAACTTTAAAATGTGTTTTTTGTTAGTGGTTTTGTTGTGATCTCCCTTAAAGAGAAGTTTTCAAAAGATAAAACAAGCGTGTACAAATACATTTACTCCACTGGGCGTAGTCCTGCTGGGTTGGCAAACGAAAACAGAACCATATGATTTAGACAGGCATAGTCAACTAACATATATAAATTTAATAAGACAATGTCAAAACTGATGACTATTTCATGCATTCTGCTTTGATACTAATCCTTCTGAGAGAATTTGATTTCTTTCCCCAGTTTCTATCATTGTAACTGTTGTGAGGGCTATTGTCTCTTTTCCTTCGTAGCCATTGTAATTAGCATGTTGAGATGCTTTGTGCATGCACTTGTGTGAGTTTTGCAGATGCAGTCTGTTTATGATGTTGATAAATTTCTCTCCTCCTGAATCAACAGAATTTGTTGCTTGCAGGAGTTGTGGTCATTATTATGATCACCACAGCTATTATCACATTGCACTCAACACAAGACATCTGAAAGGCAATCTAGCAATTATGCCAGCAGCACCACCTTATCCAGCAGTGCTGTGAGAGAATATGAATGGACATTTAATTGGATTTTTCAGATATAATATGTACGCATTGGGAAAGCTCTTACATTAAAAGCTGGTCGTGGGTTATCGTGGTTTTATGCAGCTGGACCAAATGGCTCTAATTAGTCCAACATCTTCTCCTCAACAACATCACTCATCCCATTTTGTAGATTGGTGAAACACACACTTTTGTCAAACCTTGGCACAAGGAAGGACAGTTACGGGGAAGCTGTATGTTTTGTAACGTTTGTGCAGAGGAATAAAATATGTTTTTGTCAAACAAATTAAATCTAACTGTGTGGAGTGGTTTGCATGTTCCCCCTGTGCCTGTGTGGGTTCCCTCTGGGTACTTGGGCTTCCTCCCACAGACCAAAGACATACATGTTAGGTTAATTAGTGATTTTAAGTTGCCCATAGGCCTTAGTGTGAGCTCAAATGGTTGTTTGTCTCTGTATGTCTACATATGTCGGACCTGCGATGGACTGGCGTCTTGCCTCCCCCCTCGCCCCCCTGATGGATGAGCAGTATAGATAATGGATGAATGGATGAATGGATTAAATCTAACCAAACCAAACACAAAAAGAAGCACTGTGGTGAACAGACTGACATAAAAACCTGGCATCCAGAGAGAAATATTATAATAATCTTTAAAAAATCAAAGTAGGCTACTTCATAAGTAAAATGGAGATTTGTAAACATTTTGACATTAATAATAATGCTGTTTCTATAATCTTGCAGCTTCTGTTTTTCGAGGGGTTTTTAAAGTGTACATGCTTGTTTTTGTGTCACATACAGCCTTGTAGTTTTGGAAAGTTAGATAGTCACTAAGAACATTTTTTTTTGTCTTCTGGGGTTTCCCTTCAACAGAATATGTATTCCATGTTTATATTTTTGTGTCATATTTTTTCTAATGTAATATTTTATTTAATAACAGTGGGTTTCATTTAACTGAAAATGTCTCGTGGGTAACACAATATGTCTACATAGGACCTATTAAGTAAAGTCAACTCTCCATCGAAAAAAATTGAAATCAAAAAAGAAGTGAGTAAAAATATCTTAAGGTTATCTTAAAATTATTCAATTAGGAAAGCTCATTCCGTGTAATTTAGTCTCAGTTCTAATCAGATGCATTCATTCATTCAATACATTTACAAGTGGCATTTGGGAAGATCTGTAGCAATATCAGCAGATGTGTATATGTTTTTCTGTGTTGGACCAAGGCAGCTGTTGTACAGTTGTTTCCCTGGAGGAGCGTTCACCAGAGCATCTTTTCTATTTATCGCAGCTAAAATGTGAAATATTACCTATTTCATTTTGGAGGAAACAACTGGTTGAACTGCCTGCCGTAACTCTGCCCTGTCAATTTAAGTTTAGGTCACAGCGTGATCGGTCCATGACCTGTATTTTCATTTCTGATGCTGTTTCACTCGGGGGAGAGTTGTTGACAGACAGACCTGACAACAGACTGCAGAATGAAACCTGTCTTACAATGTATTTCCTATTCCTGGCCCAGACAAACTGTAATACAACAAATATGAATTGCCTATATCTGTTATTTTCTTTGCCTTGTGTATAGGGGTTCTGTGTCAAAGCATTATTTGCCTTAAGCCTGTTATACCTGGAGGCTGGCTCTCTCTGTGAAGTTCATAGAACAGTTTCACAGACACAATCCCTGAGCCAAATACAAACAAAGTGCTATTCCATCCCCAAATTCAGAGCAATTGATAGAAACTCATTATTATTCTTATTAAATTGATTAACAGTTATTTTATTACATATATTAGCTCTTAACAACAACAAAATCTGCGCCATTAATGCCTTCTGGTGTTTACACCAGTAATATTTGCAAATATAGCAGTGAACACTGTCACAAATATCTTAAACTATGTAAATGACTACGTAATTGATGGTGATTTAAGCTACTAAACTCACTTACCACTAGAGGGCAGAGAGCTATTTCCCTCTCTGCCAAAATCCTAATGTGCCTCATCTTGTGCATAGATTTTTAAAGCCACCAGATCACTAGTGGCATTTCCTACTAGTGTTTCTCTGTCTGTCTTATCTGCTCTTTGGTTGCAACTCCATAGTTAGGACCTAGAAAAGTCACTGACTCCTTCCCCTGTTGGGGAAAAACATTCTCAAAAAGGAGTCCTGTTCATAACTGTGGAGCTGTTTGAGAAACATATAAACTTCCCACAAAGGTTTATGTTCAGTGTGGGTTATAAAATCTGGGCCAAATGTTTGTTGATGATGTTTGCTGTTGCCAGAGAATCCTCTGACCCATTTCCTGGAGTACTGATTAGGGCTTTCACTTTTATTAAGTATGCATTGACTTTCACTTTGCCAGCATTTGGGTGTTTATGTCTTAAATATGTGTATGATAAATAATGAAAACTGCAGTAAACTTACAAAAAACTATTTGAATTCTCAGTAAACTTTCAATCAGGTTTGTGATGTTGCCAGTTGCCAGCATTTACCAAAGACATTTATAGAGCTATGAATTCATATTAATTTGGGGACGTTTATGTCTTGGAAGCTATCACATGTAGTACTACGATCATTCATCCATCTATGCATTATCTGGGCGAGGGCGGGGTGTATCAATGTCAGGTCGTCAGTCAATATGATAAATGATAATTCACTGAAATGCTTATCTGCAGAATTCAGTTCCTCTATGTGAGCTCATAACAAATGGCAAATAGAAGTATTTAAATAAATTATTTTCCAAAACTCAGCATTGTCTGTGATACACGACTGGTTTGACTGCACTGCAAGTCATTAGTCTTTACTTTGCATGTGGGTGTAGAACTCATTTGACATTGCAGTCCAGCTCTCTGTCAATTAGATGTAGTATGTATGGGCCAGGTTTCAACCACGCTTCTAAAAATGAACACTGATGCAATAGCCAAGCTGGCAGCAGAAATTCAAAGTCATTAGATAAGGTCTTGAGCTAATTAGACCTGCCAGTCTTTCAAAGTGAGACAGCAAAGCTGCAGTGTGTAGCTTATCAAGTCAAGATGGTTACATCTGAAATTGTTATCCACAGGTATGAAATTATTATTTAATAATGGTAACTATTACCTCTTAGTGCCGCAGATTGTATGTGTATAACTAGAAATGTGGTACATTATCATTCAAAATGGATTTAGTTGCTTTAACTTAAGATTTTCATCTTCTCTAAAACTAAAAGGATTTATTCCATAATACTTCCCTCATATTAATCAGTTAAGCTTGAAAGACGTGGGCTTATGTTTTTTAAACTATTTTAGTCTCTTGATATTCATAATTATAATGCTGTATTGTGTATACTTTGCAACAAAGGAGATGTATAAGATGATGTTGCCATCTTCTGGCAGTGGCAGTGAAGTATATGGCACAGGCTATTCACTGCTGTTATAATTTATAGGGTCTTGCATGTAATATACACGTCTAAATAACTTGCTTTCTTTACAACTGGAATGACACGTAGGGGACATACCTACACCAAACAATCATGGTGGTTTGATAAAATAAATTCATGTCATCAAGCATAATCAATCATAAGAGAAATGACTTGGAAAAAAAATGCCCTTGTGATGAGAAAGAAAAATTCCTGGATCCGTCCCAGTAACTGGATCGGCAACAACAGTTAATGGGTCTTTCCTTGACACAGTCACGTCTCTTACCTGAGTTTTCTGCAAATCAGTTCAGTATTGTGAAATCCTAACAAATAAATAAACAAACCAAGACACACAGGACACAGGTGAAAACAGAACCTCCCTGGTGGAAGGAATGAAAAAGCATGCAGCATAAGCATGATTAGGGTTGTTTCCAAACATTTGCAGGGATTTGTCATCGGTGTTTGCTACCTGTGGCGAGGTGATGATGCGTGGAGGTTATAGGTTCTGTTTATGTCTGCCTGCAGGGGTATTTACTAAACTCAATGAGATCCTCATCAGCTGACTAAAATGGGCGAGAGTTTGTCAGTTTGTGTGCTGGTGCTTATTAGAACTGTCGGCGGGGGAGATATGTGTGTGTTTATGTGTGTGCGGCTTTCAAGTGTGTGCGGCTTTCAAGTATGTGTGCTTGTGAGCGGTGCTGGGCGTTAGGGGGTTAAAAATCACCCTTAAGTCTCATAGCTAAAACTCAAATCTATCACAAAGCATAAAAAGCACCTTGTTACAATGGTTAACTCTAACAGATGACAGCTGACTTTGGCGACTCAGGGCTAATGGAAAGATTAAGTCAATTACAGCTTGGCAGGGAGACTTAGAAATATTTGAGACATTCCCCAGAATGCTAGAACAATAGGCACCCACACAGACACAGTCACTCTATGGCAGTAAATGTCATTATGTCAAAGTAAATCCAACAAAATGGGCTTGGTTCTTTTTCTATAAAATAAATCTTTATAATAACATAATGATAACAGTGAAACGCAGTCCAAGAGAAAGCATTATTGTCCCCACATGTGCCGTGTGTGCAGCTTTTTCATGAGCATCTAGTGAATGCACTCTGTTTCAGCTAGATGATATTGTTGCTGACTGAGTCTCCAACTTTAGATCAGAGAGGAAAGAGAATGCGTTCTCTCAGCAGAAACTGGAAAATGAAAAGGAGGAAGAGGAGGTTTAGGAGGATAAAGTACAACTAATAGAGAAATGGCCAAAATGCACAGCTATGACACACAATCAAATTGAAAAACATTTAGTGACTGGTGTCATCATTCTTATTGTCTAGAATTTAATTGTATTGTACTACTTTTGTTTTCTGCCACCGACATTTCGGAAATAAATTCCTGTCAGTGCAGGAGCTCATACATTACACAGTTTGGACTTTTGTATTGTAATAATCACGGCTGAAATCTCATAATCACTTTTCCTGCTGATGATGTGACAATGTGCAGATATCACACAGTGACTCCCACCTGGTGAATTCTCATTTCTCTTTCTTTCTGCACAGCATAAATGAGCTCAGCTCGCAGGGTGGGCATATGTGTTAAGTGCCCCTCAGCTCTAAAACTCATCAGGAGAAGGAAGGCCTGCGGGGCATCTGGCGGCAATCCGATTAAATGTTGTAACCTTTGGCCTGCAGGCGACCACACCACCACAGGAAGCCCACAATTTTGGGTTTTTAATAACATATGAAAGTCTGAAGTCAAAGACCCAGTTTTCAGTTACGGATGAATGCTTAAATGTCTGCTTTTGTCCTTAAGTGCCACCATATCAGTTAGGTTAGTTAGAATATAATTAAGGCAGTTTTGACAGGGCCCTGGTGCCCTTACAATTGCTTTTGCACTGTCAGAGGCTTTTGGACACAGCGTAATACATCGTACTTCATTAAAATCTCGTCTGTAACATGGTGTCCTTACAAAAGTGCAACAACATCAAGCAATGAATTGCTCACACAGTGAAACCTTGATTTGGTACAAGCGTGATTGTGTATTATAGCACTTGCTTGTAGGTTGTTGCAGATGGATGCACATGAAGCAATATTTTTACCAGAATTATTAAGCTGTTCCACAGCATTTAGCATTTCACAGCCAGAAAGCTCTCAAATTATGTATGCTTTTTGATCTTACTTGTATCATACTATTTTCCTCTGTGCTAGAAAAGACTGCTATTGTCACTACAATTAAAATCTCTATATATTTAGATTTATATATACATACAGAAAGAAAAAGAGACATAATTTAGGTTTTTTTTGTTACATAAATTAGATGAAAAGGTGAACCTTACAATTTTCATATTCTACCAGACAGTTTTTGTGGTTCAAAATGGGAAGATAGATGAATACTATTCTGCTTGAATGTCAGTACATCAGTCACATTAGCACCAGTCTTCATTTCATTCTGTGGTTTTGCTGCTGCATTTTTAATTCTCAGGTTGTGCCCTGCTTTAAGTGGAGGTCAGTATACTGTGGGCAGAGAGCCGTAACCTACTGCTACATTTTATTCACACACTCCCACACACACACACACACACACACACACAGACTGGTGTCCCCATTCTTATGCTTGGTTTTCATCTATTTTTGTCCCCTTTGTTTCCTGCAGAGCACTTTGTGATGAGCCTATTTGTTAAACACATGCTGTAAATAAACTTGACTAATTAGCAGTGTGATTGCTCTGGCCATATGTTATAGTCTTAAAACACGGATCCACATACACCTGGGGAATTTGTGAGCACACATAAATAATATGATTAAAGTTGACCGCTTCCGCTGCTTTTTTAGTTCTGCAGTTTCCCAAGAGTCACATAAGCTGAAGAAGATGGATTTGAATGCAGGTTGCATTGTGTTTCTTTACCTTACACAATTGACTTTTAAAGGGGGGTGCGACTTCAGAGGAGATGCTGCCGCCATTCCAGCTTCAACCATCAAAAGAATCGTCCCTGACAGAGACGTAATGAACTAAAATAACCTTAATGAGATCAGTGGGGTCCTTGTTGTATTGTCTCGAGGGAATAACCACCAACAAAAATAGACCTGTTAAGCCCAAGCAATTGCTAGAATGGAGTCACTTTAGCAACACTGACACAAACAGTACAGTGACACAAAATTAGACAATTATAAAGAGCATTTCTGGCGAGAGAGGGACACTGCTGTCAAAATGTATAGATAGAACAGACTGTGATATTATTATAATAAGTATTTTTGTGGCTTGGCATAACGTCAGTAAAATCATTGGAATTTGTTTGAGATTCATATTCTATCCAGAAATTATTATGCCTGATAATAACAATTGCATTTACTTTTTATTTATTGGTTTGGTTTATACATTGGGGCGATTTCCCAGCCACAGTTCCATCGTGCCATAGTCACCTGGAAATAGTTCATGATATTCTAAATATATTTTTTTATTTTTCTGTAATATTCTTCTAACAAAATAACTGATGCTAAGAGTTTGTTTGGATTCAGACTTGAGCTCCGACTGAACACACAGATGGCTCATCTTGCAGCGCCTCATTATCCTTGTATCAGGTTGACTTGGTGATGTCACTTCTCAGAGCTCAAGGCGTCTTACATGATGTATATCTCTGTTAACACTGTTACAATAACAGTGGTGTCACTGACAGCGGGGAATGTGAGCCTCCCGGTGTTTGACCTGTTGGTGTGTGTGTGTAGTGATAACAAAGCTGAGAGGATATTGAAAGTTAGTCATGCTGTAAACAACAAGCAAAACAGGATATTTTTAGATTGTGGATGCATCTGATGTAAATATATATTTTTTGTTTTCTTCAAACAGCAACACTACTGTTAAACTGCTGAGATAAGCACATTAAGCTGTCATCACTAAGCAAAACAAACCGAGTTTGTTAGTGCCACAATGCCACAATGAAAAACTAGAAGAGCTCCTGAACAGCTTTTGATATTTTTTGTTAGCGTTCTGCAGTGAAAAACCTAACGTGCAACCTAAAATCATCTATTGTTATTCTGAGAAATATTTTTAAGTGGCACACAAAAGGGAAATGAGCTCTAATCTTTCAGCCTAAACTCCATCTGCACCTTATGTATCTTTGCCCCACAATAAATCACCTGCACATCAGGAGTGTGACTGGGATCTTCACTTCCTTTATGAGACAGACAGTTCCATCTTCTAAGAAGGATTGGTCATTTACAATAAATTTGACATAAATGTGATATGACAGAATATCATCAAATTTCCCCTTGCCTCCAAAATAAGCCTGAAGGTTTGGGTATGATTCAATTCCCTCTCTGCCATCCTTGCTGTCAGAAAGTTCTATTCATCTTCTTTTTCATTTTCTCTTGTAACTAGGAGCTGTCAAGGCCTGGGGGCTTTGCCTTGCAGTTTGCTTGGCTATATTTATAATTGGACTCTGTCAACAGTGTCCAGTGCAGCTCAACTGCATGGTTTGTTATGGCAGCTACTGTGTACCGATTTCAACACATGCCAGCTGTGAGACAGTTTGTATGTCATTAATGCTCAACTATAGGTAGGTGCAGACACAAAGGTTGCACTCAAGAGCTTGTGGATGGAATGAAAATCAACTAAAGTGGATCAGAGGGGACTGTTGAAGTCAAATTCATCCAGCCAAAATAAAGCTCATGTGCAGAATCATTGCCATGGGAGCAGAGATATGTGTGCACATTGAATATATACAAAGGGTGTGAGGTAAATCAAATATACAGAGCAGTTGTGCCTATGTACAGTGAATATCATTGTGCTGTCAGGTGTTAGAAAGATGTGAATTTACTGGCATTTTAAGAAAAAGTGAAAGCAGCTAAAAGACCATACATCAGTCTGGTGATGAGACACAAAGATTTGAAAGTCTTCTCCCAATGTCCCCCTATAGACACATATCTTAACCTATCCCAAAAGGTCTGTGATTCTAGCCTAATGTGCAGTAGAGCTCTTTGTGCCAAAACCAAAGCAGCTGTTAATATGATTGAGTGACTCTGGCCTGTTCTGCCGCGCTGCACAGTGTATGAGTGGCGCAGAGAGAGGCCGGATCATGACTGGGCTCGTCGGGAGCCAGAGGAGACTGTTCTGCACCTGGAGGACCCGCGCGATGACAGAGAGGAAACACACGACAATGCCGCGGAAAATGTGCAACTTTTGACTCACGCTTGAGAGAGAGAGAGAGAGAGAGAGAGAGAGAGAGAGAGAGAGAGAGAGAGAGATTGTGGGCCGTATTTGGGCCAAACGCGTCGGGTGCATTGTCAAATTCTCGCACTGCTTCCTTTTCCATCAGCCCGGGTCCCTATGCAGTACCTTTAAATTAAAAAAAAAAAAAAAAAAAAAAAAAAGCATTTGCAGTGACTTCACTCCAGTATGTCAAAAACAAACAAACAAAGCCAAACAAAAGACACCATTTAATAGTGGCACATACAGTCTAGTGCAGAACTTGTATCTTACAACAAAGCGGATTTTTTTATCAGGAAAATGTCATCGGAGACTGTGTGTTTTCCTCTGTGATGATGGGTGTGTGCGCAGAGCATCAGCCCTCCTCCTCCTCCTCCTCCTCCTCAGCGGCGCAAACCACGAGAGGGAGACAAAGCTTTTCCTCAGCCACATTGTCAGTCAAAGGGACCCTCGTATACATTCGCACTTCTGGTAGCTTTTCCTCGTTAAGAGTGATTGAATAGCTCTGATTAGAGAAACGCAAATGCGGACTTGATTTCCATTTTAAAATGCTGCGAACATCACCCCCCCCTCACCCCCAACACCCACACCCACACCTATCCGCACAGCAGGCTGTAAGTCATGCCTCACACACAAACAGCACCTTCTTCGTTTCTTTTTTCCAATCTTAACCAACCTGATGAGGTCCAACCCACGCGGAGTCGTTTTGTCTGAACCTGAATGACACGGGCCACATCCATTAAAAAGCTGACAAACGCATTCCTGCGCAGATATCGACCAATCGGCTGAGAGGAGGGCGTAACTCTCCTTACTCCAACAAAGCAGGAGTATGAAGTTTAGGTTATCAGTGCACAGCTGCTGTGGGAGAATGGTGCACCTCGGTGCCCACAGGCGCGTGATATTACCCAACTCACATTTTATGTTCTTGCAACTTTAACCGCGGTGCTTAGTTAACCAGGCTGCATGCGCAAAGTTTAACGCGTCTCCTCTGCGGCTCCACACTACAAATGGCTTGGATTATTCCCTCGCATCTGCACGGGACCGGCGCTGCTTTGATTCTGCTCGCGGCGATTCTGACAGGTGATGCAGTTGCGCAGGTTTTTGACAGCTATGGATTGTCGTACGCCTTGAGGTCCGAGCTGACAGAAGACACGATATTGGTGGCCAATAATGGGATCCGCGTGCCTTTCGGGAGATCAGTCTTCATTGATCCCATCAACGATTTGGTTGTCCAAGTTCAGCCCGGTGATAGATGCAGTATAACAGTCCTGGACAATGACCCCTTGTCTCAAAGGCCTGGACACCTATCACCGAAAAAGTTTCCGTGTGAATTTGGCCCCAACGACGTGAAGTATTCTCACTTTGGCTCTAGGAGTCCTCCGAGGGATAGAGTGAGATTACAACTCAGGTATGACACCCAAACGGATACCATTGTAATACCGTTTATGATGGAGGTGGAAGTCATTTTCACACAGCTGGAAGTACTGACCAAAAATATGCCACTCACTGTTGAGAAACTGCTCGGCACAAGTAACCCCATCGATAGAAGAATTTTAGAGTTTGCTTATGATAGAAGTGCACAACAGTGCAAGATAGCCTCTCTCTCCAGTGGCAGCGTGCTGCCCAGGTATGGAAAACTTGTGGATGAGGACAGCCTCGGAACAATGGTGGACTGTGATGAGTTTATTAAAATGAACATCCGTTACCAGCACACTTTTGCTCTGAAATCACCAAACAGAGATTACATTCCAATGCTTGTGGAGTTACATGATAAGGAGGGCAATTTGGTCAAACAAGAGTTCTTCCAAATTTTAGTCAGGATTAAAGAGGGAGAGGAGAACACAGCCCCTAAACCCAGCTTTGTTGCAATGATGATGATGGAAGTAGACCAGTTTGTAATGACAGCGATAACCATGGATATGCTGGCGGCAGAGGATGTTGAGTCTAATCCTGACGAATTAATTTTCAACATAACATCCCCCCTGTCCTTTGAGGAGGGCTACATAGTGAGCACAGATGATAGGAATTTACCAATAACTTCGTTTTACCAGGGAGACCTCAAAGACTTGAAAATCGCCTACAAACCCCCTGCTGTGGATTCAGACACTGAGCGGATTTTCCAGATTGAGTTTGAGGTTGTGGACACAGAGGGGGCTGTGTCAGACCCTTTTGCTTTCATGATTGTTGTTAAGCCTATGAACACGTTGGCCCCCGTGGTGACTAGGAATACTGGCCAGTTACTGTATGAGGGTCAGTCCAGGCCTCTGTCCAGTTCACAGAATCTGGAAATCAGCGATGAGGACAATTTAGACAAAGTCGAAATCACTGTTATTGATGGGCTGAGGCATGGTGAGTTAACTGTTCTGGGCTCAAGGAGGAAATTTTTCACCCCCACTGACCTAGACGCTGGAGTAGTCATTTATCAACATGATGGAAGTGACACATACAGCGATAATATTATTTTCAGAATGACAGATGGCACAAATGAGGTGGAGTTTCTGTTTCCTATCACTGTTGTGCCAACTGATGACGAGCCTCCAATAATCAATGCCAACACTGGTTTGGTTTTATTCAAAAACCAAATGATGCCAGTCTCCTCACTTATGCTTAGTGCGGCAGATATCGACTCAGAGGATTCTACAATAAAATTCACAATAGAGCCTCCCTTATCCACTATTGGGCAGGTGCTGCTACGCCAATCTGAGGCCCCAGAGGACCCTTCCACCTGGAAGTTTAATACAGAGGATGAAATGTATGAGAAAGTAGTGACTGAATGGCTGCAACAGGATATTACTGATGGTAAACTGTTTTACAAGCACATTGGGCCCCACAGCACCAGCACAGTCATGGATCAGTTTGTGTTTAGAGTTCAGGATGACAATGACCCACCAAACCAATCAGGTCAGAGTTCATTCATTATCAAAATTCTCCCTATTGATGACCTCCCACCCAAACTGTACCCAGGCACGACTCTGCAAATGACCGTGCACGAGTATCAGCTTACTTACTTCCGGAAAAAATTCCTCCGTTACACTGACCTCGACTCAGAGGATCGGGATCTCAAATACACAATCATCCAGCCACCGACAGACACAGATGAGAATAGCCCTGTTGTATTGGGAGCTCTGGTATTAACTGAAAAGCCCAACACTGAGGTCACGACTTTCACTCAAGCCCAAATTAACCACCATAAAATTGCTTTCAAACCACCTGATCTCGAGCTCGGAATTACCACTCATGTTTTGCAGTTTAGGTACAGTGTGGAGGATGTTTCTGGAAATAGTGTAGAGGGAGTTTTCACTATATTTTTAAAGCCAGTAGACAACAAGCCGCCTCGAATTACCAACTCTGGGTTTACTGTGCTTGAACGCGGCACACATATCATAACAAGTGCCGAGCTGGACACCTCAGACACAGACACAGATAGCAAACAGATAATATTCACTATTACTCAGCCACCACTGCACGGCCAGATCCAGTTTACATTCACCGACATGACAAAAGGAGACACTTTCAGCTTAGAGGATATTGCGAATGGCAGAATTGCGTACATCCATAATGGGGATGAATCAACAGTTGACTCGATACAAATAGACGTAAGTGACAGGGTCCATGTTGTCCCAATTACAATAAAGATAAGCGTGAAGCCAATTGATGATGAGATTCCAACTATAAGTCTCCCAGCTGGCACAATTGGCTCCTACATAGATGTACTAGAAAATGGAGCAACAGAAATAACGAGTAATGTCATTCAGGGAAGAGATGAGGACACAGATGACCTTCGTTTGACCTTCATTGTTGAGGACCCACCATCATTAGGTAAAATCTTGGTGAAAGGTGTCCCATCCAACACATTCACCCAAGCTGATATTATTAACGGCTTTGTGGTGTATGCTCATATCAGTGGGGAGATTGGCTTGACTACAAAAGAAGACTTTTTCAATCTCACATTGACAGATATGTCTGATGAGTGGTCTGTTGGAGGAAATAAGATTACAGGTGTCAGAGTGCATGTAACTATTCTTCCCCTGGACAGCCAGGCTCCAGAGGTCTTTGTGGGGCCACAGTTCACTGTTGTTGAGGGAGAGAAGAATGTCATTCAGATCCTTCATATAAGCGCTGATGATGTCGACACCCCGAATGACGACCTCCTTTGTACAATCATTGTTCAGCCGACGTCAGGGTATGTGGAAAATATCTCCCCAGCCCCAGGCTCAGAGAAATCCAGGTCTGGGACAGCCATTAGTGCTTTTACCATCAAGGATATCAGACACAATCACATTTATTATGTTCAAAGCATTCACAAAGGAGTTGAGCCAGTTGAGGACAGGTTTACATTCAGATGCTCTGATGGCATCAATTTCTCTGAAAGGCACTTTTTCCCTATTTCCATAATCCCCTCTAATGATGAAAAGCCAGAGATTTACATGAGAGAGTTTGTAGTTATGGAGGGCATGAACATAGTCATTGACACTCCCATTCTGAATGGTGCTGATGCAGATCTCCCCCCTGATCAGCTCACATTCATTATCACTAAACCCCCCAAGCATGGATTTATCCTCAATCAGCTCACTACTGGAACTGTCCCTGTCTTTAACTTCACCTTGGATCAGATCAAGGAGGCGTCAAACATTGTGTATGAACATGATGACTCGGAGACCACAGAGGACAGCTTTGATATTGTACTTACAGATGGAAAGTTCAGTGTAGAGAAAACAGTAATAGTTATGATTATCCCTGTGGATGACGAAACCCCAAGGATGGCTATCAACGATGGCCTTGAAATTGAGATAGGTGATGTGAAAGTCATCAACAGCAATGTTTTAAAAGCTACTGATCTGGACTCTGAGGATAGCATGCTAACTTACATTATTCGCTATGGGCCTGGCCAGGGATATTTGCAGAGAACAATGCCCTCTGGGACACTGCAAAACATAACAGTTGGAATGAACTTTACACAGAATGAAGTGGATCAGGGTTTGATTGTGTACATCCATAACGGGCAAGAAGGGATTCGAGACCTCATCAAATTTGACGTGACAGATGGCATCAACCCTTTGATCGACAGATACTTCTATGTAACAGTGGGTGGCATTGACATGGTTTTCCCAGACGTGGTCAGTAAAGGTGTGTCCCTCAAAGAGGGTGGCAGGGTTACTCTGACAACAGACCTACTCAGCACTAGCGATCTAAACAGCCCAGATGAACACTTGGTTTTCACAATAACCCGAGCTCCAGTGAGAGGCCACCTGGAGTGTACAGACACACCTGGGATGCCCATCTCATCCTTCACGCAGCTCCAGCTGGCTGGCAACAAAGTCTACTACATTCACACTGCTGACGATGAAGTGAGAATGGATAGTTTTGAATTCGAGGTGACTGATGGCTACAACCCCGTGTTCCGCACTTTCCGCATCTCCATCACTGATGTGGACAACAAAAAGCCCGTGGTGACGGTACATGGCCTGGTGGTGACTGAAGGAGAGAACAAACTCATCACGCCTTTTGAGCTAACAGTGGAAGACAGAGACACCGTTGACCACCTCTTGAAGTTCACAGTGACTCAAATCCCGGTTCATGGTCGCCTGCTCTTCAACTACACCAGGCCTGTCAACTCCTTCACAAAGCAGGACCTGAATGAGAACATGATCAGTTACAAGCATGATGGCACAGAGAGCGCAGAGGACAGCTTCTCCTTCACCGTCACTGATGGCACTCACACAGACTTCTTTGTCTTCCCTGACACTGTATTTGAGACTCGAAAGCCCCAAGTAATGAAGATTACTGTCCTCCCGGTTGATAATGGGGTGCCACAGATTGTGGTGAATAAGGGTGCACCAACATTGCGAGTTCTGGAGACTGGTCATCTGGGTTTTGTGATCACCAGCAAGACCCTTAAAGCTGAGGACAGAGACAGTGTTCAGAACTCTGTGACCTTTAGGATTACTGTGGCCCCAGAGCATGGCTACCTTATCAACCTTGGGAAAGGAAATGCCACTATCACCACTTTTACGCAAGGTAAGAGTGCTACATTTCAAATATCTTTGTGATCCGGTGACATTCAGTCAGATTTCTAATACTGCAGATACTCACATTGAAGACAGCTTTAAATTCTCTGAGGTATTTGAGCCCAGTCTTAAATTCATTTTACATTTATTCACTCTGCTAAATGTACTCCCCTCTGAAAAATGCTGAGTTTAAATATAAAGGTTTTTGTTTTCACTCAGGAGACTGTCTATTTACAGAGATGAAGTATGCCAGAGCCTCGGGCTGACCAGTTTTCACTGGAGGAGTGCATTTTTCAAACAGTGTCTAATTTATTTCACTTTGGGAAAAGAACCAATGGTGATTTGTACATTATTAGAGTAATATTTTCTAACACAAGACAAGAGACTTATAGACATGATGATAAATAATGTGCAGATGTGTCAAAGGGGGAGAAACAGATTTTGCTAACATTAGAGTAGAGAAGTTAGATTTCAAACAGACTAGAGGGGTGTCTTGGTCAGTGGTAAATATCAGGTTGGCAGCATCCGTGCATTCCCTGCTTTTTTTACTGAGTCACTGTGAGATGCTTTCCCCAAGAGGCCTGTTCAATATTTCAAGACTTCTCACAAGAGTAAACAGATGGTAAATAAAGACACCATCTCCTGGGCATTTGAAAATTGTGGCTGTGTATTCTTATGCATCGGCCCCTTTGAAGGGAAATGTTTTAACGTCAAATAGTGAGATAGAAAGGGCTGTAAACTTCACTATCTTCCACTTCCTTTGCCATAAAGAACCCTGTCCAGAGCCACACTATTAGGATGGCAAACAGACCGCTGTGATGGAACCTCGAGACTCAAGCTATTCTTTATGTCCAGTGTCATTCACGAGTCTAATAGATATACAACCCTTGTTACCAGGCAGTTTCTCCTTTCAGATCCCCATGACACTATGCAGCATGCACATTTTATAACCAGCCTCAGCTTGGTTCTTGAAGAAAGTAGTATTGACAAATAATCTGTCAGAAACAAGCTTTTCCATATTTTCCTGCTTTATCATTTCATTTATTTCATAAATTTAAATAAGTGATCTCCTCTTTTATGTATAGAATAACATGGATATTTTTACAAATGTATCTCTTTTTCAGCTGAAATCAATGACATGAACGTCTGCTATGTTCTGAGAGATGGTGACAGTGCTACAAATGACATCTTCTATTTTTCCATTGAGGACAATGGTAAGTCATTCTATTTAAACATCCCCTCTTATAGGTATCCTCTCACACCATTAAGTTTGAAACGAGTCCTTGTCATGCTGAGCCTCGAGGCTAAAATATTAGATTTTGTTACTCTGTCTGGAGTTTTACTTTAAGAAACTCAGTTGTCTCCAAGAAGAGAAAAGAAAAGGTTGCATATGCTTCATACTGTGTCTAATTTAGCAGGAGTAAAAAGCAGATGGGAGAGATTTTCAGATCCATAATTCACATGGTTTCATATTTCACAATGAGCAAATGAGAGAAATTAGGCATACAGAAGTTTAATATGCAATTTTTACATGCATACATATATATAAATTGTATGCATATGTACATATGCATATAATTGTATGTACACGTACATAACTTTGTTATGATCGGTTGATATTTTTCAACTAAAATTTTGACTGAGCTTCCCTGCTTATTAACCTTGTATCTGAACATTCATGTTAGTCTTACTGTGCATTGTACCATAAGTGGCTTAGTCTTATACCCAACACATTATTTTTCTATGCCACGGCATCCTGATGTAGAAAATAATGATTGATTTAGCAAGTAAGTAATTAGTAGAACAATTAGCAAAGACCTTCCTTCTACTGTAGATATGTAATCAGGCACAGGCTCAATGAATGGTTTGAGGCAATCACGCCATTGTTGCCGAATAGCGGAAGCAGTGTGCCTGACGGTGTGTCCTTTCTGCTACCCTTCAGCAGTGATGAGTGAGCACAAAGGACCTCTCTTAATAGGGGCCCTCCTTTCCCACAAGCACCTCAGTGGGCCCCACTACACATTTTCTCATTTCTCAACTTGGGACTGATCTGTGGCTTCAGTGGAATAATAAGTTAACATCATTAAAAATAGGCGGATGATGTCTTAATGAGTGATGACTAAAATGCAGGGGATAGCTCCTTATTAGAAGGTGATACTGGATGACAGTTCCTCACCTGAGTTGTCGAGCCCATGCAAAGCTCCTTTGTTGTTGAGTGAGGTTCAGACAGTCCCTTTGTTGTTTTGTCAGTTGGGTTATTTGTCATGAATCACGTCAGGTGTCTGTCTCTGTCACTTTCTTTCTCTTTCTAGGTTGCTTTATGCTTTATGACATATTTATATCCCACACTGGGAGCTTATCTTCCACAACCGGCGATTAGGTAAAAATTTTTTCAGCAGTCCCTATAATATTTTACATCCCTTTTAGACTTGACAAGAGAACTCATGAGCTTATTTCTTATTGTGTCCTTAATTATACTTATGTGCTCAAATGAAACAAAACAGTCAGACAACAGTACTTTCTCTCCACTGTCACTATTTGTGCTTTATAATGGCATCTAAATGGCTTGAGAAATTGATGAAGAGTCTTGTTGGATGAGCCATACATAAGGACAGAGTACATACTACACTGCAGCCTCTGAGGCAGTCAGTGAACATTTTTTTAAGTAAGATTTAAGCTGTGCCGGTGGCTGCCCTAAATCCCCAGACAGAGCCTCCAGCCTCTTTGAACAGTTGTGTTGGGGAGGAGCTGAATGGTGTACACGGGCACACAGCTGCACTCTGTCATGTTCAGCAGTGGAAAACATTCTCCTCCGCGCTTCAAGTTCATTGGGAAATTTACCAACTGCATTTGGCAGTTTTTTTTAGGGTGAAAAGTTACTTTTCATGTCACAGCTGCTCATGTGGGATTTAAGGAGTTTTGTGCCCACAGCTGTGATAAACTGTGATATGGTGTATTTTAAGTATGTATGTGCTTGTTGTTGACATGTGTGTGCTTATTCATGGTGGTGGACACTGTTTTTGTAATATACAAAACCAGAAATTGAAAAATCTTGTATTATCTTGTATTATAAAGATGATGATGGCTGAAGCTCTTGTACCTGGGTTCAAAAGCAGATAACTTACAATACCCTCTTTAAAAATTACAATGGTATTCTGTTTATTCTGATACCCAGTCGTTTAATCTTAAAAATATCCAAGATAATGTAAAATCTCCATGTTATTTTCCAGCAGTCCAATGTGAGGTCTCCATATTGCTTATTTTGTGTATTAAGTGCAAAGACACTCACTTCATTTTCTGTGAAATTAAACTGAAAAAGCAGCAGATCTTCACATCAGAGAAGCTGAAAATTACAACTTATGCTTACAACTTATACAGCTTGCTCTTGCTTGAATTTTCTGTCAAATGATGAAATTGTTTTTCAAGTAGAATGGCACTCACTAGAGTTCATACTGTATCACCGCCAAGGCCAAACAATCCTATACGCATCCAGATTAATATCTGGATCTGCAACAATTTTTACAAAGTCATCGATGTCAGCGCCATAAATATAACAATGTTTTAAAATCAAAATCCATACATGAGTCCTAAAAAATAAAAATATCTTCCAAGGTTGAAGAAAGTGATAAAAACTACATACGTAATTCTACAAGCAAACAAACAAATAAACAAATGGGCGAAAACATAACATCCTTGGTGGAGGTAATAAATCATTACAGCACTAGGTGTCGGACATTATCTGTTGGATCAGTGCACAGCACAACTGATTGTTATTGGATTTCTGCTTGGCTCCATTGTCAATAAAAAAATAAAGTGACTTACAACTTGCACTCATTGCAGGGAAAGGCAGAAATTGACTCTTGGAATGTTTTTTTTTTTTTTTTCACCAAAGGGAGAATGAATGGAAACTACCAAGCCCCTCATTAGACTCTATCCAAATAGTTGACACCTGACAACAACACTGTTGAAGCTGTCGAAGCTTAGATCATAGTTTCTGTGATAAATGGATTGTCTTGGTACAAGGCACAGTCTTGGCTCTCGGTGAGCCGCCAAGGCTGAATTCTTCTTGGCATCGATGCATTGGCTGGTTGATGTGTTATTTTAACAGTGGGCTCTGAGTGCAGGTTTAAACCTATGTTGGACCTGACCTATTTTTGTCCATTGTTTGGCACAGTATGTGAATATTGGCCGCAACAATGACCTTTGCCCCCACCCCCACCCCCACCCCACCACCACCACACACACACACACACACACACAACATTTGGTTTTTTTAAGAACCACTAGAAAGGATAATAAACTATTAGGTAATTGTTTTGTTTAGCTCAATAAATTGTGCTTTTGTAATTTAGACTTGACGAGAAGTTGCTGTTTCACTCAATTAACTTGGCTACATAAAGATGCCAGATGGGTGTTTCGCTACAAATACCAACATGGCAATTAGGCCACAACCCAAAATGCTTATCATTTTTAATGAGTGTGTGTCACAAATGGATTTTTAATTCGTGACTTAAACACTGCTACTTTTGACCCTGTAGTGGTTCGAACAAAATTCAGAATAATACTTAAATAACTTAAAAATTATACTTCAGACTATTTGTCACAACTATATTATCATGGGTAATTTGTGGACTGTGTGTCATTCATCTCCGCTGTCTCCAGTTTTGTTTCCATTTCAGAAAGCTGCCACCGTGTGCATTTACTGCTGTATTTAAGGTGTTTTCTCCCAAAAGGAGATGACAGGGCTTATTTTCTCAGAGCCGCTCATGTGTCTTGCTATTTGTCAAGCTTGTCAAAGCTTTGAATGAATAATAACAGAGGACTGAAATTACACATATTAATTTGTGGGTGTCTGTTTGCT
Organism: Rachycentron canadum; assembly: GCA_038496675.1. Lineage (NCBI taxonomy): Eukaryota > Metazoa > Chordata > Actinopteri > Carangiformes > Rachycentridae > Rachycentron > Rachycentron canadum. The sequence continues at coordinate 1,499,423 of CM076657.1, read as the reverse complement.
GTTTTCACACCTGGACAGCAAAGTGATGAACAGAGGTGTTGGCCAGAAACCTCTTCAATTACTTAGAAAATGTCTTGTTTAGAACAAGATTGGTATCTGGGTGTTTGTTTATCTGTGTGTGTGTGTGGTGTGGCGAGTGAGTGTGTGTGTGTGTGTGTGTGTGTGTGTGGGGAGGGGGCTGCTCCTGTCACTCTAAGTCAGTTAATTGCTGTGTTTCAGCTGACTCCAGCCCTCCTCTTGTCTCCTGAGGATTCGAGTGCATTCAGGTGGGCTTACCTGAGCACACACAAGCCCTGGCATTCCCAGGCAGTTGTTTGTGGAGCTGAATCCTTGTCTGCCTCCAGCCAGTCAGTCAGCATCAGGGATGCTTCATATTGACAGACACACTGCAGTGGCCTTTGTTTTTCATTCCAGACACTCACTACCACCTAATTTTTTTTCTTTTACTGAACTACAAAGAGGCACCAAAAGATCATTGATTGTTCAGTTCATAAAAATGTGCTTCTCCTGAAGGTCAAAATGCAAAGCTATTTCAAATCTTTCCTTGGATTTCCCTTTTGACTGGTGAGACTTGTTTAGTATGTAAAGTGCATTGAATATTTAAATCAATAATTCAGATTTGTAGTTGCATGGCTCTGCAGTGTATAACACTACAACATTTTTTCTTACATGGCAGCCCTGAAAAGAGAGGAATGTTTCTCCTCTCCACTTTGCAATGCTCAACTGTAGCGCCCACTTTGACAAGCATGTTTTGTTTCTTTCTTATTCTTTGTGTAACAAGTTCAGGTCACTGTGAGTGCCTCGAGCTTATAAATCCTCCATACCATTTTGGCCTGCTGTACCATCTGCCTTCTGAATCATCTACGTCCTCTGTGTTATCATTGAATCGCTTGTGACACTGAGTGCATAGTTGAATTCATCTGCCTTGTCTCCCCTCGTGTCTAATCCCAGGTTAGATGGGATTGTCTTTTTTTACCAGAGCGCGCTAGAGCGCAGCAAAAATAAGAGAGAACATGCACTGACATGCAGTTACAAGGTTAGTGTAGATTTAGTGTATGCTATAATATCCCCATCACAGCGCAGGTGATGACTCTGCAGTTTCACTGTGTCTTTCTGTCCTGTTATTAATAAAATTGTCTCCTCTACTCTCCTATCTTAGGACCTTAGGTATGACTCTTTACATGTATGATATATGCTGTAAACCTCAGAAAATTACATAGCTGGTCCGGTTGTGTTTTAAAGAGATTTTAGGTTGTTCGGTTTCCCTCCACAGTCCATCTGTGCTGCAACTAATAAAATATCAGGTAGTCATTTTACTGTTATGGAAAAATGTTTTGTGATAAAACATCTGGGAGTTGATTACAGAGCTATTCCTGGGTAACAGCTGCTTCACTTGGGGGATGAAAAACTGAATTACAACAAGGATTTAGGCTAATCGTTTTTGATGGAGAGTGATTTGCACTGGTCCCTCATGTCCTCCTCAGTCACTAACTTTGAGTTATAATGCTCTCACTGGTCTGCATTGCATTTAGATTTGAAATGTTATTACCCAGAACCAGTCTTCTCTATTGAACACAGCATAATGAGGTGTATCTGAAAACTTATTTTTCTTTGATGTGCAAAAATATATCTAGATCGTGCTGCAGTGACTAACCAAACAACATGAGCTTGTTGGTGAGGGTATGAAACATTTATTGTGATTTAACAGACCTGAGCCAGTGTATTTCTTCTTGCAAAAAGATTTAAAAGCCATTAACAATAATTGGCTCATTCAACAACACAAGTAAGACAAAACACGCTGATGGTTTTATTGTTCGATCACGAATTAGACATTGAATTAGCCAGTTCTGTCTTTCTCCTTGGGTTTCCTTGGCTCATTTCTTGAGATTTCTGTTAGATTTATCCTTCTTTTCATCAATTGTGTTTTATTTTTTCCTTTTGCTGATAAACAATAAATAAACAATAAACACAGACTATTTTCTGATGTCTCCTTGAACAGAGAGAGGGCCCCATATGTTATAGACAATGATACAGTATCTTGAATATTTTCCGCTCTGGTATTAATTTTATTTGACACAGAATTTAGGTTAAACATGTATAAAAATTCTATGACCCTTTCACACTGATGTGCCCTCATTTTCCCTTTGGAAAACAGAAGGGAAACCCTGCTTGATGGTACTTTTCCTCTCTCTTAATATGCTGCCAAAGTAAGTGCACAGAGCCAAGGTTAACAAAGCAAAGGCAAATTCCCAAAAGTGTAGAAACCCCAGGCCCAGGCTTGTTCCCTGGATGATGATATGTGTCGTCATTCCTGCCTTAGGATATCAGTCTAGCAGAACTGAGGTTGTTCAAGCACTGACTCTGTAGAAAATCCCTCTTTTGTAGACAGTATGTGCAGGTTGAAGTTTGTGTTATCAGTTTCGAGCACAGCCAGGACTCTCAGAAAACCTGATGAATGCATTACACTGTCTCATACAGACAACATGAGAAGATGGAAAATGTGTAAAATGGCATGGCAAGCCTAAAATGTTCAGTAAAATGGAACAATTTTGGAATCTTTTCACTCTATATTGAAAGCAAAATTAAAATCTCAGCTTCTTATGGGGAGCACTCCATTTGTGCCTCCTTTGATTTTTGGCCACAACATATCAAACAATTTGATGAGACTTGTGTTTTGACAAATCTGACATTCCACCAAAACAGCAGGAACTCTGCTACAGCTGCTGCTGTGACATCTCTTTTTTCACAGTAGCAGAGCTTTTGTTCAATTTTGCAAAATCACTCTGGATAATGTGTTTTTGGCCCCTGAATCCCAGCACTGGGCTGAAGCTGCTCCTTTCAGCCCTGCTGCATCATAAGCCTCTGACAGCTGGGCATAGGCTGTAGTGTCACAACTCTCTCCAGCTGAGCCTGGGTTTCAGGATTGGAGCCCAGTGCAGGATACACCTCCTTTGTACATGCGTTTCATGCACACAACATTCACACACAGAGCAGCCACCATCTATCCATCTCAGGGCCAGCTGCCTGATTCTGCAATCAAGAGATGAAGCACTGCTAAAATGCTGCATCAAGATGCAGGGTATCAACTACAGTTTAATTGATATCTGCTTTGTCTTTGATTTCAAGCTGTTGTCTCTTTTGATTACAGTGCTATGATGTAGGCCAGGAAAACACCAGCTTCTTTCATTTTGATATTATCAGCATTTCAGCGTGCCAAGAAAATATATACGGTCGAGGGGATTTGAAAATGTTACACAGTTTGAAGTCTCTGGAGAAGGTTTTCATTTTATACACTCCCTATGAACATGGTAGGAGTGTGTCTTGAGAGTAGCAGGGCTCTCATCACATAAAAGGTGCTGATGAAACCCTTCGGGGATTCTGTGTGTGTGGATCAAGCTCCCTCTCACCGCCACCCCCACCACCTGCTTCCATCCATAAGAGGAGACTGATAGGCAGGATATGAGAATTCATCTAGTTGAGAAATGGGAGGGAAGAGCAGTCAGAGGAGATGAAAGATAGAAGTGCTCTGTTGGTCTCAGTATTGATGGGGGCAAGGCGTCAAGCTGCTTCCTGTCGCCTGTAGCGATGGCATGAATGTGCTGATGCGCAGTTCTCTCTCTAAACAGCGCCTGTGTTGACAAGTTGTGAGGACTCAAATGTAGTAGGTGAGCCCTGCAGGCATGCAGCCTCATCTACATATGAATAGAAATTATTTTGATACTTGCCATAGACTTGATTGGGAGTAAGATAAATAAATAAAAAAAATGAGGAGAGTGGCGCTGGCTCGTATGCGTAGTATGCATCCCTCTTCTCCACATTTCTAAAAATATATGGCAGCCTCAAACTGTGTGGTTATTTAAGGCGGAGAACATTTTTTACTTCATGTTCCCCTCAAGCGTCTACAGCGCATCTCTGACAAGTCAACTTTTAACAAGGGGCTAAAAAAATGGTTTCCAGTTGCAGTCCTTCAAAGAGCTATCATGAAGTGACTTGTAATGCAAGTGAAAGCAAGTCACATTTTGTGTTTAAATTCAGACGGCATCCTGTAAATCAATCATAGTTATCTGGACTTATTTTATAGAGCTGTGGCAAGCAAATGACTAACTAAAACAGTCTGGGCTTTTTAGCTGTTTCCCTTTTAACCTACACGACTCCAACTGTTAATTTTCTTCATTGCAGTCACTGTTGTATGTAATGTGAGTTCTTATCATAATTAAACATTTTTCCTTTTAAATTTTATTCTCAAAACACAGCCTGGGAGATTTGTCTAGAGCCCAGATCAACCCTTCCCCCCTGAAGAATAATAAGGAATGTCTTTCTATCTGAAATTAACTAGACCTTGCTTGCGCTTATCTTGGTTTTCCAGGACATGGACTCGGAGTGAAGAGTTACATATTAGCAGGCAAATGGGGAGAGGGGAAACAAAGAAAGGCCACATGGTGCAAGTCTAGACAACTGGACAATCTGATGCTGCCGGTACATTTAGCTCTTTAAATCCCCAAGTAATTGGCTGAAGCAATTACAATTACTACAAAATTGTTTTGTAATACTTTAAAGGTTATCGCTGGTCGGTGAATCATATGCAAGAATTGTATTTTCAGTACATTATGTTTCATTACGAAGAGAGAGCTGTGGGACCTGTTGGGCCCCTGTGAAACCTCTGTGATGCTCCGCTAACAGATTTAATTTGCACTTGACTTCCCTTCTGAAGAGAGTTGATGATTTTTTTAAAGGGCATTCAGCATGTGTGAGTTAAAATGTCACAGTTTGAAGCTGTAGGCAACAATGCAAAATTCCACATGCCTCTCATGTTTATCTCCTTTGACATTTAGCTTTTGTCCTTCAGATATAATAGTTTTCAGTGTCTATGAAACTCATCGGATCTTATTACTTTCATCCTTGGGCGACCGAGTGTTGTGCTCCCTACACCAGGGTGTTCCTCTTGGATGTTCTTTGTGTATTGGTTTTGAACACAATAGTGTCTGACATAGAATGAGAGCAGCCTTTTGGAGCTCATGATGTTTACTTTTTGTTGATTGTGAGTGACACATTTGATCCAGCGGTAATTTTTTATAGTGTTAGGTTTGTTTGGAAAATACCTTAGTTGTTATCTTAACCTGTCTCAATCACTGAGCTTTGGTCTGTGAGTACTGCTTTTCTCTAATACTGTCTCATTTTCAACATTATTCAGTTATTTTGACAACTCTATTTTGATATTTGCCTTTTTATGTTAGACACAGAGAAGAGTAGAAAACAGATTATAGTGTTAAATAGCCTGTCCTGTACTCTGTCTGTGAAGTTTTAAGCTGCACAGCCTGAACTGATTACAAACTTTCAGTCCTTCCAGTCATCATTTTTAATGTCCCCAGAGGGAGATTTGGTTTGCAGCCAGGTAACTAATGTAGTCAATAGTCTCTGATAGTCTATATTAGGAGGAAAGATATTGTACATCTACTAAGAGTTAATAGAATAAAGGTCAATTTAACAATCTACAATAAAATGTGATTACACTTTTAAACTTCCTCTGGTAAATTAGGTGTACCAAATTTGATGAATTGAAGTTTTATATCTTTATATATCTTATCTAATTATATATATTATAACATATAAAATGACATTTAGATATACTATTAATCATCAAAACAACTAATATTGTAATAATTGTAATAGCAAAAATTACATGCAGCAACACAACCATTGCACCAGTGTAGTTTATATTTAGAATTTAAACATATTGACAGTAGTTCAGTAGTTTGCCAAAATGATAATGCTATTTGTAGGTGAATTTTGTTTTGCCTTCCCAATGTGATTGTTTACCTAACACAAAGAGTGCACTGTTATGCAAACTGTGCATAATCCAACGGACTGCACTCGACATAGTGTCATAGATCTGGATGACTGGATTAAAAGTAATATACTACATGCACAGGACAAAAGAGCAAGTGGATACAAAGTATAAAGCCCTAATATCTATATGGTGATAGGAATATGACTCTATATGTAAGTTGCATGGCCACCACTATAAATTTACTAAATTCGACCTTGCAGCAACCAGCGTGTTTACACCAGAACTTCTTTGAGATATTTACATCATAACACATTCTCACATTCTCCCACAAAGATATCCACAGGTTGTTTTTGCAATGATTCAAATTCGGAGTTTGAGTGTCGAATGAAAATTTGCAAGCGTCCGTAAAGGTAATCTTCCTTTAACATACCTGAACAGGGTTTGTTCCACTCAGACTCAGACTAATCTGCAGTCCAATGTTACAGGGAGGAGACAATAACAACACTAAATCCTTAGATATATTCTCTCCTCTTTTCATGAATGGAGACTTGCATGCTTATCTTTAACATGCAGGTTTGCACAGTTCTACTTGAAGGCTCCTTTTCACCAGTCATAAACAAAGGACCAAGAGTCATTTAACACTTCTTTAGGAATTACCATTTCAGCCTTTCAGGGAGCATTTTCCTCTCAGGCAAAAGCCTTCCTACATGTGAGGATTTGCAAGTAACAACTGTGAAAATGCGGCCGAAACATGCTGTTATAAATGAAACCAGCCCTGTGAACAGCCTTGACAAACACCCGACTCTATTAGTATGGAGCTCATGGGTCTGTGGGACTGGGATTGGGTTTTATATTCTATGGCCTCACACTGCTGCTTTCAGCAAACAGTCCACCATTATTCGGTCTGACAAGAGAGCAAACACTGTGCATTCAAGGGTCAAGAAAAAGCATACCCCCCTTTCTTTGTCAAGTCCCTTCATCCTGCATCCTTATGCTGCTTTGTTTTCTTGCACATTTTCACACTTCCCTTGTTATTTCGCTGTCTGTGTTCTTTTCAATTCAGTCACCAGCAGCAATGGAGAGTTGATGTACATTTAACACAGGCAGCGGTAACAATGTAAGCCTTTCAGCTCCTGGGATGGAGACAGATCTTTGTCTCCATGAGCTCATCTCTTAAGTCAGGAAGTGTCTGACAGGACGTGAAATTTGTTTGTTTGCTTTCCGAGACAGGCTCAAAGGGAGTGCAGCATGGTATTCTCTTACAGCTGAGTTGTAGATGTATTTTGCAGGTTTCCCTCTTTTGCATCTTACTTATCTTTTTTAGCAGTTCACACAAGCCTTCCAAAGCCACTTCAGTAACTCTGACCTAGAGGCTGTCAGGGTGTTTATACTGTACATAACTGACTAGTAATGAGTGTGAAACTCTTGATTTTAAATCCACAATGACCTTTAAATGTGAATGCCGAAGAAAGCCCTGCAGCTGCTAATTCAGCCTTTTGTTGTTGTTTCCCCTGCTATTGAGAGTTCAGGCTTTTGCTCTCTAAACCGCGTGGCTGACTGTTAATTAACACACTCGAGGCTGCGTCCTCTTTGACAGACAGGAATGCCATTCAAGGGCAATCAAGGAATACTTTCTCTGACCTCACCTACACAATCGAAACAAGCAAAGCTCTCAACAACCACTTTCATACCTCTTTTGGATGGATTCCAGAAATCAAGGTTGGTTAATGGATTTATTTACCTGCCTGTACAGAGATACAGTATACACAACTCATCATCCTTCTGACCAAGGTCACACAACAAAACATCTTTTGCAGTCTAAATGTCAGTGGAATTATACTGTAAATTATTCAGATGCATCGTGTGTATTTAATAGTCAGTTGAAGATTTATTGTAAGTCTTTCCAAATGGACTTTACATAAATCATGATCTTGCTAATAATCGTAGCTTAGCCAAAGGGAAGGAAATACTTTAGAATAACTTGTGCCCACCCAACTCTGAAGAGTCTGTTTTTCAGCCCCAATGATGTAGCCATGATCAGGGATAAGTGCTGACCTTGGGTGCTTGGCAGAGGACCTTGTGCCCCGGGTTGGAAATCCGCAACCTGCGACAGATCTTCTTCAGTGTTGCACATCCAGAGTTGGCTGCTTGCTAATCCTTAAGGTTTTTGGAAGGAGTCTGTTTCAACCAATATTTCCAGGCGAGGCTAATAGGATTATACTTAGAAACCTAGTATGTTTACACGTATGTTATGCCAGTAATTTCTAGACCCAGAGAAATATTGACACAAGTAAATAGCCACTGTATTGAGTCTTTTTTTTGTCTGTCATATGACATTTTTTTTCAAATGCACGTTGATTCATATTAGTTAACAAACTAATCTTGAATGCTCCTTAAAAACTTCAACCTCAAATTTTTTTTTATCCCTCCAGTTAAATTGCTCCCATGTGGGGCTTGTGTGTGTTTTGTGTAGCAGATGACAAATGACATCATTTGTGGCAGAGTGAGGACACTGGAGTGTGAAGCAGACTCCCAGGACAGGAGTGACCTTTCACAACAATCACATTGTACAGTATTTCCTCTGCCACGTTTCTGTCCTAGGCCACAAATAAAGGAGCCCCAACTGAAATAAGAGCTCTGGGAATTCCTCACTACTTTTCCACTCAGGCGAGGGGCTCCTACTTTGTGACCCGGGAAGAAAGTCACAGAGTGGTTTCCGCAACAACCTTGTGCTGTGATTTGGAATCAAAAACTGTGTGCGTACAGTTTTTGCTTTGCTTAAAAGATTTCTTTTTTTTATCAGTCGTACTTTCGAGGGCAACATTTGTAAGAACGCCGGAGCGCTGATACTTTACCATCAGTGGCTTTTTGTGGATGTTGATTAGTTGTACAACATTTTCAAAAATATGAATGTCTGCACTCATCAAATAAAGTTGTGTACGGACTCTGAGCTCTGAGTTTGTCAGTCTTAGTTAGTGTCAGGTTTTGCCTGCTGGACCAAAGAAAAAATAGAATAAATTGGTGAAAATATGATCCAAAAAGATTAAAAAGAACTTATTCTAATTTTAACCAACATCACAAATTAACTAAATTATATGTGTATTAAGTAAACATCACAGGTTATTGCATCAGATTTCTTAACACTTTCAGCTTCGGTAAATTTATTCATGACAGGGTCATTGTGAATTTAGGACAAAAGTACTTCCAGCCATTGTATTCCAAATATGGAAAGAGCACTGAGAGTTAAAGCACCTCCATAGTGGTGGTTCAGATGTTAATCTCAAAGAAGTTTACCTGCTGAGAGCAAAGCCTTTCTCACTTTAAGCCTTGCATGGCTCTCTGACCCAGCACTTTTGTCCAAAAGCGCCTTTGGCCTTTCTTGCGGGCCCCTGAAATATCGTGACCACTGTGTCAGAGTGGACACAGAGGCGACAGCAGCCAGAATGGACCCTGCGGAGTGACCAAATTTACAGCAGAGCAGTTCCCTGAAAGGCTGTGCCGATAGAAAAGGGTTTAGGGCCTGTGAAATCTTAACAGTCCTAAATCTTTCAAGCCATGGCCAACTCCCCACTCGTTACTGCTGATACAAGGCTTAGGGTGATTAGACCATATCGCTCTCTCTCGCTCTCTGCTCTGCTATGTGCTTTCTTTCCTTCAACAGGATTATCATATCCTTTTTCCCTTAATTGGTGAGGTGAAAAGTATGCCGGTATGCTCTGGTACATTATGGAACTTCAAGACAACCCACTTTATAGAGTTAATATAAGTTGTGATGATAGAATATGTTTACTCTCAATCACTAAAATGAATCTTCATCATTCCCTTAGACCAGAATTAAATATTGATTTTCCCTAACTTCAGTCAGCTAACCATATATCTTGCATTTCTTAATTTAAAAAGTTAAAATGTGGGTATCTCTAAGGCAATCCTGCTACCATAAGAGTCTTAGAAGGAATGACGTACAGACTTACCACTGAGTGTGAAGTTAGTCAGAAGTCAGTTAGAACTTGCTGTGAGATGAAATTTCAAAATGGGTCCTAAAAAGCATTGACACATCCTCTGAGGACCCCAAACAACCATGACAGATTTCACATAAATTTGCTTTTTTTTTTTTAACATACAATACTATTGACACGGTTCAAGATTCAGTCAAGTCAAGAAAATGAGAGGTTGAGTTTAATCATCAGGAGTCATCCACTGGGGACCATGAGTAAAAAAAAAAACTTTGCAGCAGCTCGTTCAGTAAATTGTGCAATATACAGGATAGATAAAACAATAGACTGACTAAACCTCAGCACTGTCTTTTGACCCTATACTGCTCAGGTCTAAGAACAGCACAAAGTTGTTTGAGAAAGAGTCACAGGCTTTGAAGGATTGTGTAATTATTACAAATGAATTGGTGTAAACAAGGTGCTTAAATCTGCTTCATAAGACTTTATGGCTCCCAGAGCAGGTGCAAAAACTCCCTATCCAGCATTCTGTTATAGCCTACACATTATTAAATAGTTGTATCCATGTAAACAAATGAAGTATGGGAAAATAAAATGCTTCTCTCCCACACCTACAAGTGTAAACGGTAGATTTTTGACCAGTGATCAGTGATTTGATGCATTTGTTATTAAATGAAAATATAGTAAAATTTGAAGGTCCTGTGGCTTTACACTAAACTAAAATCTCTGTTCTCACTGTGAGCACTTCCAGGTCCTGTGCACAATTGTCCATCTATCTCTATATTATGTTGCGTGACATTTTAATACAGTAGATTACAGTTTGGAAGCTTTTGGCACGAAAAGTCCATTTGCAGTATATGATCATTAAGTATTTTTAGATGTATTGTGTCCATTGAACAGGATTCACAGGCTTGTCCCAATTTATCCTGTCTAATCAGTAGTGCTGGCTCTGGGCAAAGGACCGCCTGTCTATGTGCCTGGCTGAGTGAACAGACGAGGGTCCACAGGGCATCGTGGCCCCACAATGCTTGACGGTGACCAAATAAGGGCTGTCTGCAACATGTATGCAGGGAGGAGACAGGGGCACTAAGTTGGCACAGCCACTCACCAGCCTCTCACATTTTTTGGCCTCTCTCAAAAGGTTTCTGTCCCTCATCACGCATCCAGTATGGGAATGGACAGAACTTGTGTTTGTGCAGCTACATGAACTGCACAAGGGTTTTTGTGAGAAGGTTCATGTACAAGAATGGTTAAGTGGTTAAAACTGTAGAGACACTTTGTTGAAAGTCATTTACAGTGACTTTTACCACAAGTGCTAAAAAGCTTACCTTTTTAGCTTTTTAGCACTTGTGGTAAAAGGGAAAATTATGTAGAATGTTCTGTTCTGGTCAGCTCTCATGATGCTTTCACTACATATGATGTTTGCTGCTACACTGAACTGCCTAGAAGTGCAAAGACTCGCACATGAGAGATATCAATATAGTTCACTAAATTCTGTCTCAGTGCTGTGAGTGCTGGTTAAAGATTAACTCTGGTGTTTTCCTTGGGGCCTCTTTGAAGTGGACTTACTCCAACCCCTGCTTATCTTAATTAGAAAGAAATCTGGAGGAGTGAAGTGGTCCTCTGGAAATGAGCACCTCCACTCCCCAGTTCCCTGAACACCACACTACAGCGTTTCCAGGACTTTTAAGGCCTCCTAAACTCAATATTTGCTCAAGTCATGGAGGAATTGTATGTCATGTTGTATAAACTGTGAACATAAATTATTTTTTCTGAGTTTTGAAAGTGCAGCTTTGGGATTTATCCCTGTCAGACTGTGCTGGATATGAAAAATGAATAATTGATGGAGCCACTCTGTGTTTGTTAATACTGTTGAAAGAAACAGGTGTTAAACATGATTAATCTTGGGAAGGTTACCAGCCTCTTTGAGCTTTAGCTCGATGGATAGACTGAATCTTCAGTGTAATGTAAATCATTTTGCTAAACATGTCACCATTTAATGTTTACACTGAAATGTATGAGGTACTTAGTACTAACTTCTACCAACAAACAATCCTGGGATGTCTCTGTCTCAGTGTTTGATTATAGACACACAATGCATATAATCTATTTGCTCATTTTCTAGGAGCATGCTTGACATCAAGAGTTTCCTCTGTACAATAACTATTACAAGCTCTGTGCCTACATGTGAAGTCAGATAAATTGCCAAGACCTTCTCTGTTTCCTTTATCTCAGCTGAGGACGGGTTCCTTCATGACTCAGAGATCACACATGCAGTGTTTACCAGTGGCGTGCGTGCCTTGCTGCTGGCTTAAATCCAGATAGAATAGGGAGGTCCTGTCACACACAGGTCGCCTGTCTCCAGAAGACTGATGTAGAACACACAGGAAGCAAAAATCTTACCCTGTGGTAGACCTCAAGAATGTATGACTTATTACATATATCACTTGAGACATTTTCATAATAAAAGTTTGAGTCTCCATTACCAGCTGATGTGTGAGTTCACTTTTACATGTGCAATATTTGGTGCTTTAGACACACTCTATTCAGCCAAAAATTGTTTACTCTAGAAAATGTGTTTTCTCTGCACACATCAAAATTAGGTTTTAGGTTTTTCTCATCACTAGCTTTCCAATCAACCATTAACAGTCATGTTTGTTTGTGATTTTATTAGTTCAGACTAAACGCCACATTAACTTACCAAACAACCTTTCCTGCTGTACTTGTGATTTATGCAGTGCATGTGCCTCCTGGTCATTTTAATTTTGTAAGTGATGCAAAGTTTGGCAAAACACACATGAAACACTTATTGCTGTCAGTAGTAGTAACTTAGTTAGAATGATTAGAAGAACAGGGTTGTGCAAATCCTGTTAGATCTTTTGATCAATATTAAATCTTCAAGATTCACCAATTAAAGACATAATTTAATAAAAGAAAATATTTAGCTGTAGCCTATTTAGCCTCAGCCTTAATTTATTTCTTAGTAGAAATTGTAAAGGAAACAATTCTTTGCTTTAAAATAAGGTCAGAGAAACATTCTTGTACAGGAGTGTATTAAAATGCGCCTCTGTCAAGTCAAGTAACAATGCCTATTTTCAAACACAAAAAGAAATTCTCTGTTCATGAGAATTTGATGGAATGTATACAACTAAATGATTCAAACTTTTTGTAAATTTTTCAGGAGAAAGAAAATAGAACAGTTTCTAATCTTATTTCTGCTCAGGCTTCACAATTTCTTCAGATTTTTGCTCCAGTTACATCTCTATGTTGACACCTCTGGGTCTGTCTGAAGTTTGCTCTGAACTGGATCAGTAAGTTCAATGAAATACAGCATCTATCGTCTGTGTTCATCCTCTTTCCAGCATTTTTTGATTAATCCCATTAGTGTGGAGAACCAGAATTGCAAAGATAGATTAGAGAAAGGTATCTTTCTTTAACATCTCACTACATGCTCAGTCTTCACAACTTTAAGCCCTCCATCTGGTAGAAAACATCAAAGTATCTCAATGTGTTCATTAGCAATGAATGAATTTTATTCAACTGAATGATTCAAATGCGTTGTTAGTTTTAAATGAGGAGAGTGGAAAGAGAACACAGTGAATCACACTGACTGTGTGCTTTTATCCCGGTTATGGCTCGACATTGTCAAAATGCATTGATTTAATGGTAATTAGGACCCAATTTTACTCTGAGAGGAAATTTGTACACTACTAGACCAAAGGAAAAAGCGCTCGACAGGTGCATTTCACATGTGCGCACACAGACATAAAAGCTAAATGCATGCGCCCTCACACATAATGAAACACCCAGGGTGAATGTGTACAAGTCTCACTGTGCCCTTTGAGGAAGGAAATAGGCACGGTGGAGTGGTCAGCTGGACGTGACAGATTTACTGACCGTAACCACCGGGGTGGGGCAGAGTAGAGACTCTCACTTGTACCTAACACAAACAACAGCAGCACTCTGAAACCCCAGAACAATCCCCCTGCACCCTCCCGGCAATTTCACCATTATTCCACCACTTTCACAACTGCCAGATGTTTAGTGGTTCAGTCATCTGGATCTCACCATCCTTATCCAGTAGCAGCAGGCAGCATCTCTCACTGTGCGGTCTGGTGGATGCATGCTGAGTTTCAGGAAGCAGTGAATTATTATTTGGACTGCTAATCAATGCTCAGGAAATTACAACTTTAAAGTGTGACAGGGTTTTCTCTACAAGTTAGTCTGTGTATATCTTGGCAGTTTTTTTGTCTCTATCTGTGTATTTGATGGTTGTGTGTGTTGCTTTGAGTCTTTATGGTCAAATGATAGCAGCAGTGCCCTCCAGGGCCTGTAGCCTTGGCCTTTGAATCCAACTTCAAGAGGCACAGATAAAATAACCCGGTTCAGACAGGAAGACAGATACGTTAGAAATGAAGCAATTAGACAGCACAGACACTATTTCGTTTGCATATGGGCTGTGCACCACTCATACCTCCCACTGAGTGAAGCCCTGAACGTGTCCAAGAAATCATTCTAATAGGTGGTGTAGAAAATTCCTGTTCTACTTCACTGTCGGAAACAAATACATTTTCAAAACATGTGTTAGATTATTAATTCCTAATTGGGCCATATGGCTTTACTTCATTGTTTTTTTTTTGTTTTTGTACAAGTGGCTTTAACTTTATTCATTGGTTTTGTCTGCAGGGGGCAACAAACTGAAAAACCAGCAGTTCCGTCTGAACTGGGCTTGGATCTCTTTAGAGAAGAAACATTATGTGGTGGATGAAGAGGTCAAGTTCCTGGAGGTGGTGCTGAAACGTCGAGGCTACCTCGGAGAAACATCGTTTGTTAGTAAGTGGACACAGCCTCTGATTTCATCGAATAATAATAATAAAAATAATGCTTAATAATAATAATAATAATAATAATAGTTCCACTCCACAGCCTGCAACATTTGAATTTATTCAAATATTTTGATTTGGATTATTTTTTATTAACTTAAAACTAAAGTCAGAACAGTAGATTCCAAGCCCATATTCAAATGAATTTGTATGGTAGAATTCAACGGGATTTGCCAGAACACTATCGACTGTTCCTGGATCCACACTAGAAACTACTCACTTGTTGTTCTTTGAGAAATTTTTCACATCCAGGCAGATTTTATGTGATTCTTTTCAGTTATCTTTTTGAACACCTAATATCAATTCACTGCCTGGGGCCAACAGAGCACGGGCCCCATGCCACACAGCCATAACCCCATACAACAAACTCTTTGATATATTTCAGGGCAAGGCTGGCCGAGACACCCTTTAGAGTGACACAGGTCATGGCCTTTGACCTCTTTCTTCTGGCCAGTATTTACATACCAATCACACAAAGGCAGAGGACAATCCTTCAGGGACTGCATGTGCACATGAGAAAGGTCACCCGAAGTTGGTGGCCATGGAAAGACGCCATTCTAAATGTTAGCCAGGGTAATTTACAGACTGGAACTAAATGAGCAATACCTGCTAATACTGTTAAAAAAAAAAATAGCTGCTCTAAGCGTTTATGAGTGTAAGGAATTCTTACCACTCGCACAAATAGCCTTTTTTAGTGCTGCCATTTATTCTGTCTACATAGATGAGGTGTGATTAAAATGAACTGATGTTAAAGGTCAAATCCCATAGAATAATTTCACTGTACTGTGTTATATATCTTTGTATGCCCCAGGGCCTTGGTCTAAAGACATGTATCTGTGGCAATATGCAAATTTGGGTGACCTTTATAGCATCTCGCAGTGCACACTATATCTACTCAGTAAAATAAAAAAAAAAAAAACATATCTTAAGGTGTATCATCATAAACTATACTGCAGGCAGATATTGCTGAAAGACAGTAAATAACTGTGAAAACAAGAACTTATATTTTGTTGTTTATGTGGACAAGAACAAAAGAATCAGCTGAAAAGCCTGTGCGATGACCCCACAGTGATTCCTTTGCAAATATTAAACAACAAAACAGTGTACAGATTAATTGTCCCTTCTTGTGATTCTCTGGAGCATTCCTACTATTTTATTAATGGCTGCATTATAAATTAAAGAAGCGCTACTTTGAACTTGCACTCGATGTTCAGTGCCATGAGAAAACATGCCTTGCATTCTATAATGTCTAAAATGACTGTTGTGTGCTGTTCAAGCCAAAACCATAGCCTTTCACAGTGCAATTTTCTTATGATTGAGGCAGCATGAAGGGGAATGATAGTGGATGAAGGAGGATGATGTACCTCGCCATGTTGGTGATGGAAAGCACATAAAGGAAGGTGCAATTTAGAGTCTTTTTCAAGTCAGAACCATTCTGTTTTGACAATGCCCTCAAAGAACCATTAACAATATAGTTTCTCTTTCTAAATGCATTCTCATTACAATAAGCGAGTATATGTTTACATCCTCAGGCAGTAATTCTTTGATCACACACCACTCTGTTCTGTTATTGTCAAATGGCCTTGGAAATATCTCTTCTTTAATTTATAGCCAAGACAAACGCTTGTAAACATGACTAAAGGACTGAAGAGAAGCCGTTTTGGTCGTGTTATTACATTAATGTCAATGTGTAATTTCCCTGACCTTCTCTGCCATGTTTATTGTGTACCATTAGTATATTTAAATCTCTAGAGGGAAACACAGCTACATGGAGGTTTAAATAATCAAGTGCGGTTTTAGTTACAAACAAGTTATCCAAGAAAGAGTTATTTTGGAAGGATCATTCTCTCCTAAAAACCATATGCTTCAAAAACATATCTGCAGCATTCCCCTTGCAGGTACACAGCCAATTGTTTCAGGAAGGAGGTATCCTAATGTAAAAAGCGCATTCGTTACTTTCTCACAGTGATTGTTTGTAGTTTCCCCTCTTCCTCTGTTGCGGTGAGGATAAGAGAGCAAAAGAAGCGAATCATTTTGATTAACCAGCATAAATAGGCCACCAGAGCAGCCTGACAATTCAAGCCACCCATCTGCTTCAGAGTTAAGATGAGATAGCGACTGATCCCAGGCCAGTGCCTTCTTATGAAGACTGGGCATATCTCCTCTTGCCCAGCCCCGCCTGAGTGAACACTGATCTGAGGAAGCCACTCATGGACTGTTGCTTCACTGGTCAATGTGCACAGTGCAGGTGGCACCAGTTTGGAGGCTACACCTGCCTCAGAAGCCTCAGAGCAACTGCTGTGATCAGGGCCATCGAATCCAAGCTTTGTGCAGGAGTTAGAGTTAGAAGAAAATCATACTCTCTCCTCTCCTATCCCCTCTTTGAAGACTGATTTTTCAAGCTCCATTGAGCTTGACCATTTTATCTCGGCACATATGTGCAGGGGCCTTTTCCTTCTGTCTGTACTTGCATATCAAAGCCAACTTTTTATTTTCATCAAAGAATAGAATGGTAATTTTCGTTAAAACCCAAACTCATGCATTTCTCAATCTGTGGTCTATTGAAGATCTTACAGGCAGTTTTGATGTGATATTTCAGTTTTTCTCTTCTACTTTCTCTTTCAGTTGAACAAACAGAATTTTTTCCCCCAAGTTTCTGTTCCACCAGTGCTTCTTTCATCCGATAATTTCTTGTTTTCTACATTTGTGGCAGCCTGCAGGATTGCTTTGGGGTGTGTACTCATGTTCTTTTCAGTTTACTGCCAGACCCCTGCTGCGTGTTGTGTGACCAGTTAGCAAAAACAATGGAGAGGCTGTGTGACATTTCACCGACTTCAGTGCTCCTTCTCAACAGGAATCCTGCCAGGGTCACAGCCATAGTGACTGTAAGCCCCATCAAACAGCTCACATGCTGAAGGTCAGACAACGCAAGCCACCCTCCAACCACTTCTGCTGAGACCAAGCTGACATGAGGGATAATTGGCTTTATTCTCACCACGGCCATTTCGAACTCTGGGGGTGGGAAACTGAAGCCCAAGATGGGCAGATTTTGCCGGGTTAGACCAACAAAGGCGTGACATTTTCCTGGTTTTACAGGAGATGAAAAACAGTACTTCAATTGTATATTATATATTTTTTTATTGATTTATTTGTATAACTATGACCATTCATAGTTACAGAGCTTATAATATCAAAGAAATGTGTTTTTCTTGAAGCAAAATATGAAAAATAAATAGTAGAGGTTGACAAAAACGATTCATTCTCCAAATATGCCGGATGTATGGTATATATTTGGTTCGGGAGATGTTATGGATTATGATAATAACCAACTTTTTTCCATTACCCACCAAAGGTATCGGAACAAAGGATGGCACTGCAGAAAAGGACAAAGATTTCCGGGGCAAATCTCAAAAACAAGTGCAGTTCAACCCCGGCCAGACCACAGCCACCTGGAAGGTCCGGATCCTGTCAGATAGCGAATATGAAGTGGCCGAGACCTTCCAGATCGTTCTGTCTGAGCCTGTGATGGCAGCCCTTGAATTCCCAGAGGTCGCTACAGTGGAGGTCCTGGACCCAGATGATGGTCAGTAATGATTTCACATTAAGGGATTGAAGGGATATTAATTTAAATGTTTACATATAATTACATTCAAATTTAGATTATAGTTTATTATACTTTTTAAAAAGCCACAACAGTAGTATAGCTTTTCCACTTGAAAAACTAAAACTGAAAACTAAAAAACATCGTAGATTTCCTTTACAATGCAACACACTCAGGTCTTACAAGTGGAGCTTGAATAGAGAGTGACACAGAACATTTTTCAGATGTGAAATATCATTGAGCTTTTGATGTCATGACAAATGCATCATTTTGCAAAGATGTTCAACAGTCATGCAGAAAGAAATACATTGTCGAAGAGATAAAGATGTCAATTTGGTTTTGAAAGAGGCCGCGCTTGGGTGTCCCACCCATTGCACGCTGCCGCAATGAGTGGCACACCCATGGCAAACTATTGCCAACAGCATGTGCACAGTATATGCTGCTTCTCTGTGGGTTGGAACAGGAAAACTGGATAAAGAAAGAAGAGAGAGATGGCAGAGGATTTAGGGAAAGCTGCTCAACTAAAATTAGATGTAATATAAGAGAATCTAAAGGTAGATAGTTTTCTCTCAAAGCAAATATCTCAGTTTAGACCCAGGTGTCCTTCTTTGAGGATTGATTGGCAAAATGCTTCTGTCCATCTGCCTGAGGACATCAGAGTGCAGCATATTGTAAATAAAACATTAATTCACATGTAGCCTGAAAGCTGAGAGGGGGATTAACAGCATCTTGAACCCAACTTCATTATGAACTTTGCTAAATAATGCGTAAAGAGTAAAGAACCTTTATGGGCAACATTTTCTTTCCACAGGAGTATATAAACAAGGTCAAAGGGATATGGAGATAACCGAGTGCTGACCTCCCTTGCATATGTAATTATTATAATGTAGATACGAGAGAAGTACTGTTCAAACAGATGAACAGTGTTACTGAAAACAGCTTGAGTGTGATAGAGCTGAGATAGAGAATTACATGATATAAATATGGATAAAGCTTCTTTTCATCCCACAGGAGAGCTGCCAGTAAAATCATTGAGCTAAAATAGACAAATTGTTTGACATCTCTGCCTGCAAACAGAATGAAGACACCTTTTTATTTTTTTTAATAGTTCGGGCAATTAACAGTAGATTTCTTAAATGAAATTAAGCATGTGAGACATATTTGTGAACATTGTGGGTTTTTTTTTAATTCTTTGAAGGATTCCTGATTCTTTTCCCTAAACTGCATGATCTCACAGATAATATTTCCCACATCCTTCAGTATAACTTACCAGGTCAATAACCAGCACCATCTCTCTGGGTTATACTCTGTAAGCTCTAGGTTGGAACATTTGCTTCAGATAAATAAACAGGAGATGATGGCTTTTGATAAAAACATGATGGAAGCACCACAGGAAGGAGGTGTAATGACAGCTATCATTTGTCCCAGGGCACAAGCTGTAAACCGGGATATTAAGGTTTACGATGTAAATAATGTCACACATGATTTGATATAGTGACCTCAAGTTGAGTTTATTACATTCCATTGCCAGTGAGCAGATCATACACAAGCACTTTCCTGGAACCAAAAGTCAGATAAGACTTAACCGTAAAGTATTCAGTTCAAATAATGTCAATACACTGTATCACAGTAATGATCTAAGGTGTTGATGTCTTGTTTTTCTTGCATACAGAATCAACAGTGTTCATACCTGCAGTGGTGTACAACATAGAGGAGGACATTGGTGAGCTGCTTATCCCTGTACGCAGGAGTGGGGATGTCAGTCAGGAGCTCATGGTCATCTGTTACACCCAGCAAGGTAACACAAAAACAATGTGTTTGCAAATTTGGTGGTAAACTCTTTTTAAACTACTTTCTGAGAGAAATAACGATTAAACTGACAATGACCATGTTTCTTGAGGGAATTAAGTGTTGCCCTCCTCTGCCTCAGCTGGACACCAGTGCTTATCACTCATGTTCCCACTGCGTTTGAGGAGCAGATGGTAATGTACAAAAAAAAAAAAAATAGTGGTGAAAAAAAATAACTGAAGCACAACTAATGACTTTTGCACTGGATTGCACCGCTCAGTGTTTGAAAAAATTACATTCTTGCACATCAAACGTAGGTGCAAGACGACAGTTAATCATTGCGTCAGAGAAAAGAGAAACCGTGAGCTGGCCTGCCTTTCATCACTGCCTTGACGACAGCTGTTTGATTTTCACAAGATGTAACCTTTAAAAATGAAAGAGGAAGTGCAAAGAAAATGACCTGATCAAGATCTATGTTGGATTAAGTGTTTCTGTAAATGGTGAAATGCAGTGGAGAGTGAAGGTTACTCGTGTCTCTTAAAGCAGGCTTGCTTGTAATTGGAGAAAGAGCTTAGGTTGTCTCTCTGATGTGTGACTTTAAATAAAAGCCAGCAAATGACTGGGTTAAGAAAATTATTTCCAGGCCTGTCATCCCAAGGTATTTCAGTGACATTTTTCGTGAAAAGAAAATAAAGGAAATGGTATTTATACATTGATGTTTATTTGAGAGTTTATAAGAGTTTACTGTGTTGTGGATCATTAACTCAGCTAAGCTTTCTGTAATTCTGTTTTCCGTGTACTCAGTCTCGGCCACAGGCACCATCCCCACCACAGTGCTGTCCTATTCTGATTACATCTCGAGGCCTGAGGACCATCACAGCATCTTGCGTTTTGACAAAGGAGAAGTGGAGAAATCCTGCCGGGTTGTGATCATTGATGATTCCCTGTATGAAGACGAGGAAAGCTTCAATGTCACCCTCAGTATGCCCATGGGGGGCCGACTGGGCTCAGAGTTTCCCACAGCCAGAATCACAATTATTCCTGATGCAGATGACGGTAGGATGACATTTCCCTGATCTCAAGTGTGAAATAAAAAGAAATACAGCGTCAAATAGTCTGAGCATGCACAAGAAATTAAAAGGGTTTGATTCTTAAATTGCTTTGTTGCATTTTGACATTGAGACAAGGTTTCTGTGCTTGTTCCTTTCATTTTTGAAGGTTTTTCAATTCTGATTAAAGGCTAAAGTCTGATTAAATTCTTGGTTTTAGGTGCTACAGTATTTGTGCGATCTCTTATTTTGTATGTGTAATGGATAAGCATTTCAACAATAGCTGAAAATGAGTTTTGAAAAAGTTTTGTAAAGACAGTATTTTTAGCTGCATATATTCATGCAGAAAGAGACACTAAGGCAGGTATAGGCAGGTGGGCAGACAGACAGCAAACATGATGGTGTGCATGTGAAATGTGCGTTTGAATTTTTTTTCTATGTGTGTTTGTGCCTGTCTGGCAATGTCTTGGAGAGAAAGCGTTTTTAGTGTGTGAGGCTCCTGCCTTTCTGGAGGCAAAGCCTTTATCTCATATCTGCAGGCTCAGACTGGGGGGCTGATAGTCACCCATATCTCCCTGACGCCTCTTTGTTCCCTAACACCTGACGGCCATTCCTCAGTTCCCTATCACTCAGACTATCTCCGGAAGCACTGCTGTGAAGTCAAGACTCTGTGATCGCAGGCAGGCGATGCTGGACCTGACGTGACTTTTTTTCCTTGAATCACAACACATTTGAAGCTAGATAGTATTCTATTATCTTTTTGCTTGGTTTAAATTGTCACAAAAGCATGCTCACAATTGGAAATTCCTTTTCTTAGATGCTGCAGAAAGTGTAAACCAGTTAGCCAATGACAGTCTAACCTGAAATTAAACACTGTGTTGTTTTCGTTGCTTGACAATAGTTCTGTTGTTCGCAACTTCTAGTAATCTTTCATGACATGGCAAAATGGGTCAGAAGGATGTGAAGCATCTGTCCACAAATGTGTGGTAAAGAGGTCAGCAGCAGTTTTCAGACTGTATAAGAGGTTATTTTCCCCTTCTATTCCCGTGGGATGCGAGGCAGACACACTTCAAGTGGATTTGTTTGACCTCCTCGAGGAAGGACGAGGTTACGTGGTTGGAATGTTTTCGTACTGGAGCGTCCAGTGTAACCTGAGAGTGAGCACAGAGCCTTTTCACCTCGCCTACTCCTGGGTATTTACTCCAGACTGCCAAGACAGCTGCTGAGACACACAAGTTTTTAATAGGATGTTCAACAGTCAGTCCTCATGGCTTCACAAAGACGTGTTTTACCACTGCAGCTATTACATTTCCAAACAGTGTCAGGGTCTTTATGGATGGCTTTGACTCTAAGAGTGCAAGTCATGCATGTCTTTACAGCGGCCAGAGAGCTCATTGATTGGAAGTATAATTGATTAATGTCTTGACTGTCTGTTCTCGCAACGAACTGTTGCTTGTCATTTATGTTTAGAATCCGGGTTAAGGCTGTTTGAGGAACAGGGAGAAAATGTCAAATAAAGTATTAGGAAGTACTACATGGGATAAGATAAGCCAACTTGAAGTTTGCTTTGGAAGCGGCCTCAGAAGGACAAAGGCAAAGGGTTAATGCTTTGAGGAGCTGCTCCTTTAGTAGGGTGCAGTTTCCTGCTACTAATGAATAGCATGTTCATGTTCATCCATAACTGCATTTTCATAGAGTTTTTCATAGAGGAAGGCAAACTCTATTTTATGACTACCCAGGCTTTATAGTCAGCCGGTGTGCTGTTTTATCTCAACCGTTATAAACACTGACTTGACTGAGTAATCCAATTTTTGTAGCTCGAAAAGTCAATTCATTATAAAATGCACTAAGAAATGTTTTTACTCCACAGATTTAAGACCTCCTGGCAGGGCCGTGCCTACATTACAGGTCCTTAGTGTATTATCAGACAGAAACAGGAGAGAGGGAGACTCAGTGCATCGTAGAATTAACTCAACTCAACCAGTTAGAACTAGTGTTAGTCTGTACTCACATCTATTCCTGCTTTATCTGTGACAATCAAACTCTTCTTATGCATATCAGTTGTCACAAAACAGCCAGCTCACAGGGGCGCCCTTATACAGCACGAATGTCAGGGCCAGAATACAGCCCCCATTTTGTGGAACTGTGTTTTAATTATTGATTAGATACATTTATAAAGGCTTTCAGTGTGTGTCATGAAGGGAAACTACGCCTGGAGCTGTTGTCTGACAAGTTGGCTCCTTATTATTAAGACACGAGTACCTGACATCAGATTGATTGCTTGTACACATACATGCTCACACACACACCATGTATAATTTGAATTAGGTGTTGGAGGTGTTTAGGTTGTCGGCATTCACTGAATAAATGGATTGTGAAGAATGGGGAGAAATATCCCCCTGAAGGAGGTGATAATGAAATGGCTTGAGCACTGATGGTGAAATAAATGGTAAATAGCCCAGCTCTGAGGAAAGCAGAGCAAAACCAATCTCCTGTCTGGATGAGTAGAAAGGCAGCATTAGATTCATTCCCACTTTCAGTACACCTAACCTTGCTATATATTAAATTTAAGTAAGTAACCCACATTCCTTTCCTAACTCTACTCCAGTATATATGGAAGGGAGGCAAATGGGGGCATCACATCCATCTTTGTCATCCCTCTTAGGAATAGCTGTCCAGTGGGTCCTGAACATGGGAGGAAGCAGTGTGCGCCTGGCCAAGCACCTGTTAATGCTTTGGTCTTAGAAACACACACTACTGATATCAGCAAAAAAATGCATGTCAGCAAGATATCTTCTTTTCGAGCCAGGAGATCAGGGTAGCACAATATGATGCAATAAGAAGCCGCAGGGCACCGATGTATGCACTCCCTGCTCCATGCAAATGGAGCAGGGCCACCTACGAAGACACAAGCATGTGAAGGAAACCACACAAGTGCAGTGGGAGGTGGAGCTTGTATTGTCTGCCAAGGATTTGATGTTAATCTGACAATTTATGTGAGTACCTTTTACACCAAAATGAGCTGAAGTTTACTGCACTAGCAACCAGATTTGAAGACCCGTGCACAGGAAGAGGACACATGTTTTCTTCCCAATTAAGACGCTAATTAGCTCACCTTTAGTCGCAGATGGAGAGCCATTAAAATCTTTGTTTGGAATGAAAGCTGTCAGTCTTTTGACATTTAAATCAACTAAGGAAATTTGGTGGCAACTCATATCTGACAGAAAGTACAACCAAAAAGAAAATCCCTCCTGGGTTGTGGTCTCTAGACTTTTCCAAATGTACGCATTTGACGCTACAAGACTTAAATTTTGCTCACTCCACATTCTGAAATTACCAGTAAGCAAAAAACAGTAATTAGACTAGAGAATTCTTTTTCATTCATTTGTTTTTATAGTTTAAATGCATGTTTGTTTGAATGCACCACACTGCCTTTTTGTGTCAAAGCCTGCAATTTAAAAAAATGTAATTGTTGCTAAGCAACTGCTGAATTACCTGTACTTAGCCTAACTGTGAATTTGTTGTGAGGTAGATCTGTACATGTTATTTAAGCTACAGGTAAAAGACATTTGCTCTGGCTCTAACCAAGCATAAGAAGTAGTTCCCAAGTAATACACTATACACAGGGAAATGGAGATCCATGTGTCTACATGACCCTCAGAAAAAATAAAAGTCACAAGAGCACCATCAGCTAGTCAAAGATCTTTGCCTGAATGATGGTCAGTTCAAGGCTTATTTTAAAATGAGTGGTATTGACAATATGCCATAAATCGCTCCAATTTGTTCAGATTTATCTTGCAGTTTATCTAAAGAGACCTTGAACATTTTGACTGAAAGTGAACTAAGATTGATTTAGTACAAAACACCATCTGTATCCTAGCTATTAGAACTCCAGGTATCCAGCAACATCCACTACTAGTTTCTCCTCCATGATTGTTGTCTCCAAGTGAAGGCCCCCTCTCAATGCATTGGTTTGAACAATGGCCAAAAACACAAATGCCACTTTTTCAACTTTCTGATAATCCAGATACTGAAGCATAGATAAAACAAAATAAATAAAAAGTAATTACATCGATGCAAAACTTTTGTAAGTCCAATATTTCCAAAGTAGTTTTGCGAACTGATTTATATCAATAGTAGAATGTAAACATAGATATTGAAGGGATAGTTTAGAGTCTTCTATTCCTATTATCTCATGTTATACACCATAATATCATCTAAGACAAGGAAATTGCTACAATGTGAATGCAAGTGAAGAAATAAGTTCTTAACAATATGTCATGTTTGGTCATCAAGGTTGGGTGAAGTTACAAAATTTGCCAGTGCAGGAAAAGTTCTAGATGGCTGTGCTTCGAGCTTGACCCTCCAATAAACACAATTGTCAGTCTACATGAGTGCGAAGGTTGTAAGGGATCATTGTCTGCCTGCTGCACTTTCGATCCCTGCTGGTTGCTGAGGTTGTCTGCTCAGCAGGGTGAAGACCTGTGAGGGATAGTGTGAACCCTTGCAAGGTAACAGTCTCCGAATACAACTCTGCAAACTTGTCTGTCAAACAAGTCTGAATTACCAGGGGGGCGAAAGTGAGCAACTGCCCCTGAAAACCTAAACCTCAGATTGATTGTCTGTCTGCTTTGTAATATCAAGATTAATAAAAGAATATGTTTGAAAACACACCACTACACCACAGGATCAACTGACCTGATGCAGGTGTATTGTGACGCAATGCACAAAGGTTAATCTGATTAGAAAAAAAATATACAGTGTGATCCAGTTAAATAGATTAACAGTTGCCAAAAAATAAGGAAGTAATAAATAAGGATGCAATAGGCCTGGTGAACAGCAGGACACAACTGTGAAGGAAAAAGTAAACAGCAGCAGGAAATATAAATTGACAAACCCAATAAAAAATAAAAAGGAGCATGTGTGCAAAAGGTCTGGTTGTTGTTCTGTATTGTTAATAGAAGGATCTAAACGCAGAGCCTTTCAAACCTCACTCGCACACGAGCACACTGAAGCCTGCAGCTAATGCACAAATAGACACATGATATTACAGAGCTGCTGCTTAAAAACGGCCATGAATTATGATTGTCTTTTGCTGCATAAAGGTAAATCTTCTGGCGCTTTAGCAATAAAAGACTGTAAAGTTTACAAGCTGTCCAGGGATTTTACAGTAGCACGCATGAACAGCTGCTATCTTCAGAATACCTGGTATTTTCCCCAACAACCATCTGCACATAAATGGCCACATCCTTACGGTTTGTTCCTGCCTTTTGCCTGTGACGGACTGGTGAGAAACTTGTTCTTTCTTGCAGGGGTAATTGCTGTTTGATATTGAGTCTGCATCCGGGAAAATGTTTTGGTGGTTGGAGCATGGGAATTCTTTTACAGCAGGACTTGCATTTATAGTCTTGCCTGTAAATTTTGTTCTGGTTCTAAAGGTATGATTATGAGCTGTTTTAAAGATGGGTGGGTCCCGTGTGTGAGCAGTATATCCTGGATGGGGATGAATCAAGGGGGAACCCACAAACCCTGTCATTATCTTTCACCTGGATTCCCATTCACACTGATATAAACAGATGTCCAAAGCACTTAAGCAGACAGGTGCTGATTTTAATCAACAAGTCTTAAGACACTCAATCCAGACCTTGCTTTGAAAATGTAAGCTTTTCTCACAGTTATAGATGGTTAAAGTTGTAGATTATTCTGTTTTGAATATGGAGCTGCTCTTGTAGGCGTTTTGCTGCTGGAGATAAATTTGTTGAACACCCAGTGGGCAGGAGAGCATTTGCCAGGGCTCAATTGAATCTCACCATTTGAGAAGCCACTTAGCGCTGTGGGAATGTCATGCAAAGTTCAAGTAAAATCAAGCAGTCAGTGGGAGTGCAACAGTTCCCTTAGGGATGCCCGAGTCTCTCCTTGTGCCTCCTCTTTTATTTTATGTTCATACATATGCAGCAGTAAAGATATTTCCTTTGTTTGCCTCCACTGTTCAGGCATGTTGCACAATTCATTGACCAGCATAATATCTGCTGTTATTTCTGGCATATGTTTTGTATTTTTAATTTGCCACCAGGAGACATCGGGGTTAGGGTTTTAAAACCAATATTTACATAGCTTTATAATTTCAAACAACAATCAAAACATCAAGAATTTAACATTTTGATCCCATAAAACAGAGTTTAGATTTTAAGAGACAAAGTAAAAAGTGATAGTGACAGTACTAATGAAAGTCATTTTTCTGAATTAATGAGGGTTTATAGATCTTACATAGTTCTACATATTAAGTCTAGAAAATCTCTGCTTACATACAGGTAACTTTAGATGTGCTTTGTGGTATAGGAGGCTGCTGCTGCCAGTGTCCAAGAGCCAGTGGTTTACCTTTCAGTTAATGGGCCGTAGCTCTTTGAAGCTCACTGTTTGTCTGCTGCACAAACCTTATCTGATTACTGGACTGGTACAACAGGGCCTGAGTTCCTGGCTGCCATCCTCAGGCTAGTAGATCTGATTACCCCTCCTGTTGGGACTCAGTGCAGGCAGCCAAAACCATCTTTGTTTGGTTTCTCTGTGGAGAGAAACTCTGGCAGCTGCAAGCCTCTTGATGCAGCACTCATTGTCCTAGGCTGTGCTCTCAAGACAGATTAAAGCATAAAAATTTTCTGTCCTTTGCTTGCACTTGGGAGTAACATTATTATAACCACAGAGATGGCTGCTCTGAGAACCACACATCAAGCTTTGAATAAAAAGTTCCCTTCCTAAAGTTCCCCTTCAGAACATGTCTTATCTTGCTAATATAGAGCTGTTACTAACAAAGCAGACCACATCAAAATATGAAATATTATCTGGGACTCAAATTACTTGGAAGATTAATTGTATAGTGCAAAATAAAAAACACTTTTTTCCCTGATCAGCAATTGTGCCTGGGAGCCCTGTTGACTGTCTCTTTTTTTCCCCTGCTCTTACATTTTGGTTTCATTAGAGAACATGGCAATAAACATATTGAAAAAACAAATCCATACTGTGTTATGATTAGATTCCACATTTCCGCTTGATTTAATTCTTTTTTTCTTTTTTTTTTTGCCTCATACTGTGTGATGAGAAGCAGCGAAGTACCATTTTTGTAGGTGCAGAGCATGGATGGTGCAGAGATCCATTGTCATGGAAACCACAAGTTTGCCCATGGCCATCACCGTTCAATTAATTTATTCATTATTTGGTCACAGTTGCAGATTTTTACTGCTCAGTAGTGGCTTATTCCTATTAGTCATAACAATGATGTATTTCATGTATTATGAGAAGTTGAACGTAAGTAAAAATTGCTTCTTTGGATTGATTTCAGCTTTTGGCCACTTGTGTTATTTCTGTATTGCTTTAATGCACTATGACTGACTCCCAGCAGTTAAAATCCATAAATAGCTTCTTTGTGTTGGAAATTCTTACATAGCAGCTGAATGCACCTCCCAAAGGGAACAATCACAGTGGTCCAAGTCCTCAAGAAGCCATTTCATGAGCGTCATGACATGTTGTACATTGTTGAGAGGAAATATGCCCTGAAAGGGTTAAATAGAATAACAGTGGGTGAGTTTGGCTGCAGTGGAATCTCAGCTCATAGAAATACTAATTGCAGTCAGGCAGGCCTGGGCTGGCACATTGAGCTCTACATCCCCCAGACCTCCTGTCAGGCCTCCTGTCTGATGCTCAGACCCATCACTATCAAAGTCAGCTCGAGCACCAGGCTCATCTAGAACAAAACCACGAAATTCAACTCTGCCTTCAGGTTGCATTTTGTCTTTTAATTCTTGTGGCAGATGTAGAAATCCCCCCAAAACATCATTGCAGGAAGTTAGAAAGTGTTGTTTAAGGGCCACAATTACAGTGTTTACTACCTGCTGGTGTTTCTATGGAAGCATTCTCTCATTTTCTCCTGTAATCAGAGGTAAACTTACAGAGTGTGCTTGCTATTACAGATTCAACTCAGCAATTACATCAGGCATTCAAGTATCCTGTGGTGAAAGAGCTAAAAGATGATTATGGATTAGTTCCTCCTGTTTGCTTTCCCTCATCTTATTCACTCCTTCCACTGCTCTTCTTTGCAGCTCCCGTCTTCTACTTTGGCAACACAGACTACAATGTGGATGAGAGCGATGGCTTTGTGGAGGTGCAGGTGTGGAGGACTGGGACTGATCTTTCCAAAGGAGGAACTGTCACAGTGCGCTCTAGAAAGACAGAGCCTGTCTCAGCTGAGGGTATGTGTCAGGTACCTTTCTCTGACAGGTTTATGTAGTTGGTGCTTAGAGAAGTGTAAACTTCAGAAAACAATAGACTTAAGTCGTCACCCTGCCACTCTTTGTTTTCCTGAGCTCAAGAGTCCGAGGAGATGTTAACACTGCATATTTTGGGTGGATGGCCTGGGGAATGTAAACACTGTTTTAGGTTAGCAGGAGAGAAATCATGGCTTTTCTACTGGGCCCTTGCCATGTAGCTATTGGATATTCACAGTGTTATGAAGATAATGGTGGTTTGAGTGAGGACAGGCCTTGAGGAATGCATACCCATTGTTCAGCATGTCAATGCTTTGGAGTCCAAGACTGGTTGCTAACTCCAGCCTTCCCTAAAGCCTCTATTATCTCCTGGCCTCAGGCAGTCTTCTCCCTCTTGCACAAATTCATAACATATCAGCACTGGCCTGCATTATAACCATCAAAATAACAAGCATCTAATCATATGCAGCATGGTAGACATGCAGGCCCACACTTAACACTCATAACTGGGTCATAAGTACATGAGAAAAGCCCGCGGGCAAAGGTTGAGCTCTCAATACCCAGTCTCTTCAAAGAATGCCAAATGAATAACCTGGATTGCGCTTGGGGAGATATCCAGTTTCTTGCAGTGCTCTTTTAATCACGCAACAAATTCCAACTGTTCTTGGCTATCGACCACGAGATAAAAAGCATCATTATGTCAGCACACAGGGCATATCATTTCATTTTACTCACGGCCTCGCATTCACAGATGAATTATGATGTAACTTGAGAACTGCTGTAGAAATGAAATCATGCACTGTAGTCCAGTTTGGCTATGTCCACTATTTCCCATAAGCTTGATCTTGTTCTCTGTTCACTGAAACATGGTTGACCTATATTGTGTTATTGAGCAGCTGGCGTAGATTACGTGGGGATCAGCCGAAATCTGGACTTTGCACCAGGGGTCACCATGCAGACTTTTCGCGTGACCATTTTGGATGACCTGGGCCAGCCAGTGCTGGAGGGGCCAGAGAAGTTTGAACTGGTACTACGGATGCCAATGAACGGGATCCTCGGGGAGCCGAGCAAAGCTACCATCCTCATCAATGACTCTGTGTCT
This sequence comes from Rachycentron canadum, assembly GCA_038496675.1. Taxonomy (NCBI): domain Eukaryota; kingdom Metazoa; phylum Chordata; class Actinopteri; order Carangiformes; family Rachycentridae; genus Rachycentron; species Rachycentron canadum. The sequence continues at coordinate 1,469,004 of CM076657.1, read as the reverse complement.
GACTGTGAGTGAAAATCTTGGTTGTGATGAAAATGTATTCAAAAGGTTACACATGGTGATATATGATGTTTTCAATATATTTCTGATGTTGAGTTATGGTTTTAATTTTGCTGTTAGTGCCAAAGGTGCAGTTTCGAGATATTGTGTATGTCGGCAATGAGGACTCGGGGCAGATCTCAGCCACTGTCTACCGTAGTGGTGACATCAGCTACAGGTCTACAGTGCGCTGTTACAGCAGGCAGGGGACAGCCCAGGTCATGATGGACTTCAGTGAGAGGCCCAACACAGATGCCTCCATCATCACCTTCTTACCAGGTGGTGTAGCTAAACATAGCATGTGTCCTATTGCATGGTTGGTGCTTTCTTTTCTTTTGTTCAAATTAAATAACTACAATCAATATCTTTTTGCTTTAATGTGGTTTTTTTCCAGGAGAGATTGAGAAGCCTTGTGTGCTGATGTTAGTTGATGATAGGGAACATGAGGAAGAAGAAGAGCTCCGTCTTGTGTTGGGAAGCCCCAAGAGTGAATCTCCATTCGGGGCATCTATTGGAGGGCAGAATGAGACACTCATCAAGATAAAAGATGATGCAGACAGTAAGAATGCTTTGTTTTCTCTTCATTTATTGAGCCTTACATTTTTTTGTTTAAATCCACCATGTGCAGAATTTATTATATATTTATTTATATATCACTATTGTGGCTTTTATGATATTACAGATACAGATGTTAAAGTTTCAGTTTGCAAGCATGATTAAAATTATATGCAAAACTTTTCTCAGAGGCAATTATTCGATTTGGAGAGACCAAGTTCAATGTGAATGAGCCGAAGGAAAACGGAGAAGTGTCTGTGGTGAAGATCCCAGTGCTGCGTGTTGGAGACACCTCCAAGGTCTCTGTTGTCCGGGTTCACACCAAGGACGGGTCTGCTACCTCAGGGGAGGACTACCATCCTATATCTGAGGGTAAATGATACTGCCAGGAGACTGTCATCAGGACAGCAGCGATTTCAAATCTGATAGAAAAATAATTGTCAAATTCTCCTCTCGACAGAAATTGTGTTCAAAGAGGGTGACATGGAGCACTATGTGGAAGTGGAGATTTTATATGATGGTGTCAGAGAAATGAGGGAGGCATTTACTGTCCACCTGAAGCCTGATGAGAACATGGTGGCAGAAACAAAGGTGAAAATTAAGCCAAATTAGTGTGTAATTTCAGTGTCAAGTGTGTAACTACCTGACTAACTATCACATTACAAGGTAGCAGCAATTTGTTCTTCATTATCCTCCTCTTAATTGCCCTTGCTTGTCAATCAACAGATGAGCAAAGCTATAATCTATATCGAGGAGACCAACAGCATGGCGGATGTGACCTTCCCCTCGGTGCCGAGAGTGGTGTCTCTGCTGCATTACGATGACATCGACAGGACCAGAGACTCTCTCCCTGTGGCTGGATACCCTGTCATTTGCGTCACCGTATGTCCAACCAATAGACCAATGAATACTAAGTGACAGACCTTTCAGTCATTGACTCTGTTAATGATTCACTTAGTGAGACTTTTTGTCTCAAAAGTGCAGTTATAAAAAGGAAAAGACTCTTTATGGGATATTTATGAGTATTTAGCAGATGTCCAGACATTTGCACAATTATCACCTATCTTGAGAGCTCTTCAGTCAAATACAAAAATATCTTTAGCTGTTGCTGTGGTTTTTGGCTGCAGTTCATTCATAAGCATAATTTCTGTTCTCTTTCCAGGCTTGTAACCCCAAGTACACAGACTATGACAAAACAGGCTCCATCTGTGTAAGCGAGAATATCAACAACACGCTGACCCGTTATCGTTGGCTTGTTAGCGCCCCCACCGGCCCCGACGGTGTCACCAGCCCCATGAGGGAAGTTGACTTCGATACCTTCTTCACCTCCTCCAAGCTAATCACTCTGGACTCAGTCTACTTCCAGGCTGGTTCCAGGGTCCAGTGTGCCGCCAGAGCTGTGAACTCTAATGGGGATGAGGGTCTGGAACTCACCAGCCCCATAGTGTCCATCAGCATGGACGAGGGTGAGTGCAGCCCATTTTTCAGCTTCAAATGTTTGGTCTCTCTCATGGAAATGGCTCAACGTGATAAGCAGCTGCTGGCTGTGTTTTGCTCTCCCAACACAGTACTTGCTGTCCTTGCTCTGACAGAAAACTGAAAGATAAAAGGACTTCCAGTGGAGGATTTTTAGCGAAACAAAACGTTTGATGTTTTGTTTTTTTTCGCCGTGGTTGCAGGGATGTGCCAGCCCCGAGTTGTAGGCACTGTGGGGGCCGAGCCCTTCTCTGCCAAGCTGCGGTACACTGGAGCAGAAGACACAGACCATCCCAACCTCATCAAACTAACTGTCACCATGCCTCACATTGATGGTAAGAACAGCCAATTGTAGTTAGCATGATGTTTCATCAGTGAAAATATCACTTAGAGGCAGGTTGCTGGTTTGAAATTCTCTTGATGTGGGATAAACAAGAGTTTTTGGTGCAGTCTATCACTAATTCTTTTAATAAGAAGCGCTGTCAGATTTTCACATGTCTCTATCACTTTATAGCGGCTATGTATGTATCTTCCCTCAGGAATGTTGCCTATAGTGTCCACCCGACCCCTTTCTAACTTTGAGCTCACATTGAGTCCTGATGGTACACGTGTTGGCCACCATCGCTGCTCTAATTTGTTGGACTATGTTGAGGTCAAGACTCGCCACGGCTTCCTTTCTGAAGCCACCAAAAATCCAGAAGTGATCGGTGAGACTGCACCTTACCAGTACAGCACTTCTGTCAGGGGATCCAGTACACTACGATTCTACAGAAACCTCAACTTGGAGGCTTGTTTGTGGGAATTCACCAGCTACTATGACATGTCTGAGCTGCTCAGTGACTGTGGAGGCACAATTGGGACTGATGGACAGGTAAGCGACCCCACCTTTGAGCTTCAGCTCACCCCTGACCCCTTTTGTCATTTCTAGACATGAGGTGCATGGAGTTAGTTCAATAAAGCTGTGGAACCCCTTGAGGACAGGAATGTGAGCTCAGTAGCTGTCTGTTTTGTCCTCTAACAAGTCTACCTCATTTTCATTTTCAATGCTGATGAATCATTTACAGCCATATTAAAAATCCTGCTTTGCAACTTAGTTTTCTTTCAAAGATCTAAGTAAATACCAGCCTCTAGAGAAATTGTCCATTATTGCCAGGAGACCCATGTTAACCTCAGTAGTAATGACTAACCCGGCACCATGCTTTCTCCAGTTCCTGCTACGACCAATTATTTGTCTTGTCAAACTGGAAAGTCAATAACCAGCAGTCTCATAAAAAAATCCCCCTTTGTGTCTTGAGCTATGTGCACAATGTTCTCTTTGCAGCAGAAACTGTTATATGTGGAAGTGTAGAGGTGGAGATCTTAAAGCCTTCTCTGTCCTCCTGGCACACATAACACACAGTCTTAAACATTTGCATTCACCTTGGAAACCTACTCTTAGGTTGAGTTGCAGTTAATTAAAATAGAGTGTTGATAAAGAAGGGCTGGAAGAGTGCACGGGGCACAGCATTGTGAGAACTTCCTCTTCGCTCCCTACTGTGGACAATTAATTAAAGCCCTACAGCGCTGGCAAATATATATTTTGTATATTGGTTTGTTATTATAATGGGAGTTTCTCATTTTACATGGCTTCAGGTTTATTTCATAACAAAGGCATCACCCAGGTGATAACAGGCTTTCTCAACAAGTAGACCTTTGTTGCCTGAAGCCACATACAGTAATAAACAAGTCTTGACAAGAAAGCAGACTGCTGATAATAATATAAACTTTACCTCTGCCTTCAGATAAAGAAATTGATAATTGTGAGCGTGTTGACTGCTTCTTTCTTTGACTGCTTCTTTCTTCATCGATTAGTGACCACATCGATCAGAGAAAATCTGATAATTTATACAACTATGTAACAGCAAGTTATGAGGTTTAGCTTCAGACCACCTAGTGTCAAAATCCCAAAGAATATGCATCTGGCAGTGAAGACTGTTCCTGTCCCTATTGTCTTTCCATCAAGAGGAAGAGTAGTATACATTCAGCTCTTGTACAGCTCTGTATGTAGATTATGTTGCTATGGTTACTGTTGAAAAGAGCTAAAAGACAGTATGTGGATGTATGGACTGAGTCTCAGGTTCAGTTTCAGAATCTATGGATGAAGACACAGCCTTTGTTTGTGGGTGCCGTGTGACTTGTGTGATCCTATAAGTGGTCAAGGAAGCTGACCGGAGACAACTCTACACAGTGTCGCAGTGTAGGGCTTAGTGCCCAGCTCAACAAGACCACAGGAAACTATTAAGAACCAGCAGGTTGTGTCAGAAGGCCATTCTGCAAATCATTTGCTTGAGCTCTCTGTGCCCAGAGGTTTAGGCACGTCTCCACATGAACACAGAACCAGTGCAGGCAGGTACCTCTCACAGGTCAGAGGAAAGTGCAGATACCAGCGAGCACCCCCTCTGAGGACTTTCACCACTCACAATACTCTGACCATTTTAGGGCAGCTCTTTTTTTTTTTTTTCCAATACCCCCAACAGATGTAAAGTTTTGTGAGGGAAATATATGTTGCTAAAACAATAATAAAGGTTATGGTTTGGACACATTAAAATGATTTCAAATACAGTACTTCATCTAAATTTGTCAAATAGACTAATACATAAAACATTAAATCTTAAAGCAAGACTAAACTTAATGATGACTGCTTGAAGTTAACATTATAGGGTTAGGGTTACATTTCCTAGTAGTGCCTTAAGTTCCTTAATGTATCTGTTGCCAAGTCCAGTCAATCTTTATACTTAAGCACTGTTCAGGACAGAACTCACTTATATCGGCTGTATTTGCAGAATAGTGTTTTTTATTTTACTTCACTTTATTATAAGTGCACTTTATTCAGGTTTGTTCTTGATATCTCTAGTATGAATTGAATATTTTCCTCAAACACGGCATGTTTTTTTTTTTTTCTGCAGGTGTTGAATCTGGTCCAGTCCTACGTGACCCTACGAGTCCCACTCCACGTGTCCTATGTCTTCCACTCCCCAGTGGGAGCAGGAGGATGGCAGCACTTTGACCTGCAGTCGGAGCTGAGGCTCACATTCGTATACGACACTGCCATCTTATGGAGGGATGGTATCGGTAGCCCACCAGAGGCTGAACTTCAAGGCAAGACCTGACCAGCAATATAAAACTGAGGATTATTTATAAATGTGTCATGTTCATCAAATGGTGTGCTGTAAGTTAATTAAGTAGCCAAATTAAAGCCATCTGTCACTGTCTCTGCAGGTGCCCTTTACCCAACCAGCATGCGTATTAATGGCCAGGGACGACTTGTGGTCAACTTCCGCACTGAGGCTCGGTTCAGAGGCCTGTTTGTTTTTGCACATGCAGGTACACAAGTGATGTAGTGTTGAACAGATTCAATTTGAGGTGATGATACTGCTTTGTAGCATGTCATAATATTTAGCATAAAGTTCAAATTAAATTTTTTTTCCTGATTGAGAATATTTTATTAGCACAGACAAGGGATTAATTTGTTAATATAATAGTATTTTGGTAATTCTGTTAGTTATATCTTTTTTTGTTTTTGAAATAT